>CAWUFW010015932.1:0-334469 GCA_963921515.1 Calotriton arnoldi
TTTTTTTTTTTTTTTAATTTTTTTGGGAGGGGGTCACAGCTCTCCCGTCACCACTGCCCCGGGGACCCCATCCCCGGGCTGGCTCTTCGTTGGGGGACTGTGGGGGTCCCCAACTTCACAGTCCCTACTTCTCAGCCTCTGTCTCACTGGAAGCCGGAGATTAAAGGCGCACACAGAGCTATTTGATGCTGCTCCCAAGGTGGAAAGGTCGGCTTTGATATTAAAGAGAAAGGTGCTTCCTGCCTCTTCCAATATCTGGGGTAGTTTGTGGCGACAGGACGTGAGCCGCGAAGCTCCGTCCTGTCATTGCAACAGCAGTGTCCCCGGTAGTCCCGGGACACTGTAGTGAGCCGGCCTCAGGGGTGGTGGTCCCTCAGGGCCAATAAGGGTTTCCAGGAGGCAGCCAGTGCCCTCCCATTCGGTGCAATGGGCCCCGGGAGGTGGTGGTCCTCGGCCTCCGGGGGCCCGAAACGCCCCATTGCATTTTTAGTGCCCCGGGAGGTGGTGGTCCTCATGTAGGGGCTGGAGCCCCCACATAGGCTTTAATTTAAAAGAAGCCCTGGGGAGGTGGTGATGGGCTGGCGGGAGGGCCCAGGAGTCTCCCGCACCATTCTACACAGCTTCCGGGGGTGGTGGTCCGCCGTGTGTGGGGCCCCAGAGGCCTCCGCCACACAAAATGGACCCCTCAGGCGGCCCCGGGACTTCAGTCCACCCTCAAGCTGACATCAAGCGCGGAGACCAAGGCTTGATGCTGCAGAGTTCGCGCCCTGAGCGCATCCTGCCGATTTCCAGCAAAAAAATTTTTGGCTCATGTCCAGACCCCTGATAATTTAGGGGTCAGGTGTTTTACCCCACTTTTTGTGCGCTTTGCTATTTAGTTTCTGTCCCTCGTTCTACTGGGATTGTAATGGCTGCCAAACATCTCCTGATTTTGGAGTGTTGACAGCCAACAACATAAAGCTCGTAGCTCTTGGAGGATCCAGCGTCCTAGATATCACTTTATCTTTACTATTTTCATAACTACTCTGAACTGATTTAAGGCACCATTTAATGGTGTTCTTCTGAACCTCAGAACTACCTTCGCCAAATTTGGTGTAATCTGCTCAGCAGTTCGGGCCAGCCGTGTCTAAAGTTTCCTATGGAAAATTAGTATGGGGAAAATGCGTTTGGGACTTCTTTCTGCCCCTGTTAGGCCAATTTCCACTAATGAAATTAACAAAGCAAATGATTGGATTACCCCTATTAAAGCTCCCAGCCTAGACAAGATCCCCGCGGACCTCTTTAAATTAGACAAGGACATCTGGTGCTCCTATTTTGCTTTGCATTTTAATGCCTTATTTGGTGGATCCCTATGCCTCCTTCATGGGCTGGGGTTGAGATAATTCAGATTATAAAAAGGCTCAAGGTCACTTACCTCCAACTAAAGGCCTCTCAGCCTGATCGACAGCTCCCAGAAACTTGTTAGTCGGATTGTGTTGGATAGCCTGCATGATTGGATGAAAGATGTGGGCCTGTTGATTCCCTTGCAAGCCGGCTTCAGGAATGGTATTAGCACCATTGATCAGATGTTTTGCCTTCAATTAATATACTGGAAATACATCACCCTGGGGGGGGGGAGGCTGTTTATATGCAGCCTTTGTGGACCTAAGGTCCGCTTTTGACCTCGTACCTAGGGAGTCCTTGTGAAGGTTATGATAAATTTGGGCGTTCCAAAATATCTCGTTGATGTTATTATCAGGCTCCACTCTAATAATTTTGCCCAGGTCAGATTTGGTTCCCTGGGCAAACTGACAACCCCATTCAAGTCTCTCGGGGTGTCAGGCAAGGGTGCGTGCTAGCTCCGACCCTTTTTCTTTATATATCAATGACTTGCTCAGGAGGGGCTGTGCGATAATGATGTCCCGAGTCTTGCTAATGGAAGGGTTCCAGCTCTCCTGTTTGCAGATGACACTTTTAAATTTCAAAATCCCCAATGGGGATCCATAAGCTTATGGACCAATTTGGAATTTTCTGCAAGCAGAGAGGCCTGGAGATTAATCTTACTAAAGCTAAGTGTATGGTCTTTAATCCTTGTCCGTCTGCCAGCCCCCATCTGACTCTAAATGGCATCCCCCTGGAGAGAGTCTGCACATTTGATTATTTATGGGTTACTCTTACAGGACTGGTCTCCCCATATTCAGAAGTGTAGACTCAAGTTAGAGCAATATTAAGGTGGCATGATGAGGTTGCTACGAGGTACTACATTTCGTCCATTATGCCCATCTCTCCAAATTTACTATCTGCAAGCCCTTGGAACGTCATTACATGGAGGGAAGGTTTTAGGCCATGAGAACGTAAGCGATTTGCAGCGCTTCCTGCGCCTCCTACCTAATCTCCCCATCAACACTCCACTCATTCTCCTCAGGTTAGACTTGGGTCACAGATTCCTTACCAATAAAGTGGGTCTTAGACCACTATTGTATTGGCAGAGGATCTGGGCATCCGAAGAACTCGTGCCATACCAGTTGGGCTTGGAGGGTGTATTGAAGTTACCCAGGGCTTCTAGAATCCTGTGGTTCAGGTTTATGAAATTACCAGCTGAATGAGATAGATAATCTCTGGTCTACTCCTGAGGCTGCCTGTGGGACATCGAAATCAAGACTCAAGGGGCTTCATAAGCGTTTTTTGATGCTTTGATTTCTAGGAATGGGAGGGTGAGATCCCTTACTGTGACTTTTCTTTAGTTTAAAGATGATTACATCACAGAAGGTTACCTAGATGAGATCGAACCACCTCCTGCTAAAGCATTGTACATGAAATTCTGGTTTGGGACCCTGCCACTCTGTCCAGTTACGGCTAAGTGGCAGCGTACCTTTTCAGAATCAGATGTGTTTTACCCCTTCGGTCCCCAGGTGATCGATCATGTTGTAATTTTCTGTCCACCTCATCACGGGTACAGGAGGAAATGGATCTTGCTGCTTTGTTGCAATTTGTGGTTTAGGGATTACAGATCGGCGATTAGGACCCTGAGATGCAATACCAGCCAAACTATTGTATTTGCCATCTCTTGTTTCTTGCTGAACAATAAGGAGGATTAGGCAAAAACAATCTACTCCCCGGAATGATGCTGCCATAAGATAGCTTTTGTTTTAGAACTGGGAGTAAATGTGATGTGGCTGACATATATTGCAAGGGGTCCCACCGTTTTAGATATATGACAGAATCAGGTCTTTTGTGCTGTCATTTCAATTAATTTTATGTATATCTTAATTATTCCGCAGCTCTAGGTACATGATTGAACCATGCCCTTTGTGCTGCTATTGATTTAATTTTATGTAGTTTTAAATATTTTATCTTATTGTCTGTTTTATTGGTTTTAATGTATTCATATTGTTTTCATATGCTTTTATGGCAGCTACCCTGAATAAAGATTTATCTGTCCACTAATTATAGTGGGCACCTTGCACCAGTCCAAACAACCCCTTATTGGAGATAGGTTAAAGACAACCTTTATTGAAAGCTATCCTAGTGGTAGCTATGGAGAGCAGCCTTCAGGCTAAGTCTTGAAGGAATGTAAAGCAGCTTGTTTTACCAGTCTATAATCTCTTGAGTGACCAAATGAAAGAGGACCACACCAGGTATATATTCAAAATATATGTATTTATTACTAAACACACCCCTCTAGTCTCTTTATGAGGCTAGAGTTCGAAGTACATACGTTACGAGTTAGTTATCTACAGTAATAGCACAAATACACGTTTGAGCCCCAGGGGCGTACCAAACCATATACCAATAAAGTGGTATAAGAACCACGACTGAGCTAGACACAAGGCCTAGAGCCTGTAGAAGTGCTTGGACCACAAGGAACCACCCAAGGCAGTGACACAGGGGACCCACGGGGGACGCGTGCAGTGTATGAACACAACCGCGAACCACCGTTAACTTCTATGGGGAAAGTCGCGATTAGAATTTAAAAGAAAAGGGACACTTAGAGGAGGACTTGGAGCAAACCCTTTGAGAACTAGGCTGTTCTAGTGTCTATACCCACGGGAGCACCGGAGTACTCGAGTTACCTCACCCAGGGAAGCCGGGTGCATAGGTGTCTTTCGGGGTCGGGTTTCGTCGTCGCTTTCTATGGCGATCTGCTGCAAAGTGCTGCTGGCGACCAAGTCGAAAGTGTTCGGGTGGATCCAAAGGTGGATCGAAGATCTGAAGAACCTGAAAGCAGAGGGGACAGAGTCTGGGTCACTAGCCAGTGACCAGGAAGGCGATGAGCAGATGCCCACCGATGTCGAGTGCTTCAGGTAGGTTGACAGTCGTCTTGACTCTTCAGCCACGAGGTCCAGGAGGCGTCGACGACAACCAGGAGCTGGATTCGAGCTGTCCCACGATGTCTGTCGATTGCAGGGGTATCGGCGACCGGATTGGACCCAACAAGCCTTGGCAACGGCAAGTCTTGTGGAAAGCGAAGAAGGACGATGTTGCAGACCAGCAAGGTCTGGGGGACTCACCCAGCAAGGATAAGTCAGGGCACACCTGGAGCAACCAGGGAGCCCAAGCAGAAAAAGATTGGCCTTCGGGAGGGCCTACTAGCCAACGGACTAGCGACTGCAAAGGAGCCTCGAGACGGTGCACGTGGAGCTGGCTCACAGGACACTCGTGGAGTGGAGGCCAGTGATCTTCGGTGCAGTTGGTGCTGGAGGCTGGGGCTACTCGGAGCCCAAAGCACGACTTCGTGGGAGACCCAGAAGAGGATGCACTTGCAAATACGTTCGGTGTCCAGGGGTCACGGTTCCACGTTACCCACGACAGCTACGGGCCTCAGCTTTGCTGGGGACTCAGGGCAGCCTCGGGGAAGTCTGGAAATCCACCTCTGGTGATGCAAAGACTTCGGCGTCCGACGGGAGCTTCGGCGATGCAGACCGGACAATTGCTTCTTTGGTGCCTGCCAAGCAGGGGAGTCACTCCTTGACCCCAAGGGAGATTCTTCAGTCCTCTAATCTTAAAGTAGAGCGTCGAAGGTCCAGGATTCTGTATCAGAGTTTCGTCCAGGTAAATCTAAAGTCCTAAGGACTGGGTTCCCTTACTTATACTAAGGTAGGGGGTTGGACATACTCTGTGACCCCACCTATGGGAGGGTCAGGGCAGAGGGGTGGTTACACCCCTTTCCCTTTGTCCAGTTTCGCTGCCAGAGCAGGGGCTGGAAGCCCCTGAGCCGGTTTGAACTGGGGTATGCACAGGGACACCAAGTGTGCCCCCAGTGCAGGACTTCAAAGCACCAGAGAGTGCTCCCGCCCAGCCCTAATACACACTATCCTGTCTGGGGAGGTGGTCACACCTCCCTGGGACAGGAAACCTATTGTCTAGGCCTCCCCTGCCGGAGTTTCGGTCAGCAGCAGGAGGCCAGACTCGTGTCTGTGGCAGCGGCATCCATTTTGTGATGCCAGGGCTTGGAAAGTCAGTACCGGGCATACCGGTGTGTACATGTCTTTCCCTCTAGAAGGGTGGAATGCTATCCCCGCCGCCAGAACTGGCGGGGGGGTAGTATTCCAAGATGTTTGACACCAAACACGACATGTTTCCGTGCAGCCATCCCAAAGTTAGCATTTAACGCGAGGTTATAATGCGCTTAAGAGTATATGGTCAGGCTGCACTACAAACAGCATCAGAGAAGGGTCTCCGAACGCTGCAGAGGGGCCCTGCTCATGCAGGGGCACCCTCTCACATAGGAACCACGCACTCTGCCTTCAGGATTGATAAGGCCTGCCATAGGAGTGACTTATAGGTTTATATGTGTGTATGTATATAGTGATATAGGTAGCCTATATCACAGTAAGGGGTGCATGCACCACCTTACCCAGGCTGCAGTAGCAGACCTGTGGTGTCAGTTTGGATGGCCTTCCAGGGGTGGCACAATACATGCTGCAGCCCCTGGTAGGCCTCTGAGGTACCTATGCCCTGGGTACATAGTATACCATATACTAGGGACTTATAAGGGCACTCCAGATTCCAATCAGAGATGTGCCTAAGGCACATGGAAACCATTTTAGAGAGGAAGCAGCTAGGCTGGGGTTCTGATTAGCAGGGCCCCAGCCAGACTAAGGTCGAAAAACAGTGAAGCATCAGCAAAAAGTGGGGGTACCCATGTGAAGCAGATCCTACTCTCCTACACAACCCCCCCAAACGTAGGGACATTAAACTAACCTTGCCCAGTTAAGTCTTCATGTTCTAAGTGGAAGTACCTAGAGAGTCCATCTGCATTGGCATGGTTACTCCCAGGTCTATGTTCCACTGTGAAGTCCATCCCCTGTAGGGAAATGGACCACCTAAGCAGTTTGGGGTTTTCACCCTTCATTTGTTTTAGCCATAAGAGGGGCTTATGGTCTGTTTGAACAAGGAAGTGAGTACCAAACAAGTATGGCCTCAACTTCTTCAGAGCCCAGACCACAGCAAAGGCCTCCCTCTCAATGGCTGACCAACGTTTCTCTCTAGGGGTCAGCCTTCTGCTAATGAAAGCTACTGGCTGATCCTGACCTTCATCATTCAATTGTGACAGTACAGCCCCTACCCCCAATTCAGATGCATCAGTTTGAACAATGAACTTCTTGGAGTAATCAGGACTCTGTAGAATGGGAGCAGTGCACATGGCCTGCTTCAGGTCATCAAATGCCTTTTGACAGCTAACTGTCCACTGAACCTTTTTGGGCATTTTCTTGGAAGTTAAGTCATTCAGGGGTGTCACTATTGATCCATACCCCTTGACAAATCTCCTATAGTACCCAGTCAGGCCTAAGAAGGCTCTCACCTGAGTCTGGGTAGTTGGAGCAGTCCAGTCCATGATGGTCTGGATCTTGCTCTGCAGTGGTTGAACCTGGCCTCCACCCACAAGGTGGCCCAGGTACACAACCTGACTCTGCCCTATCTGGCACTTGGTGGCCTTGATAGTCAGGCCTGCTTTCTGCAGGGCCTGTAAAACATTTCTGAGGTGGACCAGGTGATCCTCCCAGGTGGAGCTAAAGACAGCAATATCATCTAGATATGCTGCACTATAGGCTTCCAGACCTGTAAGGACTGTATTCACCAACCTCTGAAAAGTGGCAGGTGCATTCTTCAGACCAAAGGGCATCACCACAAATTGATAATGCCCACTAGGGGTTGAGAATGCTGTCTTTGGCTTTGCATCATCAGCTAGTCTGATCTGCCAGTAGCCAGCTGTCAGGTCAAATGTGCTTAGATACTTGGCTGAGGCCAAAGTGTCTATTAGCTCATCTGCCCTTGGTATTGGATGGGCATCAGTCCTAGTGACTGCATTGAGACCCCTGTAGTCCACACAAAACCTCATCTCTCTTTTCCCACCACTGGTGTGAGGTTTTGGCACAAGGACCACTGGACTAGCCCAAGGGCTATCTGAGGGTTCAATAACTCCCAAATCCAACATCTTCTGGACTTCTGTCCTGATACAGTCCCTGACATGGTCAGGTTGCCTATAAATCTTATTTGTAATAGGCAGACTGTCCCCAGTGTCCACTTCATGAGTGCACCAGGTAGTCTGACTGGGTGTCAGTGAGAATATGTGTCTGAACTGATTGAGCACCTGTCTGCAATCAGTCTGCTGCTGGGTAGTGAGGCTGCCTGCCAAGGCTACACCATCCACTGACCCATCATCAGGGTTCTGTGAGAGCAGGTCAGGGAGTGGGTCACTCTCTTCCTCCTGTCCCTCATCAGTAGCCATGAGCAAGCCCATGTCTGCCCTGTCCACATATGGTTTTAACCTGTTGACATGGAGAACCCTGTGGGGACTCCTGGGTGTTCCTAGGTCTACTAAGTAGGTAACCTCACCCTTCTGTTCAACAATGGTATGGGGTCCACTCCATTTGTCTTGGAGAGCTGCTGGGGCCACTGGCTCCAACACCCACACCTTCTGTCCTGGCTGGTAAACAGTCAGTACAGCCTTTTGGTCATGCCAGGCCTTTTGAAGTTCCTGGCTAGCCTCAAGGTTTTTAGTTGCCTTTTTCATATACTCAGCCATCCGGGAGCGGAGACCAAGTACGTAGTCCACTATGTCTTGCTTTGGGGGCTTGAGAGGTAACTCCCATCCTTCCTTCACCAAGCACAGTGGACCCCTGACAGGGTGACCAAACAAAAGTTCAAAAGGGCTGTAGCCAACCCCTTTTGAGGCACCTCCCTGTACGCAAATAAAAGGCAGGGCAAGAGTATGTCCCATCTTCGCCTAAGCTTTTCTGGGAGCCCTTTAATCATGCCCTTCAAGGTTTTGTTGAATCTCTCAACTAAACCATTGCATTGTGGGTGATAGGGTGTGGTGAACTTGTAAGTCACTCCACACTCCTTCCACATTGCTTTTAAGTATCCAGACATAAAGTTTGCACCCCTGTCTGATACAACCTCCTTAGGGAAGCCCACTCTTGAGAAAATTCCCAGGAGGGCCCTTGCCACCACAGGTGCTGTAGTGGTCCTAAGGGGAATAGCCTCTGGGTACCTGGTGGCATGATCCACTACCACCAGGATAAACCTGTGCCCAGATGCTGTTTGGGGATCCATGGGACCAACAATGTCAATCCCCACCCTTTCAAAGGGAACCCCCACCACAAGTAGTGGTATCAGGGGGCCTTTGTAGTGCCACCTGCCTTGCCACTGGCCTGGCAGGTTACACAGGAGCGACAAAACTCCTTGGTGTCTTCAGACATGTGGGGCCAGTGAAAGTGAGGGACAATTCTGTCCCAAGTCTTGTTCTGGCCCAGGTGACCTGCTAAGGGAATATCATGGGCTAGGGTCAATAGGAAGCCCCTGAACTTCAGAGGTATAACCAACCTCCTGGTAGCACCAGGCTTGGGGTCTCTACACTCTGAGTACAAGAGTCCATCATCCCAATACACAGTATGGGGACCACTAGCTTTCCCAGCAGCCTCAGCAGCAGCTTGCTGTCTGAGGGGTTCAAGAGAGGGGCAGCTCTGCTGCTCCTGGCTCAGATCTGCCCTGGAAGGTCTCCCTGTCCCCAAGAACTCAACCTGTTCAGGTTCAAGCTCCTCTGACACAGTTCCTTCCTCAGGACTGAGATCATCCTCCTCAAGGGACTGATCTTCCTTCTGAGCCAAGGGGGAAGGCACTGCCTTTACCCTACTACTCCTCTTCTTGGAAGGCACTTGGTCCATTATTCCAGAATCCAAGGCCTGTTCAGTGCTAGACATTTTGGCTTGTGACCTGGTCACAGCAAACACATCTGCAGGGATCCCCAGCATTTCTGCATGGGTCCTGAGCTCCACTTCTGCCCAAGCTGAAGCTTCTAAGTCATTGCCAAACAAGCATTCAACGGGTAGGTCTGCACTTACCACAACCTTCTTAAGGCCAGTTACCCCTCCCCAGGAGAAGTTAACAACTGCCAGAGTATGGTCTGTTCTGACGTTGCTAGCATTGGTCACTTGGTACATCTCACCAAGTATAATCTGCCCAGGATTCACAAGGTCTTGTGTCACCATGGTGACACTTGCCCCTGTGTCCCTAAATGCCAAAGCCTCTCTTCCATTGATTAAAGGCTGTTGTCTGTACTTGCCCAGATTACTGGGACTCACAGAGGAGGTCATATCCATGCCTCCATCACAGACTAGGACAGCCTGAGTGAGTTCTCTGACTAGGTCAGAGCTCATCTCTTTACCCAGGGTCAACCCTACTAAACCCTTGGCTTGTGTAGTCCCACCACCAACTGTAACTGCACTAGGGGGAGCAGGTGCCTTAGGGGCATTGGTGGGGGCTGGAGTCGAGTCTTTGGACTTGGTGCAATCACTGGTCCAGTGGGTCTTTTGCTTACAGACCTTGCACCATGGTTTTCTTTGGCCTTTCCCTTTGGTAGACTGTGAATCCCCACCTGAAGAAGATTTTTGGGGGCCTTGTGAAGACTTTTGATCTTTACCCTTCTCCCCACCCTTATCAGAGGTTTTCGAATCTTGCTTCTTAGGGTCACCACCTTGGTTCTGTACCTTCTGCTTCACCCTGGTTCTGACCCATTTGTCTGCCTTCTTTCCCAATTCTTGGGGAGAGGTCAGATCAGAGTCTACCAGGTGCTGATGCAACAGCTGATTTTGACAGTTATTAAGAATCTGCTCCCTCATTATCAGATTGTACAATCCTGTGAAGTCACATACCTTACTGCCCAATAACCAACCTTCCAGAGCCTTGGCAGAACAATCAACAAAGTCCACCCAGTCTTGAGTCTGTGCTTTTTGGGTATCCCTGAACTTTAACCTGTATTGTTCAGTGGTTAGGCCAAACCCATCAATTAGAGCACTCTTCAAGACTTTGTAATTATCAGCATCCTCCTCTCTAACAGTGAGGAGCTTGTCTCTACCTTTGTCTGCAAAGGAGAGCCACAAGATTGCTGCCCACTGCTCCTGAGGGACCCTCTGTACTTTACAGGCCCTCTCTAGAGCAGTTATCCATTTGTGGATATCATCCCCACTCTGGTAGGGAGGGACAATCTTGCTCAGGTTTCTATGGTCATAAGACCTTTCCCTATCTTTGGGGAAACTGCTGCCACCATGGGACTCTAGTCCCAACTTTTGTCTCTCTCTATAGAGATCTAGGGACTCCCTGTCTATAGCCAATTGCTGTTTCCTGAGTTCAAGTTGAGCTTGCTCATATTGAATCAGTCTCTTTCTCCTCTCATGAGAGGATTCCCTCCTATGAGAGGAGACAGAGGTCCCTATTGAGGTGTCAGAGTGGTTAGACTCCTGAGAAGGAGACCTAGACCTTCTGGGCACACTCAGAACTCTTCCTGGGGGGACAAAGGGGAGGTCAGTCTGATCCTCTCCCTCCTCCTCCTCCACAGGAGGAATTGGATTCTCCAGGACAAGGTCATTTTCACCTTCCTGGCCAGTTTCAGAGGGGGGGCCTGGGTTTCTTCACCCCTGGCCCCTTCCTCATCTTCTGCCCCACCCTCTTTGCCTACCCCTTCAGACCCTAGGGGCCTGCTGAGATCATCAGCTAGTAACACCTCCCTGAGGTGTTGGGTGCTGGCACTTTTGCCTGTCTTCAACTTCCTAGTAGTGCATAAGGCTCTCAATTCCAAGAATGGGAGTTTATCATACTTGGAGGAAGAAGCCCACTGGCTTCTGGCAAGGACTCACTGGGTCCTGGCTTTGAAGACATCACTAGTGAGGTGTGGTGTATGCACTACCTACTCTAGTGTGGCCTACTAAACTCTCTTGAGTTGTAGAAAGGGTGTGCTGTCCCTTAACACACAACTCTAAGTTCAGTAGAACTTACTGTATTACTAAGCTTGATTATATGTACCTTAGGTACCCTTAGTGGTTTTCAGTTGATCAATTCAATTGAGATTATCTGGTAAAACAATAGCAAGCTGGAATCCCACACGCTGCACACCAATGTGAGAAGTTGGCCTGGCATATGCTGTCCACTAATTATAGTGGGCACCTTGCACCAGTCCAAACAACCCCTTATTGGAGATAGGTTAAAGACAACCTTTATTGAAAGCTATCCTAGTGGTAGCTATGGAGAGCAGCCTTCAGGCTAAGTCTTGAAGGAATGTAAAGCAGCTTGTTTTACCAGTCTATAATCTCTTGAGTGACCAAATGAAAGAGGACCACACCAGGTATATATTCAAAATATATGTATTTATTACTAAACACACCCCTCTAGTCTCTTTATGAGGCTAGAGTTCGAAGTACATACGTTACGAGTTAGTTATCTACAGTAATAGCACAAATACACGTTTGAGCCCCAGGGGCGTACCAAACCATATACCAATAAAGTGGTATAAGAACCACGACTGAGCTAGACACAAGGCCTAGAGCCTGTAGAAGTGCTTGGACCACAAGGAACCACCCAAGGCAGTGACACAGGGGACCCACGGGGGACGCGTGCAGTGTATGAACACAACCGCGAACCACCGTTAACTTCTATGGGGAAAGTCGCGATTAGAATTTAAAAGAAAAGGGACACTTAGAGGAGGACTTGGAGCAAACCCTTTGAGAACTAGGCTGTTCTAGTGTCTATACCCACGGGAGCACAAGAGTACTCGAGTTACCTCACCCAGGGAAGCCGGGTGCATAGGTGTCTTTCGAGGTCGGGTTTCGTCGTCGCTTTCTATGGCGATCTGCTACAAAGTGCTGCTGGCGACCAAGTCGAAATTGTTCGGGTGGATCCAAAGGTGGATCGAAGATCTGAAGAACCTGAAAGCAGAGGGGACAGAGTCTGGGTCACTAGCCAGTGACCAGGAAGGCGATGAGCAGATGCCCACCGATGTCGAGTGCTTCAGGTAGGTTGACAGTTGTCTTGACTCTTCAGCCACGAGGTCCAGGAGGCGTCGACGACAACCAGGAGCTGGATTCTAGCTGTCCCTCAATGTCTGTCGATTGCAGGGGTGTTGGCGACTGGATTGGACCCAACAAGCCTTGGCAACGGCAAGTCTCGTGGAAAGAAAAGAAGGACGATGTTGCAGACCAGCAAGATGTGGGGGACTCACCCAGCAAGGATAAGTCAGGGCACATCTGGAGCAACCAGGGAGCCCAAGCAGAAAAAGATTGGCCTTCGGGAGGGCCTACTAGCCAACGGACTAGCGACCGTGAAGGAGCCTCGAGACAGTGCACATGGAGCTGGCTCACAGGACACTCGTGGAGTGAAGGCCAGTGATCTTCGGTGCAGTTAGTGCTGGAGGCTGGAGCTACGCAAAGCCCAAAGCACGACTTCGTGGGAGACCCAGGAAAGGATGCACTTGCAAATACGTTCGGTATCCAGGGGTCACGGTTCCACGTTACCCACGACAGCTACAGGCCTCAGCTTTGCTGGGGACTCAGCGCAGCCTCGGTGAAGTCTGGAAATCTACCTCTGGTGATGCAAAGACTTTGGCGTCCGACAGGAGCTTCGGCAATGCAGACTGGACAATTGCTTCTTTGGTGCCTGCCAAGCAGGGGAGTCACTCCTTGACCCCAAGGGAGATTCTTCAGTCCTCTAATCTTAAAGTAGAGCGCGAAGGTCCAGGATTCTGTATCAGAGTTTTGTCCAGGTAAATCTAAAGTCCTAAGGACTGGGTTCCCTTACTTATACTAAGGTAGGGGGTTGGACATACTCTGTGACCCCACCTATGGGAGGGTCAGGGCAGAGGGGTGGTTACACCCCTTTCCCTTTGTCCAGTTTCGCACCAGAGCAGGGGCTGGAAGGCCCTGAGCCGGTTTGAACTGGGGTATGCACAGGGACACCAAGTGTGCCCCCAGTGCAGGACTTCAAAGCACCTGAGAGTGCTCCCGCCCAGCCCCAATACACACTATCCTGTCTGGGGAGGTGGTCACACCTCCCTGGGACAGGAAACCTATTGTCCAGGCCTCCCTTGCCGGAGTTTCGGTCAGCAGCAGGAGGCCAGACTCGTGTCTGTGGCAGCGGCATCCATTTTGTGATGCCAGGTCTCTGGAAAGTCAGTACCGGGCATACCGGTGTGTACATGTCTTTCCCTCTAGAAGGGTGGAATGCTACCCCCGCTGCCAGAACTGGCGGGGGGTAGTATTCCAAGATGTTTGACTCCAAACACGACATGTTTCCGTGCAGCCATCCCAAAGTTAGCATTTAACGCAAGGTTATAATGCGCTTAAGAGTATATGGTCAGGCTGCACTACAAACAGCATCAGAGAAGGGTCTCCGAACGCTGCAGAGGGGCCCTGCTCATGCAGGGGCACCCTCTCACATAGGAACCACGCACTCTGCCTTCAGGATTGATAAGGCCTGCCATAGGAGTGACTTATAGGTTTATATGTGTGTATGTATATAGTGATATAGGTAGCCTATATCACAGTAAGGGATGCATGCACCACCTTACCCAGGCTGCAGTAGCAGACCTGTGGTGTCAGTTTGGATGGCCTTCCAGGGGTGGCACAATACATGCTGCAGCCCCTGGTAGGCCTCTGAGGTACCTATGCCCTGGGTACATAGTATACCATATACTAGGGACTTATAAGGGCACTCCAGATTCCAATCAGAGATGTGCCTAAGGCACATGGAAACCATTTTAGAGAGGAAGCAGCTAGGCTGGGGTTCTGATTAGCAGGGCCCCAGCCAGACTAAGGTCGAAAAACAGTGAAGCATCAGCAAAAAGTGGGGGTACCCATGTGAAGCAGATCCTACTCTCCTACAGTTTCTGCACCCCTCTTCCCTCTTTCTGCACCTCTCTTGCTATTTTCTCCACCTCTCTTCCCTCTTTTTGCACTGCACTTGCCTCTTTCTGCACCTCTCTTGCTTCTTTCTGTACCTCTCACTTCTTTCTGCACTTCTCTTGCCTCTTTCTGCAGTTCTCTTGCCTCTTTCTGCACCCCATTGCACCTTTCTGCAACCCTGTTGGTTCTTTCAGCACTTCTTTTGCTTCTTTCTGCACCTCCCTTGCTTCTTTCTGTACCCCTCTTGCCTCTTTCTGCACCCCTCTTTCCTCTTTCTGCACCTCTCTTCGCTCTTGCTGCTCCCTGTCCCCTCTTTCTGCACTGCACTTGCCTCTTTCTGCAGCTCTCTTGCTCTTTCTGTACCTCTCTTGCTTCTTTCTGCACCTCTTTTGCCTCTTTCTGCAGTTCTCTTGCCTCTTTCTGCACCCCATTGCATCTTTCTGCAACTCTGTTGGTTCTTTAAGCACTTCTCTTGCTTCTTTCTGCACCTCCATTGCTTCTTTTTGTACTTCTCTTGCCTCTTTTTGCACCCCTCTTTCCTCTTTCTGCACCTCTCTTCCCTTTTTCTGCACCCTGTTCCCTCTTTCTGCACTGCACTTGCCTCTTTCTGCACCTCTCTTGCTTCTTTCTGTAACTCTCTTGCTTCTTTCTGCACCTCTCTTGCCTCTTTCTGCAGTTCTCTTGCCTCTTTCTGCAGTTCTCTTGCCTCTTTCTGCACCCCATTGCATCTTTCTGCAACTCTGTTGGTTCTTTAAGCACTTCTCTTGCTTCTTTCTGCACCTCCCTTGCTTCTTTTGTCCTCCTCTTGCCTCTTTCTGCACCCCTCTTTCCTCTTTCTGCACCTTTCTTCCCTCTTTCTGCACCCTGTTCCCTCTTTCTGCACCTCTTTTGCCTGTTTCTGTACCTCTCCTGCCTCTTTCTGCAGTTCTCTTGCCTCTTTCTGCAGTTCTCTTGCCTCTTTCTGCACCCCATTGCATCTTTCTGCAACTCTGTTGGTTCTTTAAGCACTTCTCTTGCTTCTTTCTGCACCTCCCTTGCTTCTTTTGTCCTCCTCTTGGTGCACCCCTTTCCTCTTTCTGCACCTTTCTTCCCTCTTTCTGCACCCTGTTCCCTCTTTCTGCACCTCTTTTGCCTGTTTCTGTACCTCTCCTGCCTCTTTCTGCACTTCTCATGTGTCTTTCTGCACCTCTGTTGCTTCTTTCTGCACTTTTCTTACTTCTTTCTGTACCCCTCTTGCCTCTTTCTGCACCTCTCTTCCCTCTTCCTGCACCCCCTTTCCTCCTTCTGCACCTCTATTGCCTCTTTCTGTACCTCTATTATCGCTTTCTGCACTTGTCTTGCCTCTTCTGCACCTCGCTTGATTCTTTCCGCACTTCCCTTGCTTCTTTCTGTACCTCTGTTGCTTCTTTCTATACTTCTCTTGCCTATTTCTGTACTTCTCTTGCCTGTTTCTTTACCCCTCTTCCTTCTTTCTGCACCTCTCTTGCCTTTTTCTCCACCTCTCTCACCTCTTTCTGCAATGCACTTGCCTCTTTCTACACCTCTCTTGCTTCTTTCTGTACCACTCCTGCTTCTTTCTGCACCTCTCTTGCTCATTTCTGCACCCCTCTTATCTCTTTCTACACCACTCTTCCCTATTTCTGCACCGGTGTAGCTTCTTTCTGCACTTCTCTTGCCGCATTCTGCACTTCTCTTGCCTCTTTCTTCACCTCTCTTGCCTCTTTCTGCACTTCTCTTGCCTCTTTCTGTACCCCTGTTGCTTCTTTCTATACTTCTCTTGCCTATTTCTGTACTTCTCTTGCCTGTTTCTTTACCCCTCTTCCTTCTTTCTGAACCTCTCTTGCCTTTTTCTCCACCTCTCTCACCTCTTTCTGCAATGCAATTGCCTCTTTCTCCACCTCTCTTGCTTCTCCCTGTACTGCTCTTGCTTCTTGCTGCACCTCTCTTGCTCATTTCTGAACCCCTCTTATCTCTTTCTACACCCCTCTTCCCTATTTCTGCACCGGTGTTGCTTCTTTCTGTACCTCTCTTGTTTCTTTCTGCACATCTCTTGCTTCTTTCTGCACCCCTCTTGCCTCTTTCTCCTTCCCACTTCCCTCATTCTGCACCTCTCTTGCCTCTTTCTGCACCTCTCTTGCCTATTTCTGGACTTCTCTTGTGCCTTTCTGCACCTCTGTTGCTTCTTTCTACACTTCTCTTGCTTCTTTCCGCACATATCTTGCTTCTTTCTGCACCCCTCTTATCTCTTTCCGCACATCTCTTGCTTCTTTCTGCACCCCTCTTATCTCTTTCTATACCTCCCTTACCTCTTTCTGCACCCCTCTTGCCTCTTTCTGCACATCTGTTGCTGCTTTCTGCAATTCTTTTGCCTCTTTCTGTATCCCTCTTGCCTCTTTCTGCACATCTCTTCCCTCTTCCTGCACCCCATTTCCTCCTACTAGACCTCTCTTGCCTCTCTTGTTTCTTTCTGCACTCCTCTTCCCTCTCTCTGCACCTCTCTTGCGTCTTTCTGCACCTCTCTTGCCTATTTCTGGACTTCTCTTGTGCCTTTTTGCACCTCTGTTGCTTCTTTCTGTACCCCTCTTGCCTCTTTCTGCACCTCTCTTACTTCTTTCTGTACCTCTCTTGCTTCTTTCTGCACATCTCTTGCTTCATTCTGCACCCTTCTTGTCTCTTTCTACACCTCTCTTACCTCTTTATGCACCCCTCTTGCCTCTTTCTGCACCTCTGTTTCTACTTTCTGCAATTCTCTTGCATCTTTCTGTATCCCTCTTGTCTCTTTCTGCACCTCTCTTGTTTATTTCTGCATTCCTCTTCCCTCTCTCTGCACCTCTTTGCACCTCTCTTGCCTCTTTCTAATCCTCTCTTGCCACTTTCTGCACTTCTAATGTGTCTTTCTGCACTTTTCTTGCTTCTTTCTGTACCCCTCTTGCCTCTTTCTGCACCTCTCTTGCCTCTTCCTGCACCCCCTTTCCTCCTTCTGCACCTCTCTTGCCTCTTTCTGCACCTATCTTATCGCTTTCTGCACTTGTCTTGCCTCTTTCTGCACCTCGCTTGCTTCTTTCTGCACCCCTCTTATCTCTTTCTACACCCCTCTTCCTGCACCAGTGTTGCATCTTTCTGTACCTCTCTTGCTTCTTTCTGCACCTATCTTGCTTCTTTCTACACCTCTCTTGCTTATTTCTGCACCCCTCTTATCTCTTTCTACACCCCTCTTCCCTCTTTCTGCACCGTGTTGCTTCTATCTGTACCTCTCTTGTTTCTTTCTGCACCTCTCTTGCTTCTTTCTGCACCCCTCTTGCCTCTTTCTCCTTCCCACACCTCTCTTGCCTCTTTCTGCACCCCTCTTGCCTATATCTGGACTTCTCTTGTGCCTTTCTGTACCTCTGTTGCTTCTTTCTGCACCCCTCTTGCCTCTTTCTGCACCTCTGTTGCTTCTTTCTGTATTTCATTTTCCTCTTTCTGCACCCCTCTTGCTTCTTTCTGCACTTCTGTTGCCTCTTTCTGTACCTCTCTTGCTTCTTTCTGTACCCCCGCCTCTTTCTCCACCCCTCCCATCTTTCTGTACATAGCTTGCTAATTTCTGCACCTCTCCTGCCTCTCTCTCCACTTCTCTTGCCTCTTTCTGCACCTTGCTTGCTCCTTTCTGCACTTCCCTTGCTTCTTTCTGCACCTGTCTTGCTTCTTTCTGTACCCCTCTTGCCTCTTTCTGCACCTCTGTCGCTTCTTTCTACACTTCTCTTGCTTCTTTCTGCTCATCTCTTGCTTCATTCTGCACCCCTCTTGTCTCTTTCTACCTCTCTCTTACCTCTTTCTGTACCCCTCTTGCCTCTTTCTGCACCTCTGTCGCTTCTTTCTACACATCTCTTGCTTCTTTCTGCACATCTCTTGCTTCTTTCTGCACCCCTCTTGTCTCTTTCTACCTCTCTCTTGCCTCTTTCTGTTCCTCTCCTGCCTCATTCTGCGCTTCTCATGTGTCTTTCTGCACCTTTGTTGCTTCTTTCTGCACTTTTATTGCTTCTTTCTGTACCCCTCTTGCCTCTTTCTGCACCTCTCTTCCCTCTTCCTGCACCCCTTTCCTCCTTCTGCACCTCTATTGCCTCTTTCTGCACCTCTCTTATCGCTTTCTGCACTTGTCTTGCCTCTTCTGCACCTCGCTTGCTTCTTTCTGCACTTCCCTTGCTTCTTTCTGTACTTCCCTTGCCTATTTCTGTACTTCTCTTGCCTGTTTCTTCACCCCTCTTCCTTCTTTCTGCACCTCTCTTGCCTTTTTCTCCACCTCTCTCACCTCTTTCTGCAATGCACTTGCCTCTTTCTACACCTCTCTTGCTTCTTTCTGTACCACTCTTGCTTCTTTCTGCACCTCTCTTGCTAATTTCTGCACCCCTCTTATCTCTTTCCACACCCCTCTTCCCTATTTCTGCACCGGTGTAGCTTCTTTCTGCACTTCTCTTGCTGCTTTCTGCACTTCTCTTGCCTCTTTCTACACCTCTCTTGCCTCTTTCTGCACTTTTCTTGCCTCTTTCTGTACCTCTGTTGCTTCTTTCTATACTTCTCTTGCCTATTTCTGTACTTCTCTTGCCTGTTTCTTCACCCTTCTTCCTTCTTTCTGCACCTCTCTTGCCTTTTTCTCCACCTCTCTCACCTCTTTCTGCAATGCACTTGCCTCTTTCTACACCTCTCTTGCTTCTTTCTGTACCGCCCTTGCTTCTTTCTGCACCTCTCTTGCTCATTTCTGAACCCCTCTTATCTCTTTCTACACTCCTCTTCCCTATTTCTGCACCGGTGTTGCTTCTTTCTGTACCTCTCTTGTTTCTTTCTGCACCTCTCTTGCTTCTTTCTGCACCCCTCTTGCCTCTTTCTCCTTCTCACTTCCCTCATTCTGCACCTCTCTTGCCTCTTTCTGCACCTCTCTTGCCTATTTCTGGACTTCTCTTGTGCCTTTCTGCACCTCTGTTGCTTCTTTCTGCACCACTCTTGCCTCTTTCTGCACCTCTGTTGCTTCTTTCTGTATTTCATTTTCCTCTTTCTGCACCCCTCTTGCTTCTTTCTGCACTTCTGTTACCTCTTTCTGTACCTCTCTTGCTTCTTTCTGTACTCCCTGCCTCTTTCTCCACCCCTCCCATCTTTCTGCACAACCCTTGCTAATTTCTGAACCTCTCCTGCCTCTCTCTCCACTTCTCTTGCCTCTTTCTGCAACTTGCTTGCTCCTTTTTGCCCTTCGCTTGCTTCTTTCTGCACCTGTCTTGCTTCTTTCTGTACCCCTCTTGCCTCTTTCTGCACCTCTGTTGCTTCTTTCTACACTTTTCTTGCTTCTTTCCGCACATCTCTTGCTTCTTTCTGCACCCCTCTTATCTCTTTCTATACCTCTCTTACCTCTTTCTGCACCCCTCTTGCCTCTTTCTGCACATCTGTTGCTGCTTTCTGCAATTCTTTTGCCTCTTTCTGTATGCCTCTTGCCTCTTTCTGCACCTCTCTTCCCTCTTCCTGCACCTCCTTTCCTCCTACTGCACCTCTCTTGCCTCTCTTGTTTCTTTCTGCACTCCTCTTCCCTCTCTCTGCACCTCTCTGCACCTCTCTTGCCTCTTTCTGTTCCTCTCTTGCCTCTTCCTCCACTTCTCATGTGTCTTTCCGCACCTCTGTTGCTTCTTTCTGCACTTTTCTTGCTCCTTTCTGTACCCCTCTTGCCTCTTTCTGCACCTCCCTTCCCTCTTCCTGCACCCCCTTTCCTCCTTCTGCACCTCTCTTGCCTCTTTCTGCACCTCTCTTATCACTTTCTGCACTTGTATTGCCTCTTTCTGCACCTCGCTTGCTTCTTTCTGCACTTCCCTTGCTTTTTTCTACACCTCTGTTGCTTCTTTCTGCACTTCTCTTGCTTCTTTGTGCACCTTTCTTCCTCATTCTGTACCTATCTTCCTCTTTCTGCAGTTCTCTTGCTGCTTTCGCCACTTCTCTTGCCTCTTCCTGCACCTCTGTTGTTTCTTTCTACACTTCTCTGGTTTCTTTCTTCACCTCTCTTGCTTCTTTCTACACCCCTGTTGCTTCTATCTGCACCTCTCTTGTTTCTTTCTGTACCTCTCTTGCTTCTTTCTGCAACCCTCTTGCCTCTTTCTCCACCCCTCTTCCCTCTCTCTGCACCTATCTTGCCTCTTTCTGCACTTCTCTTGCCTCTTTCTGTACCTCTGTTGCTTCTTTCTGCAATTCTATTTCTTCCTTCTGCACCTCTCTTGCTTCTTTCTGCACTTCTCTTGCCTCTTTCTGTACCTCTGTTGCTTCTTTCTGCAATTCTATTTCTTCCTTCTGCACCTCTCTTGCCTCTTTCTGCACCTCTCTTGCATCTTTCAATGCCTCACATGCCTCTTTCTACACTTCTCCTGCTTCTTTATGCATGTTTCTGCCTCTTTCTGCATTTCTCTTTCGTCTTTCTGCACCTCTCTTGCCTCTTTCTGCACCTCACTTGCCTCTTTCTGCACTTCTATTTCTTTCTGCACTTCTCTTGCTTCTTTCTGCACCTTTCTTCCTCTTTCTGCAGTTCTTTTGCTTCTTTCTGCACTTCTCTTGCCTCTTTCTGCACCTCTGTTGCTTCTTTCTACACTTCTCTGGCTTCTTTCTGCACCACTCTTGCTTCTTTCTACACCCCTGCTGCCTCTTTCTGCACCCCTCTTCCCTCTTTCAGCACCTCTCTTGCCTCTTTCAGCACCTCTCTTGCCTTTTTTGCTCTTCTCTTGCCTCTTTCTTCATCCCTCTTGCCTCTTTACGCACCTCTCTTGCCTCTTTCTGCACCTCTGTTGCTTCTTTCTGCACTTCCCTTGTCTGTTTCTGCACCTCTCCCTCTACTTTCTTCACCTCTCTTCCCCCTTTCTGTACCTCTCTTGCCTCTTTCTGCACCTCTCTTGCCTTTATCTGCACCTCACTTGCCTCTTTCTGCATCTCTCTTACTTATTTCTGCACCGCTCTTACTTTTTTCTACACCTCTCTTATTTCTTTCTGCACCCCTCTTCCCTCTTTCTACACATGTCTTGCCTCTTTCTGTACCTCTCTTGCCTCTTTCTGCACCTCTCTTCCCTCTTTCTGCACCTCACTTGCCTCTTTCTGCACCTCTCTTCCCTCTTTCTGCACCCTGTTACCTCTTTCTGCACCTCTTTTGCCTGTTTCTGTACCTCTCTTGCCTCTTTCTGCAGTTCTCTCGCATCTTTCTGAACCTCTGTTGCTTCTTTCTATACTTTTCTTGCCACTTTCTGCACCCCACTTGCCTCTTTCTGCACCTCTGTTGGTTCTTTCTGCACCTCTCTTGCTTCTTTATGCATCCCTCTTTTAGCACCCCTATTCCCTCTTTCTGCACCCCTCTTCCTTCTTTATGTACCTCTCTTTTCTTTTCTGCACCTCTCTTGCCTCTTTCTGTAACTATGTTGCTTCTTTCTGCACTTCTCTTGCCTCTTTCTGTATATCTCTTGCCTCTTTCTGTATCTTTCTTCCTCTTTCTTCCTCTTTATGCACCTCTCTTGCCTCTTTCTGCACCTCTCTTGCATCTTTCAATGCCTCACATGCCTCTTTCTACACTTCTCCTGCTTCTTTATGCATGTTTCTGCCTCTTTCTGCATTTCTCTTTCTTCTTTCTGCACCTCTCTTGCCTCTTTCTGCACCTCACTTGCCTCTTTCTGCACTTCTATTTCTTTCTGCACTTCTCTTGCTTCTTTCTGCACCTTTCTTCCTCTTTCTGCAGTTCTTTTGCTTCTTTCTGCACTTTTCTTGCCTCTTTCTGCACCTCTGTAGCTTCTTTCTACACTTCTCTGGCTTCTTTCTGCACCACTCTTGCTTCTTTCTACACCCCTGCTGCCTCTTTCTGCACCCCTCTTCCCTCTTTCAGCACCTCTCTTGCCTCTTTCAGCACCTCTCTTGCCTTTTTTGCTCTTCTCTTGCCTCTTTCTTCATCCCTCTTGCCTCTTTACGCACCTCTCTTGCCTCTTTCTGCACCTCTATTGCTTCTTTCTGCACTTCCCTTGACTGTTTCTGCACCTCTCCCTCTACGTTCTTCACCTCTCTTCCCCCTTTCTGTACCTCTCTTGCCTCTTTCTGCACCTCTCTTGCCTTTATCTGCACCTCACCTGCCTCTTTCTGCATCTCTCTGACTTATTTCTGCACCGCTCTTACTTTTTTCTACACCTCTCTTATTTCTTTCTGCACCCCTCTTCCCTCTTTCTACACATGTCTTGCCTCTTTCTGTGCCTCTCTTGCCTCTTTCTGCACCTCTCTTCCCTCTTTCTGCACCTCACTTGCCTCTTTCTGCACCTCTCTTACCTCTTTCTGTACCTCTCTTGCTAATTTCTGCACATCTCTTGTTCTTTCTGCACCCCTCTTGTCTCTTTCTACACCTCTATTACCTCTTTATGTACCCCTCTTGCCTCTTTCTGCACCTCTCTTGTTTCTTTCTGCATTCCTCTTCCTTCTCTCTGCACCTCTTTGCACCTCTCTTGCCTCTTTCTGTTCCTCTCTTGCCTCTTTCTGCACTTCTCATGTGTCTTTCTGTACTTTTCTTGCTTCTTTCTGTACCCCTCTTGCCTCTTTCTGCACCTCTCTTCCATCTTCCTGCACCTCCTTTCCTCCTTCTGCACCTCTCTTGCCTCTTTCTGCACCTCTCTTATCGCTTTCTGTACTTGTCTTGCCTCTTTCTGCACCTCGCTTGCTTCTTTCTACACCCCTCTTATGTCTTTCTACACCCTCTTCCCTCTTTCTGCACCGGTGTTGCTTCTTTCTGTGCCTCTCTTGCTTCTTTCTGCACCTCTCTTGCTTATTTCTGCACCCCTCTTATCTCTTTCTACACCCCTCTTCCCTCTTTCTGCACCGGTGTTGCTTCTTTCTGTACCTCTCTTGTTTCTTTCTGCACCTCTCTTGCTTCTTTCTGCACCCCTCTTGCCTCTTTCTTCTTCCCACTTCCCTCTTTCTGCACCTCTCTTGCCTCTTTCTATACCTCTCTTGCCTATTTCTGGACTTCTCTTGTCCCTTTCTGCACCTCTGTTGCTTCTTTCTGCACCCCTCTTGCCTCTTTCTGCACCTCTGTTGCTTCTTTCTGTATTTCATTTTCCTCTTTCTGTACCCCTCTTGCTTCTTTCTGCACTTCTGTTGCCTCTTTCTGTACCTCTCTTGCTTCTTTCTGTACTCCCCGCCTCTTTCTCCACCCCTCCCATCTTTCTGTACATCCCTTGCTAATTTCTGCACCTCTCCTGCCTCTCTCTCCACTTCTCTTGCCTCTTTCTGTACCTTGCTTGCTCCTTTCTGCAATTTCCTTGCTTCTTTCTGCACCTGTCTTGCTTTTTTTTGTAACCCTCTTGCCTCTTTCTGCACCTCTGTCGCTTCTTTCTACACTTCTCTTGCTTCTTTCTGCACATCTCTTGCTTCTTTCTGCACCCCTCTTGTCTCTTTCTACCTCTCTCTTACCTCTTTCTCCACCCCTCTTGCCTCTTTCTGCACCTCTGTTGCTACTTTCTGCAATTCTCTTGTCTCTTTCTGTACCACTCTTGCCTCTTTCTGCGCCTCTCTTGTTTCTTTCTGCACTCCTCTTCCCTCTCCCTGCACCTCTATGCACCCCTCTTGCCTCTTTCTGTCCCTCTCTTGCCTCTTTCTGCACTTCTCATGTGTCTTTCTGCACCTCTGTTGCTTCTTTCTGCACTTTTCTTGCTTCTTTCTGTACCCCTCTTGCCTCTTTCTGTACCTCTCTTCCCTCTTCCTGCATCCCCTTTCCTCCTTCTGCACCTCTATTGCCTCTTTCTGCACCTCTCTTATCGCTTTCTGCACTTGTCTTGCCTCTTTCTGCACCTCGCTTGCTTCTTTCTGCACTTCCCTTGCTTGTTTCTACACCTCTGTTGCTTCTTTCTGTATTTCTCTTGCCTCTTTCTGCATTTCTCTTGCCTCTTTCTATACCTCTCTTGCCTCTTTCTGCACTTCTCTTGCCTCTTTCTGTACCTCTGTTGCTTCTTTCTGTACTTCTCTTGCCTATTTCTGTACTTCTCTTGCCTATTTCTTCACCCCTCTTCCTTCTTTCTGCACCTCTCTTGCCTTTTTCTCCACCTCTCTCACCTCTTTCTGCAATGCACTTGCCTCTTTCTACACCTCTCTTGCTTCTTTCTGGACCTCTCTTACTTCTTTCTGCAACTCTCTTGCTTATTTCTGCACCCCTCATCTCTTTCTACACCCCTCTTCCCTATTTCTGTACCGGTGTTGCTTCTTTCTGTACCTATCTTGTTTCTTTCTGCACCTCTCTTGCTTCTTTCTGCACCCCTCTTGCCTCTTTCTCCTTCCCACTTCCCTCTTTCTGCACCTCTCTTGCCTCTTTCTGCACCTCTCTTGCCTATTTCTGGACTTCTCTTGTGCCTTTCTGCACCTCTGTTGCTTCTTTCTGCACCCCTCTTGCCTCTTTCTGCACCTCTGTTGCTTCTTTCTGTATTTCATTTTCCTCTTTCTGCACCCCTCTTGCTTCTTTCTGCACTTCTGTTGCCTCTTTCTGTACCTCTCTTGCTTCTTTCTGTACCCCATACCTCTTTCTCCACCCCTCCCATCTTTCTGCACATCCCTTGCTAATTTCTGCCCCTTTCCTGCCTCTCTCTCCACTTCTGTTGCCTCTTTCTGCAACTTGCTTGCTCATTTTTGCCCTTCCCTTGCTTCTTTCTGCACCTGTCTTGCTTCTTTCTATACCCCTCTTGCCTCTTTCTGCACTCTGTCGCTTCTTTCTACACTTCTCTTGCTTCTTTCCGCACATCTCTTGCTTCTTTCTGCACCCCTCTTGTCTCTTTCTACACCTCTCTTACCTCTTTCTCCACCCCTCTTGCCTCTTTCTGCATCTCTCTTCCCTCTTCCTGCACCCCCTTTCCTCCTTCTGCACCTCTCTTGCCGCTCTTGTTTCTTTCTGCACTCCTCTTCCCTCTCTCTGCACCTCTCTTGCCTCTTTCTGTTCCCCTCTTGCCTCTTTCTCCACTTCTCATGTGTCTTTCCGAACCTCTATTGCTTCTTTCTGCACTTTTCTTGCTCCTTTCTGTACCCCTCTTGCATCTTTCTGCACCTCCCTTCCCTCTTCCTGCACCTCTCTTATCACTTTCTGCACTTGTCTTGCCTCTTTCTGCACTTGTCTCCTCGCTTGCTTCTTTCTGCACTTCCCTTGCTTTTTTCTACACCTCTGTTGCTTCTTTCTGCACTTCTCATGCCTCTTTCTGCACTTCTATTGCCTCTTTCTGTACCTCTGTTGCTTCTTTCTGTACTTCTCTTGCCTATTTCTGTACTTCTCTTGCTTATTTCTGCACCCCTCTTATCTCTTTCTACACCCCTCTTCCCTCTTTCTACACCGCTGTTGCTTCTTTCTGTACCTCTCTTGTTTCTTTCTGCACCTCTCTTGCTTCTTTCTGCACCCCTCTTGCCTCTTTCTCCTTCCTATTTCCCTCTTTCTGCACCCCTCTTGCCTCTTTCTTCACATCTCTTGCCTCTTTCTGGACTTCTCTTGTGCCTTACTGCACCTCTGTTGCTAATTTCTGCACCCCTCTTGCCTCTTTCTGCACCTCTGTTGCTTCTTTCTGTATTTCATTTTCCTCTTTCTGCACCCCTCTTGCTTCTTTTTGCACTTCTGTTGCCTCTTTCTGTACCTCTCTTGCTTCTTTCTGCACCCTCCTGCCTCTTTCTGCACCCCTCCCATCTTTCTGCACATCCCTTGCTAATTTCTGCACCTCTCCTGCCTCTCTCTCCACTACTCTTGCCTCTTTCTGCACCTTGCTTGCTCCTTTCTGCACTTCCCTTGCTTCTTCCTGTACCTGCCTTGCTTCTTTCTGTATCCCTCTTGCCTCTTTCTGCACCTCTGTCGCTTCTTTCTACACTTCTCTTGCTTCTTTCTGCACCTCTCTTTCTTCTTTCTGCATTCTCTTCCCTCTTTCTGCACCCTCTTCCCTCTTTCTGCACCTCTGATAGCTGTTTCTGCACCTCTCTTGTCTATTTTTGCACTTCTCTTGCTTCTTTCTGCAGGTCTCTTGCCTCTTTCTGCAATTAACTTGCCTCTTTCCGCACCCCTCTTGCCTCTTTATGCACCTGTGTTGCTTCTTTTGGTCCTTCTTTTGCTACTTTCTGCACCTCTCTTCTTTCTGCACCTGTCTTGCCTCTTTCTGCACCCCTCTTCCCTCTTTCTGCACCTCTCTTGACTCTTTCTGCACCTCTCTTCCCTCTTTCTGCAGTTCTCTTGCTTCTTTCTGCAGTTCTCTTGCCTCTTTCTGCAATTAACTTGCCTCTTTCCGCACCCCTCTTGCCTCTTTATGCACCTCTATTGCTTCTTTCTGCACCTCTCTTGCCTCTTTCTGCTCCCCTCTTGCCTCTTTCTGCACCTCTGTTAGGTCTTTCTACTCTACTCTTGCTTCATTCTGTACCTCTCTTGCTTCTTCCTACACCCCACTTGCCTATTTCTGGACTTCTCTTGTGCCTTTCTGCACCTCTGTTGCTTCTTTCTGCACCCCTCTTGCCTCTTTCTGCACCTCTGTTGCTTCTTTCTGTATTTCATTTTCCTCTTTCTGCACCCCTCTTGCCTCTTTCTGCACCTCTCTTGCCTATTTCTGGACTTCTCTCGTGCCTTTCTGCACCTCTGTTGCTTCTTTCTGCACCCCTCTTGCCTCTTTCTGCACCTCTGTTGCTTCTTTCTGTATTTCATTTTCCTCTTTCTGTACCCCTCTTGCTTCTTTCTGCACTTCTGTTGCCTCTTTCTGTACCTCTCTTGCTTCTTTCTGTACCCCATGCCTCTTTCTCCACCCCTCCCATCTTTCTGCACATCCCTTGCTAATTTCTGCCCCTTTCCTGCCTCTCTCTCCACTTCTGTTGCCTCTTTCTGCAACTTGCTTGCTCATTTTTGCCCTTCCCTTGCTTCTTTCTGCACCTGTCTTGCTTATTTCTATACCCCTCTTGCCTCTTTCTGCACTCTGTCGCTTCTTTCTACACTTCTCTTGCTTCTTTCCGCACATCTCTTGCTTCTTTCTGCACCCCTCTTGTCTCTTTCTACACCTCTCTTACCTCTTTCTCCACCCCTCTTGCCTCTTTCTGCACCTCTGTTCCTGCTTTCTGCAATTCTCTTGCCTCTTTCTGTACCTCTCTTGCCTCTTTCTGCATCTCTCTTCCCTCTTCCTGCACCCCCTTTCCTCCTTCTGCACCTCTCTTGCCTCTCTTGCTTCTTTCTGCACCTCTTTTGCCTCTTTCTGCAGTTCTCTTGCCTCTTTCTGCACCCCATTGCATCTTTCTGCAACTCTGTTGGTTCTTTAAGCACTTCTCTTGCTTCTTTCTGCACCTCCATTGCTTCTTTTTGTACTTCTCTTGCCTCTTTTTGCACCCCTCTTTCCTCTTTCTGCACCTCTCTTCCCTTGTTCTGCACCCTGTTCCCTCTTTCTGCACTGCACTTGCCTCTTTCTGCACCTCTCTTGCTTCTTTCTGTAACTCTCTTGCTTCTTTCTGCACCTCTCTTGCCTCTTTCTGCAGTTCTCTTGCCTCTTTCTGCAGTTCTCTTGCCTCTTTCTGCACCTCATTGCATCTTTTCTGCAACTCTGTTGGTTCTTTAAGCACTTCTCTTGCTTCTTTCTGCACCTCCCTTGCTCTCTTTTGTCCTCCTCTTGCCTCTTTCTGCACCTCTCTTCCTCTTTCTGCACCTTTCTTCCCTCTTTCTGCACCCTGTTCCCTCTTTCTGCACCTCTTTTGCCTGTTTCTGTACCTCTCCTGCCTCTTTCTGCAGTTCTCTTGCCTCTTTCTGCAGTTCTCTTGCCTCTTTCTGCACCCCATTGCATCTTTCTGCAACTCTGTTGGTTCTTTAAGCACTTCTCTTGCTCCTTTCTGCACCTCCCTTGCTTCTTTTGTCCTCCTCTTGCCTCTTTCTGCACCCCTCTTTCCTCTTTCTGCACCGTTCTTCCCTCTTTCTGCACCCTGTTCCCTCTTTCTGCACCTCTTTTGCCTGTTTCTGTACCTCTCCTGCCTCTTTCTGCACTTCTCATGTGTCTTTCTGCACCTCTGTTGCTTCTTTCTGCACTTTTCTTACTTCTTTCTGTACCCCTCTTGCCTCTTTCTGCACCTCTCTTTCCTCTTCCTGCACTCCCTTTCCTCCTTCTGCACCTCTCTTGCCTCTTTCTGTACCTCTATTATCGCTTTCTGCACTTGTCTTGCTCTCTTCTGCACCTCGCTTGATTCTTTCTCGCACTTCCCTTGCTTCTTTCTGTACCTCTGTTGCTTCTTTCTACACTTCTCTTGCCTATTTCTGTACTTCTCTTGCCTGTTTCTTCACCCCTCTTCCTTCTTTCTGCACCTCTCTTGCCTTTTTCTCCACCTCTCTCACCTCTTTCTGCAATGCACTTGCCTCTTTCTACACCTCTCTTGCTTCTTTCTGTACCACTCTTGCTTCTTTCTGCACCTCTCTTGCTAATTTCTGCACCCCTCTTATCTCTTTCTACACCCCTCTTACCTATTTCTGCACCGATGTAGCTTCTTTCTGCACTTCTCTTGCCGCTTTCTGTACTTCTCTTGCCTCTTTCTACACCTCTCTTGCCTCTTTCTGCACTTCTCTTGCCTCTTTCTGCACCCCTGTTGCTTCTTTCTACACTTCTCTTGCCTATTTCTGTACTTCTCTTGCCTGTTTCTTTACCCTCTTCCTTCTTTCTGCACCTCTCTTGCCTTTTTCTCCACCTCTCTCACCTCTTTCTGCACTGCACTTGCCTCTTTCTACACCTCTCTTGCTTCTCCCTGTACTGCTCTTGCTTCTTTCTGCACCTCTCTTGCTCATTTCTGAACCTCTCTTATCTCTTTCTACACCCCTCTTCCCTATTTCTGCACCAGTGTTGCTTCTTTCTGTACTCTCTCTTGTTTCTTTCTGCACATCTCTTGCTTCTTTCTGCACCCCTCTTGCCTCTTTCTCCTTCCCACTTCCCTCATTCTGCACCTCTCTTGCCTCTTTCTGCACTCCTCTCTGCCTATTTCTGGACTTCTCTTGTGCCTTTCTGCACCTCTGTTGCTTCTTTCTACACTTCTCTTGCTTCTTTCCTCACATATCTTGCTTCTTTCTGCACCTCTCTTATCTCTTTCCGCACATCTCTTGCTTCTTTCTGCACCCCTCTTATCTCTTTCTATACCTCCTTACCTCTTTCTGCACCCCTCTTGCCTCTTTCTGCACATCTGTTGCTGCTTTCTGCAATTTTTTGCCTCTTTCTGTATCCTTCTTGCCTCTTTCTGCACACCTCTTCCCTCTTCCTGCATCCCATTTCCTCCTACTAGACCTCTCTTGCCTCTCTTGTTTCTTTCTGCACTCCTCTTCCTCTCTCTCTGCACCTCTCTTGCGTCTTTCTGCACCTCTCTTGCCTATTTCTGGACTTCTCTTGTGCCTTTTTGCACCTCTGTTGCTTCTTTCTGTACTCCTCTTGCCTCTTTCTGCACCTCTCTTACTTCTTTCTGTACCTCTCTTGCTTTCATCTGCCCACCTGTTGCTTGTTTCTGCACCCCTCTTGTCTCTTTCTACACCTCTCTTACCTCTTTATGCACCTCTCTTGCCTCTTTCTGCACCTCTGTTTCTACTTTCTGCACCTCTCTTGCATCTTTCTGTATCCCTCTTGTCTCTTTCTGCACCTCTCTTGTTTATTTCTGCATCTCCTCTTCCTCTCTCTTGCTACCTCTTTGCACCTCTCTTGCCTCTTTCTATTCCTCTCTTGCCACTTTCTGCACTTCTAATGTGTCTTTCTGCACTTTTCTTGCTTCTTTCTGTACCCCTCTTGCCTCTTTCTGCACCTCTCTTGCCTCTTCCTGCACCTCTTTCCTCCTTCTGCACCTCTCTTGCCTCTTTCTGTACCTATCTTATCGCTTTCTGCACTTGTCTTGCCTCTTTCTGCACCTCGCTTGCTTCTTTCTGCACCCCTCTTATCTCTTTCTACACCCTCTTCCTTGCACCTGTGTTGCATCTTTCTGTACCTCTCTGCTTCTTTCTGCACCTATCTTGCTTCTTTCTACACCTCGTCCTTGCTTCTTTCTGCACCCCTCTTATCTCTTTCTGCACCTCTCTTGCCTCTTTCTGCACCTCTGTTGCTTCTTTCTGTACCTCTCTGTGTTTCTTTCTGCACCTCTCTTGCTTCTTTCTGCACCCTCATGCCTCTTTCTCCTGTCCCACTTCCCTCTTTCTGCACCTCTCTTGCCTCTTTCTGCACCTCTCTTGCCTCTATCTGGCACTTCTCTTGTGCCTTTTCTGTACCTCTGTTGCTCTTTCTGCACCTCTCTTGCCTCTTTCTGCACCTCTCTTGCTTCTTTCTGCATTCTCATTTGTCCTCTTTCTGCACCCCTCTTGCTTCTTTCTGCACTTCTCTTGCCTCTTTCTGTACCTCTCTTGCTTTTTCTGTACCCCTGCCTCTTTCTCACCCCTCCCATTTTCTGTACATCGATTTGCCTACTTTCTGCACCTCTCTCTGCCTCTCTCTGCACTTTCTCTTGCCTCTTTCTGCAACCTTGCTTTCTCTTTCTGCACTTCTCTTGCTTCTTTCTGCACCTCTCTTGCTTCTTTCTGACTCCTCTTGCTTCTTTCTGCACCTCTGTCCTTCTCTTTCTACACTTCTCTTGCTTCTTTCTGCTCATCTCTTGCTTCTTATTCTGCACCTCTCTTGTCTCTTTCTACCTCTCTCTTACCTCTTTCTGCACTTCTCTTGTCTATCTTTCTGCACCTCTGTTCGCTTCTTTCTACACATCTCTTGCTTCTTTCTGCACTCTCTTGCTTCTTTCTGCACCCCTCTTGCCTCTTTCTGCACCTCTCTCTTGCCTCTTTCTGTCTCCTCTCTGCCTCATTCTTACGCTTCTCATGCGTCTTTCTGCACCTCTGTTGCTTCTTTCTGCACTTCTCATTGCTTCTTTCTGCACCCTCTTGCCTCTTTCTGCACCTCTCTTTGCCTCTTTCTGCACTCTCTTGCCTCCTTCTGCACCTCTCTTGCCTCTTTCTGCACCTCTCTTGCCTCTTTCTGCACTCTGTCTTGCCTCTTCTGCACCTCTGCTTGCTTCTTTCTGCACTTCCCTTGCCTCTTTCTGTACTCTCTTGCCTGTTTCTTGCACCTCTCTTCCTTCTTTCTGCACCTCTCTTGCTCTTTTCTGCACCTCTCTCCTCTTTCTGCAACTGCACTTGCCTCTTTCTGCACCTCTCTTGCCTTCTTTCTGTACCATCTCTTGCTTCTTTCTGCACCTCTCTTGCTAATTTCTGCACCCCTCTTATCTCTTTCTACACCTCTCTTACCTCTTTCTGCACTCGCTGTTGCTTCTTTCTGCACTTCTCTTGCCTCTTTCTGCACCTTCTCTCTTCCTCTTTCTGCACCTCTCTTGCCTCTTTCTGCACTTCTCTTGCCTCTTTCTGCACCTCTGTTGCTTCTTTCTATACCTCTCTTGCCTATTTCTGTACTTCTCTTGCCTGTTTCTTCACCCTTCTTCCTTCTTTCTGCACCTCTCTTGCCTTTTTCTGCACCTCTCTCGCCTCTTTCTGCATGCCCTTTGCCTCTTTCTACACCTCTCTTGCTTCTTTCTGTACCTCTCTTGCTTCTTTCTGCACCTCTCTTGCTCATTTCTGCACCTCTCTTGTCTCTTTCTAGCACTCCTCTTGCCTCTTTCTGCACCACGTCTTTGCTTCTTTCTGTACCTCTCTTGCTTCTTTCTGCACCTCTCTTGCTTCTTTCTGCACTCCTCTTGCCTCTTTCTGCCTCTCTGCACTTCCCTCATTCTGCACCTCTCTTGCCTCTTTCTGCACCTCTCTTGCCTCTTTCTGCACCCTCTTGTGCCTTTCTGCACCTCTGTTGCTTCTTTCTGCACCTCTCTTGCCTCTTTCTGCACCTCTGTTGCTTCTTTCTGCATTCTCATTTTCTCTTTCTGCACCTCTCTTGCTTCTTTCTGCACCTCTGTTACCTCTTTCTGCACCTCTCTTGCTTCTTTCTGTACCCTCTGCCTCTTTCCTCCACCTCTTCTCATCTTTCTGCACAACCTCTTGCTCATTTCTGAACCTCTCCTGCCTCTTTCTCACACTTCTCTTGCCTTCTTTCTGCACCCTTGTTTGCTCTTTTCTTGACCTCTGCTTGCTTCTTTCTGCACCTCTCTTGCTTCTTTCTGTACCTCTCTTGACTCTTTCTGCACCTCTGTTGCTTCTTTCTGCACCTCTTCTTGCCTCTTTCTGCACATCTCTTGCTTCTTTCTGCACCCTCTTGTCTCTTTCTGCACCTCTCTTGCCTCTTTCTGCACCTCTCTTGCCTCTTTCTGCACATCTGCTTGCTGCTTTCTTGCACTTCTTTGCTCTCTTTCTGCATGCTCTCTTGCCTCTTTCTGCACCTCTCTTCCTTCTTCCTGCACTTCCTTTCTTCTCCTTCTGCACCTCTCTGTGCCTCTCTTGTTTCTTTCTGCACTCTTCCTTCCCTCTCTCTGCACCTCTTTGCTACCTCTCTTGCCTCTTTCTGTACCTCTCTTGCCTCTTCCTGCACCTCTCATTGTGTCTTTCTCGCACCTCTGCTTGCTCTCTTTCTGCACCTCTCTTGCTCCTTTCTGTACCTCTCTTGCCTCTTTCTGCACCTCCCTTCACCTCTTCCTGCACCCTCTTTCCTCCTTCTGCACCTCTCTTGCCTCTTTCTGCACCTCTCTTGCTTCTTTCTGTACTTCTCTTGCTCTTTCTGCACCTCTCGTTGCTTCTTTCTGCACTTCTCTTGCTTCTTTCTGCACCTCTTCTTCCTCATTCTGCACCTATCTTGCCTCTTTCTGCACTTCTCTTGCTGCTTTCTGCACTCTCTTGCCTCTTTCTGCACCTCTGTTGCCTCTTTCTACACTTCTCTAGTTTCTTTCTTCACCTCTCTTGCTTCTTTCTACACTCCTCTTGCTTCTATCTGCACCCTCTTGCCTCTTTCTGTACCTCTCTTGCTTCTTTCTGCAACCTTCTTGCCTCTTTCTGCACCTCCTCTTGCCTCTTTCTGCACCTCTCTTGCCTCTTTCTGCACTTCTCTTGCTTCTTTCTATACCGCTCTTGCCTCTTTCTGCACTTCTCTTGCCTCTTTCTGTACCTCTGTTGCTTCTTTCTGCAACTCTATTTCTTCTTTCTGCACCTCTCTTGCTTCTTTCTGCACTTCTCTTGCTTCTTTCTGTACCTCTCTTTGCTTCTTTCTGCAATCTCTTTTGCTTCTTTCTGCACCTCTCTTGCCTCTTTCTGTACCTCTGTTGCTTCTTTCTGCACCTCTATTGCTTCTTTCTGCACCTCTCTTGCCTCTTTCTGCACCTCTCTTGCATTCTTTCAATGCCTCACTTGCCTCTTTCTGCACTTCTCTCTGCTTCTTTATGCACGTTTCTGCCTCTTTCTGCATTTCTCTTGCTGTCTTTCTGCACCTCTCTTGCCTCTTTCTGCACCTCACTTGCCTCTTTCTGCACTTCTTATTTCTTTCTGCACTTCTCTTGCTTCTTTCTGCACCTTTCTTCCTCTTTCTGCACTTCTCTTGCTTCTTTCTGCACTCTCTTGCCTCTTTCTGCACCTCTGTTGCTTCTTTCTAGCACTTCTCTTGCTTCTTTCTGCACACTCTTGCTTCTTTCTGCACCCCTGCTGCCTCTTTCTGCACCCTCTTGCTCTCTTTCAGCACCTCTCTTGCCTCTTTCTGCACCTCTCTTGCCTTTTTGCTCTTCTCTTGCCTCTTTCTATCCATCTCTTGCCTCTTTATGCACTCCTCTGTGCCTCTTCTGCACCTCTGTTACTTCTTTCTGCACTTCCCTGTCTGTTTCATGTACCTCTCCGCTCTACTTTCTGTCACCTCTCTTGCCTCTTTCTGTACCTCTCTTGCCTCTTTCTGCACCTCTCTTGCCTCTTTCTGCACCTCTTGCCTCTTTCTGCATCCTCTCTTACTTCTTTCTGCCGTCTCTTACTTCTTTCTGCACCTCTCTTATTCTCTTTCTGCACCCTCTTGCCTCTTTCTGCACACTCTCTTGCCTCTTTCTGCACCTCTCTTGCCTCTTTCTGCACCTCTCTTGCCTCTTTCTGCACTCTCCTTGCTCTCTTTCTGCACCTCTCTTCCCTCTTTCTGCACCTCTGTTGCCTCTTTCTGCACTCTCTTTTGCCTGTTTCTGCACCTCTCTTGCCTCTTTCTGCACTTCTCTTGCCTCTTTCTGAACCTCTGTTGCTTCTTTCTGTACCTTTCTTGCTACTTTCTGCACCCCTCTTGCCTCTTTCTGCACCTCTGTTGCTCTCTTTCTGCACCTCTCTTGCTTCTTTATGCACTCCCTCTTTCTAGCACCCTCATTGCCTCTTTCTGCACCCCTCTTGCCTTCTTTCTGCACTTCTCTTGTCTCTTTCTGCACCTCTCTTGCCTCTTTCTGCAACTCTGTTGCTTCTTTCTGCACTTCTCTTGCCTCTTTCTGCACACTCTCTTGCCTCTTTCTGTATCTTGCTTGCCTCTTTCTTCCTCTTCTATGCACCTCTCTTGCCTCTTTCTGCACCTCTCTTGCATCTTTCTGCACTCACATGCCTCTTCTGCACTTCTCCTGCTTCTTTATGCATTCTCTGCCTCTTTCTGCACTCTCTGCTCTTCTGCCTCTCCTCTGCACCTCACTGGCCTCTTTCTGCACCTCCTGTTTCTTTCTGCACCTCTCTTGCTTCTTTCTGCACCTTTATTCCTCTTTCTGCAGTCTTCTTGCCTCTTTCTGCACCTCTCTTGCCTCTGTTCTGCACCTCTCTTGCTTCTTTCTGCACCTCTCTTGCTTCTTTCTGCACCTCTCTTGCTTCTTTCTGCACCCCTGCTGCCTCTTTCTGCACCTCTCTTGCCTCTTTCTGCACCTCTCTTGCCTCTTTCAGCACTCTCTTGCTCTTTCTGCACTTCTCTTGCCTCTTTCTTGCATCCCTCTTGCCTCTTTCACGCACCTCTCTTGCCTCTTTCTGCACCTCTCTTGCTTCTTTCTGCACTTCCCTTGACTGTTTCTGCACTCTCTGCTCTACGTTCTGCACTCTCTTGCCTCTTTCTGCACCTCTCTTGCCTCTTTCTGCACCTCTCTTGCCTCTTATCTGCACCTCTCCTGCCTCTTTCTGCAACTCTCTTACTTCTTTCTGTCACGCTCTTGTTTCTTTCTGCACCTCTCTTACTTCTTTCTGCACCTCTCTTGCCTCTTTCTACACATGTCTTGCCTCTTTCTGCACCTCTTGCTTCTTTCTGCACCTCTCTTGCCTCTTTCTGCACCTCACTTGCCTCTTTCTGCACCTCTCTTACCTCTTTCTGCACCTCTCTTGCCTCTTTCTGCACCTCTCTTGTTCTTTCTGCACCTCTCTTGCCTCTTTCTGCACCTCTCTTACCTCTTTCTGTACCCCTCTTGCCTCTTTCTGCACCTCTCTTGTTTCTTTCTGCATCCTCTTCCTTCTCTCTGCACTCTTTCACCTCTCTTACCTCTTTCTGTTCCTCTCTTGCCTCTTTCTGCACTTCTCTTGTGTCTTTCTGCACCTCTGTTGCTTCTTTCTGCACTCTCTTGCTTCTTCTGCACCCCTCTTGCCTCTTTCTGCACCTCTCTTGCCATCTTTCTGCACCTCCTTTGCCTCTTTCTGCACCTCTCTTGCCTCTTTCTGCACTTCTCTTGCACTTTCTGCACTTGTCTTGCCTCTTTCTGCACCTCTCTTGCTTCTTTCTGCACCCCTCTTGCCTCTTTCTTCTCCACTTCTCTCTTTCTGCACCTCTCTTGCCTCTTTCTGCACCTCTCTTGCCTCTTTCTGCACTTCTCTTGTCCTCTTTCTGCACCTCTCTTGCTTCTTTCTGCACCCCTCTTGCCTCTTTCTGCACCTCTCTTGCCTCTTTCTGTATTTCATTCTTCCTCTTTCTGTACCTCTCTTGCTTCTTTCTGCACCTCTGTTGCCTCTTTCTGTACCTCTCTTGCTTCTTTCTGTATCCTCTGTCCTCTTTCTCCACTCCTCTTGCCTCTTTCTGCACCTCTCTTGCTTCTTTCTGCACCTCTCTTGCCTTTCTCTGCACTTCTCTTGCCTCTTTCTGCACCTCTGCTTGCTCTCTTTCTGCAACTTCTCCTTGCTTCTTTCTGCACCTGTCTTGCTTCTTTCTGTAACCTCTCTTGCCTCTTTCTGCACCTCTGTTGCTTCTTTCTGCACTTCTCTTGCTTCTTTCTGCACCTCTCTTGCTTCTTTCTGCACCCCTCTTGTCTCTTTCTACACCTCTCTTCTGCCCTCTTTTCTCTGCACCCCTCTTGCCTCTTTCTGCACCTCTCTTGCTTCTTTCTGCAACTCTCTTGCCTCTTTCTGCACTACTCTTGCCTCTTTCTGCAGCCTCTCTTGTCTCTTTCTGCACTCTTCTTCGCCTCTTCCTGCATCTCTCTGCACCTCTCTTGCCTCTTTCTGTACCTCTCTTGCCTCTTTCTGCACTTCTCATGTGCCTCTTTCTGCACCTCTGTTGCTTCTTTCTGCACTCTTCTCTTGCTTCTTTCTGTACCCCTCTTGCCTCTTTCTGCACCTCTCTTGCCTCTTTCCTGCATCCCTCTTGCCTCCTTCTGCACCTCTCTTGCCTCTTTCTGCACCTCTCTTGCCTCTTTCTGCACTTGTCTTGCCTCTTTTCTGCACCTCACTTGCTTCTTTCTGCACTTCTCTTGCCTCTTTCTACACCTCTGTTGCTTCTTTCTGCACCTCTCTTGCCTCTTTCTGCACTTCTCTTTGCTTCTTTCTGTACCTCTCTTGCCTCTTTCTGCACTTCTCTTGCCTCTTTCTGCACCTCTGCTGCTTCTTTCTGCACCTCTCTTGCCTCTTTCTGTACTTCTCTTGCCTCTTTCTGCACCCCTCTTCCTTCTTTCTGCACCTCTCTTGCCTCTTTCTCGCACCTCTCTCACCTCTTTCTGCAATCCACTTGCCTCTTTCTACACCTCTCTTGCTTCTTTCTGCACCTCTCTTGCTTCTTTCTGCACCTCTCTTGCCTCTTTCTGCACCCCTCATGCTCTTTTCTGCACTCCTCTTCCCTCTTTCTGCACCTCTGTTGCTTCTTTCTGTACCTCTCTTGTTTCTTTCTGCACATCTCTCTTGCTTCTTTCTGCACTCCTCTTACCTCTTTCTGCCTCCCTACTTGCCTCTTTCTGCACCTCTCTTGCCTCTTTCTGCACCTCTCTTGCCTATTTCTGTACTTCTCTTGTGCTCTTTCTGTACCTCTGTTGCTTCTTTCTGCACTTCTCTTGCCTCTTTCTGCACCCTCTTGCTTCTTTCTGCACTTCTCTTGCTCTTTTCTGCACCTCTCTTGCTTCTTTCTGTACTCCATGCCTCTTTCTCCACCTCTTTCCATCTTTCTGCAATCCCTTGCCTCATTTCTGCACCCTTTCCTGCCTCTTCTCTCGCACTCTCTGTTGCCTCTTTCTGCACCTTGCTTGCTCTTTCTGCACCTTCCTTGCTTCTTTCTGCACCTCTCTTGCCTCTTTCTGCACCCCTCTTGTCTCTTTCTGCACCTCTCTTACCTCTTTCTCCACCTCCTCTTGCCTCTTTCTGCACCCCTGTTCCAGCTTACTGCACCTCTCTTGCCTGTTTCTGTACGTCTCTTGCCTCTTTCTGCACCTCTCTTGCCTCTTTCTGCACCTCTCTTTCCTCCTTCTGCACCTCTCTTGCCTCTCCTGTTTCTTTCTGCACCTCCTCTTCCTCTCTCTGCACCTCTGCACCTCTCTTGCCTCTTTCTGTTCCCCTCTTGCCTCTTTCTCCACCTCTCATGTGCTTCTTTCCGCACCTATTGCTTCTTTCTACACTTTCTTGCTTCTTTCTGTACCTCTCTTGCATCTTTCTGCACCTCTCTTCCCTCTTCCTGCACCTCTCTTGCTCCTTTCTGCACCTCTCTTGCCTCTTTCTGCACCTCTCTTATCACTTTCTGCACTTCTCTTGCCTCTTTCTGCACCTCGCTTGCTTCTTTCTGCACCTCCTTTGCTTTTTCTACACCTCTGTTGCTTCTTTCTGCACCTCTCTTGCCTCTTTCTGCACTTCTCTTGCCTCTTTCTGCACCTCTGTTGCTTCTTTCTGCACTTCTCTTGCCTCTTTCTGTACTTCTCTTGCTTCTTTCTGCACCCTCTCTTATCTCTTTCTACACCTCTCTTGCCTCTTTCTGCACCGCTGTTGCTTCTTTCTGCACCTCTCTTGCTTCTTTCTGCACCCCTCTTGCCTCTTTCTGCACTTCCCATTTCCCTCTTTCTGCACCTCTCTTGCCTCTTTCTTTCATTCATCTCTTGCCTCTTTCTGAACTCTCCTCTTGCCTCCTTACTGCACCTCTGTTGCTCATTTCTGCAGCCCTCTTGCCTCTTTCTGCACCTCTGTTGCTTCTTTCTGTACTTCATGTTGCTCTTTCTGCACCCCTCTTGCTTCTTTCTGCACTTCTCTTGCCTCTTTCTGCACCTCTCTTGCTTCTTTCTGCACCTCTCTTGCCTCTTTCTGCACCCCTCTTCCTCTTTCTGCACATCCTTTGCCTAATTTCTGCACCTCTCCTGCTTCTCTCTGCACTACTCTTGCCTCTTTCTGCACCTCTGCTTGCTCCTTTCTGCACTTCCCTTGCTTCTTTCTGCATCTCTCTTGCTTCTTTCTGTATCCCTCTTGCCTCTTTCTGCACCTCTGCTCGCTTCTTTCTGCACTTCTCTTGCTTCTTTCTGCACCTCTCTTTGCTTCTTTCTGCATTCTCTTGCCTCTTTCTGCACCCTTTTCCTCTTTCTGCACCTCTGATAGCTGTTTCTGCACCTCTCTTGCTTATTTCTGCACCTCTCTTGCTTCTTTCTGCAGCTCTCTGCCTCTTTCTGCACATTCTCTTGCCTCTTTCTCGCACCCCTCTTGCCTCTTTCTGCACCTCTGTTGCTTCTTTCTGTCACTTCTCTTGCTACTTTCTGCACCTCTCTTCTTTCTGCACCCTGTCTTGCCTCTTTCTGCACCTCTCTTCCCTCTTTCTGCACCTCTCTTGACTCTTTCTGCACCTCTCTTCCTCTCTTTCTGCAGTTCTATTGCTTCTTTCTGCAGTTCTCTTGCCTCTTTCTGCACTTCTTGCCTCTTTCTGCACCCCTCTTGCCTCTTTGTACACCTCTGTTGCTTCTTTCTGCACCTCTCTTTGCCTCTTTCTGCTCCTCTCTTGCCTTCTTTCTGCACCTCTGTTAGTCTTTCTGCACTCTCTCTTGCTTCATTCTGTACCTCTCTTGCTTCTTCTAACCCCACTTGCCTATTTCTGCACTTCTCTCTGACTCTGCTCTTTCTGCACCTCTCTTGCTTCTTTCTGCATCCTCTTGCCTCTTTCTGCACCTCTGTTGCTTCTTTCTGTATCTCATTTTCCTCTTTCTGCACCCCTCTTGCCTCTTTCTGCACCTCTCTTGCCTCTTTCTGCACTTCTCTCGTGCCTTTCTGCACCTCTGTTGCTTCTTTCTGCACCTCTCTTGCCTCTTTCTGCACCTCTGTTGCTTCTTTCTGTAGTTCATCTTGCCTCTTTCTGCACTTCTGTTGCCTCTTTCTGTACCTCTCTTGCTTCTTTCTGCACCCTCATGCCTCTTTCTCGCACCTCTTGCCATCTTTCTGCACATCCCTTGCTAATTTCTGTCTCTTTCCTGCTCTCTCTCTCCACTTCTGTTGCCTCTTTCTGCAACTTGCTTGCCTCATTTTGCCCTTCCCTTGCTTCTTTCTGCACCTGTCTTGCTTCTTTCTGCACCCTCTTGCCTCTTTCTGCACTCTGTCGCTTCTTTCTACACCTCTTTGCTTCTTTCTGCATCTCTCTTGCTTCTTTCTGCACCCCTCTTGTCTCTTTCTACACCTCTCTACCTCTTTCTGCACCCCTCTTGCCTCTTTCTGCACCTTTGTTCCTGCTTTCTGCAATTCTCTTGCCTCTTTCTGTACCTCTCTTGCCTCTTTCTGCATCTCTCTTCCCTCTTCCTGCACCCCCTTTCCTCCTTCTGCACCTCTCTTGCCTCTCTTGACTTCTTTCTGCACCTCTTTTGCCTCTTTCTGCACTTCTCTTGCCTCTTTCTGCACCCCATTGCTCTTTCTGCAACTCTGTTGGTTCTTTCTGCACTCTCTTGCTTCTTTCTGCACCTCCATTGCTTCTTTTTGCACTTCTGCTTGCCTCTTTTTGCACCCCTCTTGCCTCTTTCTGCACTCCTCTCTTCCCTTTCTGCACCCCTGTTCCCTCTTTCTGCACTGCATGCTGCCTCTTTCTGCACCTCTCTTGCCTCTTTCTGTAACTCTCTGGCTTCTTTCTGCACCTCTCTTGCCTCTTTCTGCAGTTCTCTTGCCTCTTTCTGCACCCCTGTTTGCATCTTTCTGCAACTCTGTTGGCCTCTTTCAGCACCTTCTCTTGCCTCTTTCTGCACTCTCCTTGCTTCTTTTGTCCTCCTCTTGCCTCTTTCTGCACCTCGTGCCTCTTTCTGCACCTTCTCTTCCCTCTTTCTGCACCCTGTTCCCTCTTTCTCTGCACCTCTTTTGCCTCTTTCTGTACCCTCTCCTGCCTCTTTCTGCAGCTCTCTTGCCTCTTTCTGCACCTCATTGCATCTTTCTGCAACTCTGTTGGCTTCTTTCTGCACCTCTCTTGCTTCTTTCTGCACCTCCCTTGCTTCTTTCTGTACCTCTTCTTGCCTCTTTCTGCACCCTCTTTCCTCTTTCTGCACCTCTCTTGCCCTCTTTCTGCACCCTGTTCCCTCTTTCTGCACCTCTTTGCCTGTTTCTGCACCTCTCTTGCCTCTTTCTGCACTTCTCATGTGTCTTTCTGCACCTCCTGTTGCCTCTTTCTGCACCCTCTCTTACTTCTTTCTGTACCCCTCTTGCCTCTTTCTGCACCTCTTCCCTCTTCCTGCACCTCTTGCCTCCTTCTGCACCCCTCTTGCTCTCTTTCTGCACCTCTCTTATCACTTTTCTGCACTTGTCTTGCCTCTTCTCTTCCTGCACCTCGCTTGCTTCTTTCTGCACTTCCCTTGCTTTTTTCTACACCCTCTGTTGCTTCTTTCTGCACTTCTCTTGCCTCTTTCTGCACCTCTCTTGCCTCTTTCTGTACCTCTGTTGCTTCTTTCTGTACCTCTCTTGCCTATTTCTGCACTCTCTTGCTTCTTTCTGCACCCCTCTTATCTCTTTCTACACCTCTCTTCCTCTTTCTGCACCGCTGTTGCTTCTTTCTGTACCTCCTTGCTTCTTTCTGCACCTCTCTTGCTTCTTTCTGCACCCCTCTTGCTCTTTCTGCTATCCTATTTCCCTCTTTCTGTACCCCTCTTGCCTCTTTCTGCACCTCTTCTTGCCTCTTTCTGACTTCTCTTTGCCTTATCTGCACTCTGTTGCTCCTTTCTGCACCCTTCTTGCCTCTTTCTGCACCTCTGTTGCTTCTTTCTGTACTTCATTTTCCTCTTTCCTGCACTCCTCTTGCTTCTTTTTCACTCTCTGTTGCCTCTTTCTGTACCTCTCTTGCTTCTTTCTGCACCCTCCTGCCTCTTTCTGCACCCTCTCCCATCTTTCTGCACATCTCTTGCCTAATTTCTGCATCTCTCGTGCCTCTCTCTGCACTTCTCTTGCCTCTTTCTGCACCTTGCTTGCTCCTTTCTGCACCTCCCTTGCTTCTTTCTGCACTTGCCTTGCTTCTTTCTGCATCCCTCTTGCCTCTTTCTGCACCTCTGCTCGACTTCTTTCTGCACCTCTCTTGCTTCTTTCTGCACCTCTCTTTCTTCTTTCTGCATCTCTCTTCCCTCTTTCTGCACCCTCTTGCCTCTTTCTGCACCTCTGATAGCTCGTTTCTGCACACCTCTCTTGTCTATTTTCTGCACTTCTCTTGCTTCTTTCTGCACGTCTCTTGCCTCTTTCTGCAACTGTCTTGCCTCTTTCCGCACCCCTCTTGCCTCTTTATGCACCTGTGTTGCTTCTTTTGGCACCTTCTTTTGCCTACTTTCTGCACTCTTTCTTCTTTCTGCACCTGTCTTGCCTCTTTCTGCACCCCTCTTGCCTCTTTCTGCACCTCTCTTGACTCTTTCTGCACCCCTCTTCCCTCTTTCTGCACGCTCTCTTGCCTCTTTCTGCACGTTATCATTCCACTCTTTCTGCAATTCACTTGCCTCTTTCTGCACCTCTCTTGCCTATTTCTGCACCTCTCTTGCCTCTTCTGCACCTCTGTTGCCTCTTTCTGCACATTCTCTTGCCTCTTTCCTACACCTCTCTTGCCTCTTTCTGCACCTCTGTTGCTTCTTTCTGCACCTCTCTTGCCTCTTTCTGCATCCCCTCTTGCCTCTTTCTGCACCTCTGTTAGGTCTTTCTACTCTACTCTTGCTTCTTTCTGTACCTCTCTTGCTTCTTTCTACACCCCACTTGCCTCTTTCTGGACTTCTCTTGTCCTTTCTGCACCTCTGTTGCTTCTTTCTGCATCTCTCTTGCCTCTTTCTGCACCTCTGTTGCTTCTTTCTGTATTTCATTTTGCCTCTTTCTGCACCCCTCTTGCCTCTTTCTGCACCTCTCTTGCCTATTTCTGGACTTCTCTCGTGCTCTTTCTGCACCTCTGTTGCTTCTTTCTGCACCCCTCTTGCCTCTTTCTGCACCTCTGTTGCTTCTTTCTGTATTTCATTTTCCTCTTTCTGCACTTCTGTTGCCTCTTTCTGTACCTCTCTTGCTTCTTTCTGTACCCCATGCCTCTTTCTCCACCCCTCCCATCTTTCTGCACATCCCTTGCTAATTTCTGCCCCTTTCCTGCCTCTCTCTCCACTTCTGTTGCCTCTTTCTGCAACTTGCTTGCTTCTTTCCGCACATCTCTTGCTTCTTTCTGCACCCTCTTGCTCTCTTTCTGCACCTCTCTTACTCTTTCTGCACCCCTCTTGCCTCTTTCTGCACCTCTGTTCCTGCTTTCTGCACTTCTCTTGCCTCTTTCTGTACCTCTCTTGCCTCTTTCTGCATCTCTCTTGCCTCTTCCTGCACCCCTTTCTCTCTTTCTGCACCTCTCTTGCCTCTCTTGCTTCTTTCTGCACCTCTTTTGCCTCTTTCTGCAGTTCTCTTGCCTCTTTCTGCACCCCATTGCATCTTTCTGCAACTCTCTTGTCTCTTTCTGCACTTCTCTTGCTTCGTTCTGCACCTCCATTGCTTCTTTCTGTACCTCTCTTGCCTCTTTCTGCACCTCTCTTTCCTCTTTCTGCACCTCTCTTGCCTTTTTCTGCACCCTGTTCCCTCTTTCTGCACCTCCTCTTGCCTCTTTCTGCACCTCTCTTGCCTCTTTCTGCACCTCTCTTGCTTCTTTCTGCACCTCTTTGCCTCTTTCTGCAGCTCTCTCTTGCCTCTTTCTGCACGCTCTCTTGCCTCTTTCTGCACCTCTATTGCTTCTTTCTGCAACTCTCTTGCCTCTTTCAGCACTTCTCTTGCTTCTTTCTGCACCCCTTTGCTTCTTTCTGCACTCTCTTGCCTCTTTCTGCACCTCTCTTGCCTCTTTCTGCACCTTTCTTGCCTCTTTCTGCACTCCTGTTGCCTCTTTCTGCACCTCTTTTGCTTCTTTCTGCACCTCTCATGCCTCTTCTGCACTTCTCTTGCTTCTTTCTGCACTTCTCTTGCCTCTTTCTGCACCCCCTTGCTCTCTTTCTGCACCTCTCGTTGCCTCTTTCTTGCACTTCTCTTGCCTCTTTCTGCACCTCTCTTGCTTCTTTCTGTACCTCCTCTTGCCTCTTTCTGCACCCTCTTTCCTCTTTTCTGCACCTCTCTTGCCTCTTTCTGCACCTCTGTTGCCTCTTTCTGCACCTCTGTTGCCTGTTTCTGTCACCTCTCCTGCCTCTTTCTGCACCTCTCATGTGCCTCTTCTGCACCTCTGTTGCTTCTTTCTGCACCTCTCTTACTTCTTTCTGCACCCCTCTTGCCTCTTTCTGCACCTCTCTTCCCTCTTTCTGCACCCCCTTTCCTCTTTCTGCACCTCTCTTGCCTCTTTCTGCACCTCTTGTTGCTTCTTTCTGCACTTCTCTTGCCTCTTTCTGCACCTCTCTTGCCTGTTTCTTCACCCTTCTTGCCTTCTTTCTGCACCTCTCTTGCCTCTTTTCTCCACCTCTCTTGCCTCTTTCTGCACATCTCTTGCCTCTTTCTGCACCTCTTGCTTCTTTCTGCACCGCTCTTGCTTCTTTCTGCACCTCTCTTGCCTCTTTCTGAACCCCTCTTGTCTCTTTCTACACTCTCTTGCCTATTTCTGCACCTGTTGCTCTTTCTGTACCTCTCTTGTTTCTTGCACACTCTCTTGCTTCTTTCTGCAACTCTCTTGCCTCTTTCTGCACTTCTCACTTGCCCTCATTCTGCACCTCTCTTGCCTCTTTCTGCACCTCTCTTGCCTATTTCTGCACTTCTCTTGTGCCTTTCTGCACCTCTGTTGCTTCTTTCTGCACCCCTCTTGCCTCTTTCTGCACCTCTGTTGCTTCTTTCTGTATCTCTCTTCCTCTTTCTGCACCTCTCTTGCTCTCTTTCTGTTGCACTTCTGTTGCCTCTTTCTGCACTCTCTCTTGCTTCTTTCTGCACTCCTTGCCTCTTTCTACACCTCTCTCCTATCTTTCTGCACCTCTCTGCTAATTTCTTGCACCTCTCTTGCCTCTCTTTCCACCTCTCTTGCCTCTTTCTGCACCTCTGCTTCCTCTTTCTGCACTCTCTTGCCTCTCTTTCTGCAGCCTGTCTTGCCTCTTTCTGCACCTCTCTTGCCTCTTTCTGCACCTCTGTTGCTTCTTTCTGCACTTTTCTTGCCTCTTTCCGCACCTCTCTTGCTTCTTTCTGCACCCTCTTATCTCTTTCTACACCTCTCTTGCCTCTTTCTGCACCTCCTCTTGCCTCTTTCTGCACCTCTGTTGCCTGCTTTCTGCACCTCTCTTGCCTCTTTCTGCATCCTCTCTTGCCTCTTTCTGCACCTCTCTTGCCTCTTTCTGCACCTCTTGCCTCTTTCTGCACCTCTCTTGCTCTGTTTCTTTCTGCACCCCTCTTGCCTCTCTCTGCACCTCTCTGCACCTCTCTTGCCTGCTTTCTGCACCTCTCTTGCCTCTTCCTTCACTTCTCTTGCCTCTTTCTGCACCTCTGTCTTGCTTCTTTCTGCACTTTTCTTGCTCCTTTCTGCACCCCTCTTGCCTCTTTCTGCACCTCCTCTTGCCTCTTTCTGCACTTCTCTTGCCTCTTTCTGCACCTCTCTTGCCTCTTTCTGCACTCTCTCTTGTCTCTTTCTGCACCCCTCTTGCCTCTTTCTGCACCTCAGCTTTGCTTCTTTCTGCACCTCCCTTGCCTCTTTCTGCACCTCTGTTGCCTCTTTCTGCACACTTCTCTTGCTTCTTTGTACCTCTCTTCCTCATTTCTGTACCTATCTTCCTGTTTCTGCGTTCTCTTGCCTTGCACTTCTCTTGCCTCTTTCTGCACCTCTGTTGTTTCTTTCTACACTTCTCTTGCTTCTTTCTGCACCTCTCTTGCTTCTTTCTGCACCTCTGTTGCTTCTTTCTGCACTTCTCTTGCTTCTTTCTGCACACTCTCTTGCTTCTTTCTGCACCCCTCTTGCCTCTTTCTGCCACCCCTCTTCCTCTTTCTGCACCTATCTTGCCTCTTTCTGCACCTCTCTCTTGCTTCTTTCTATCACCTCTCTTTGCCTCTTTCTGCACTTCTCTTGCCTCTTTCTGCACCTCTGTTGCTTCTTTCTGCACTTCTATTTCTTCCTTCTGCACCTCTCTTGCCTCTTTCTGCACTTCTCTTGCCTCTTTCTGCACCTCTGTTGCTTCTTTCTGCACTTCTCTTGTCTTCTTTCTGCACCTTCTTGCCTCTTTCTGCACCTCTCTTGCTTCTTTCATGCCTCACTGCCTCTTTCTACACTCCTCCTGCTTCTTTATGCATGTTTCTGCCTCTTTCTGCACTCTCTCTTTGTCTTTCTGCACCTCTCTTGCCTCTTTCTGCACCTCACTTGCCTCTTTCTGCACTCTATTTCTTTCTGCACTTCTCTTGCTTCTTTTCTGCACCTTTCTTCCTCTTTCTGCAGCTCTTTTGCTTCTTTCTGCACTTCTCTTGCTCTTTCTGCACTCCTGTTGCTTCTTTCTACACTTCTATGGCTTCTTTCTGCACACTCTTGCTTCTTTCTACACCTCTGCTGCCTCTTTCTGCACCCCTCTCTCCCTCTTTCAGCACCTCTCTTGCCTCTTTCAGCACCTCTCTTGCCTTTCTTGCTCTTCTCTTGCCTCTTTCTTCATCCTCTCTTGCCTCTTTACTGCACCTCTCTTGCCTCTTTCTGCACTTCTGTTGCTTCTTTCTGCACTTCCCTTGTCTGTTTCTGCCACTCTCTCCCTCTGCTTTCTTGCCTCTCTTGCCCTCTTTCTGTACCTCTTTTGCCTCTTTCTGCACCTCTCTTGCCTTTATCTCGCACCTCCTTGCACTCTCTTTCTGCATCTCTCTTACTTATTTCTGCTACCGCTCTTACTTTTTCTACACCTCTCTTATTTCTTTCTGCACCTCTCTTTCCTCTTTTCTACACATGTCTTGCTTCTTTCTGTACCTCTCTCTGCCTCTTTCTGCACCTCCTGCTTCCCTCTTTCTGCACCTCACTTGCCTCTTTCTGCACCTCTCTTCCTCTTTCTGCACCTCTGTTACTCTCTTTCTGCACCTCTTTTGCCTGTTTCTGTACCTCTCTTGCCTCTTTCTGCAGTTCTCTCGCATCTTTCTGAACTCTCTGTTGCTTCTTTCTGTACTTTTCTTGCCACTTTCTGCACCCCACTTGCCTCTTTCTGCACCTCTGTTGGTTCTTTCTGCACCTCTCTTGCTTCTTTATGCATCCTCTCTTTAGCACCTCTATTCCCTCTTTCTGCACCCCTCTTCCTTCTTTATGTACCTCTCTTGCTTCTTTTCTGCACCTCTCTTGCCTCTTTCTGTAACCTATGTTGCTTCTTTCTGCACTTCTCTTGCCTCTTTCTGTATATCTCTTGCCTCTTTCTGTATCTTTCTTCCTCTTTCTGCATTTCTCTTTCTTCTTTCTGCACTCTCTTGCCTCTTTCTGCACATCACTTGCCTCTTTCTGCACTTCTATTCCTCTTTCTGCACTTCTCTTGCTTCTTTCTGCACCTTTCTTCCTCTTTCTGCAGTTCTCTTGCTTCTTTCTGCACTTCTCTTGCCTCTTTCTGCACCTCTGTAGCTTCTTTCTACACTTCTCTGGCTTCTTTCTGTACCACTCTTGCTTCTTTCTGCACTCCTCTGCTGCTCTCTTTCTGCACCCTCTTCCCTCTTTCAGCACCTCTCTTGCCTCTTTCAGCACCTCTCTTGCCTTTTTTGCTCTTCTCTTGCCTCTTTCTTCATCCCTCTTGCCTCTTTACGCACTCCTCTTGCCTCTTTCTGCACCTCTGTTGCTTCTTTCTGCACTTCCCTTGACTGTTTCTGCACCTCTCCCTCTACTTTCTTCACCTCTCTTCCCTCCTTTCTGTACTTCTCTTGCCTCTTTCTGCACCTCTCTTGCTCTTTATCTGCACCTCACCTGCCTCTTTCTGCATCTCTCTTACTTATTTCTGCACCGCTCTTACTTTTTCTAAACCTCTCTTATTTCTTTCTGCACCCCTCTTCCCTCTTTATACACATGTCTTGCCTCTTTCTGTACCTCTCTTGTCTCTTTCAGCACCTCTCTTCCCTCTTTCTGCACCTCACTTGCCTCTTTCTGCACCTCTCTTACCTCTTTCTGTACCTCTCTTGCTTCTTTCTGCACATCTCTTGTTCTTTCTGCACTCTCTTGTCTCTTTCTACACCTCTATTACCTCTTTATGTACCCCTCTTGCCTCTTTCTGCACCTCTCTTGTTTCTTTCTGCATTCCTCTTCTCTTCTCTCTGCCTATTTGCACCTCTCTTGCCTCTTTCTGTTCCTCTCTTGCCTCTTTCTGCACTTCTCATGTGTCTTTCTGTACTTTTCTTGCTTCTTTCTGCACTCCTCTTGCCTCTTTCTGCACCTCTCTTCCATCTTCTCTGCACCTCCTTTCCTCCTTCTGCACCTCTCTTGCCTCTCTTTCTGCACTCCCTCTTATCGCTTTCTGTACTTGTCTTTGCCTCTTTCTGCACTCTCGCTTGCTTCTTTCTACACCCCTCTTATGTCTTTCTACACCCTCTTCCCTCTTTCTGCACCGGTGTTGCTTCTTTCTGTGCCTCTCTTGTTTCTTTCTGCACCTCTCTTGCTTCTTTCTGCACCTCTCTTATCTCTTTCTACACCCCTCTTCCTCTTTCTGCACCGGTGTTGCTTCTTTCTGTACCTCTCTTGTTTCTTTCTGCACTCTCTCTTGCTTCTTTCTGCACCTCTCTTGCTTCTTTCTTCTTCCACTTCCCTCTTTCTGCACTCTCTGTCCTCTTTCTCATACCTCTCTTGCCTATTTCTGCACTTCTCTTGTCCCTTTCTGCACCCTCTGTTGCCTATCTTTCTGCACCCCTCTTGCCTCTTTCCTGCACCTCTGTTGCTTCTTTCTGTATTTCATTTTCCTCTTTCTCTGTACCCCTCTTGCTTCTTTCTGCACTTCTGTTGCCTCTTTCTGTACCTCTCTTGCTTCTTTCTGTACTCCCTGCCTCTTTCTCCACCTCCTATCTTTCTGCACATCCCTCTGCTAATTTCTGCACCTCTCCTGCCTCTCTCTCCACTTCTCTTGCCTCTTTCTGTACCTTGCTTGCTCCTTTCTGCAATTCTCCTTGCTTCTTTCTGCACCTGTCTTGCCTTTTTTGTACACCCTCTTGCCTCTTTCTGCACCTCTGTCGCTTCTTTCTGCACACTTCTCTTGCTTCTTTCTGCACATCTCTTGCTTCTTTCTGCACCCCTCTTGTCTCTTTCTACACTCTCTCTTACCTCTTTCTGCACCCTCTCTTGCCTCTTTCTGCACCTCTGTTGCTACTTTCTGCAATTCTCTTTGTCTCTTTCTGTACCACTCTTGCCTCTTTCTGCGCCTCTCTTGTTTCTTTCTGCACTCCTCTTCCTCTCTCCCTGCTCTCTATGCACCTCTCTTGCCTCTTTCTGTCCCTCTCTTGCCTCTTTCTGCACTTCTCATGTGTCTTTCTGCACCTCTGTTTGCTTCTCTTTCTGCACTTTTCTTGCTTTTTTCTGTACCCCTATTGCCTCTTTCTGTACCTCTCTTCCCTCTTCCTGCATCCCCTTTCCTCCTTCTGCACCTCCATTGCCTCTTTCTGCACCGCTCTTATCGCTTTCTGCACTTGTCTTGCCTCTTTCTGCACCTCGCTTGCTTCTTTCTGCACTTCCCTTGCTTCTTTCTACACCTCTGTTGCTTCTTTCTGTATTTCTCTTGCCTCTTTCTGCATTTCTCTTGCCTCTTTCTATACCTCTCTTGCCTCTTTCTGCACTTCTCTTGCCTCTTTCTGTACCTCTGTTGCTTCTTTCTGTACTTCTCTTGCCTATTTCTGTACTTCTCTTGCCTATTTCTTCACACCTATTCCTTCTTTCTGCACCTCTCTTGCCTTTTTCTCCACCTCTCTCACCTCTTTCTGCAATGCACTTGCCTCTTTCTACACCTCTCTTGCTTCTTTCTGGACCTATCTTACTTCTTTGTGCAACTCTCTTGCTTATTTCTGCACCCTCATCTCTTTCTACACCCTCTTCCCTATTTCTGTACCGTGTTGCTTCTTTCTGTACCTATCTTGTTTCTTTCTGCACCTCTCTTGCTTCTTTCTGCACCCCTCTTGCCTTCTTTCTCCTTCCCAATTCCCTCTTTCTGCACCTCTCTCTTGCCTCTTTCTGCACCTCTCTTGCCTATTCTCTGACTTCCTCTTGTGCCTTTCTGCACCTCTGTTGCTTCTTTCTGCACCCCTCTTGCCTCTTTCTGCACCTCTGTTGCTTCTTTTTCTGTATTTCATTTTCCTCTTTCTGCACCTCTCTTGCTTCTTTCTGCACTTCTGTTTGCCTCTTTCTGTACCTCTCTTGCTTCTTTCTGTACCCCATGCCTCTTTCTCCACCCCTCCCATCTTTCTGCACATCCCTTGCTAATTTCCTGCCCCTTTCCTGCTCTCTCTCTCCAATCTGTTGCCTCTTTCTGCAACTCTGCTTGCTCATTTCTTGCCACTTCCCTTGCTTCTTTTCTGCACCTGTCTTGCTTCTTTCTATACCCCTCTTGCCTCTTTCTGCACTCTGTCGCTTCTTTCTACACTTCTCTTGCTTCTTTCCGCACATCTCTTGCTTCTTTCTGCACCCCTCTTGTCTCTTTCTACACCTCTCTTACCTCTTTCTCCACCCCTCTTGCCTCTTTCTGCACCTTTGTTCCTGCTTTCTGCAATTCTCTTGCCTCTTTCTGTACCTCTCTTGCCTCTTTCTGCATCTCTCTTCCCTCTTCCTGCACCCCCTTTCCTCCTTCTGCACCTCTCTTGCCTCTCTTGTTTCTTTCTGCATTCCTCTTCCCTCTCTCTGCACCTCTCTGCACCTCTCTTGCCTCTTTCTGTTCCCCTCTTGCCTCTTTCTCCACTTCTCATGTGTCTTTCCGCACCTCTATTGCTTCTTTCTGCACTTTTCTTGCTCCTTTCTGTACCCCTCTTGCATCTTTCTGCACCTCCCTTCCCTCTTCCTGCACCCCCTTTCCTCCTTCTGCACCTCTCTTGCCTCTTTCTGCACCTCTCTTATCACTTTCTGCACTTGTCTTGCCTCTTTCTGCACCTCGCTTGCTTCTTTCTGCACTTCCCTTGCTTTTTTCTACACCTCTGTTGCTTCTTTCTGCACTTCTCTTGCCTCTTTCTGCACTTCTCTTGCCTCTTTCTGTACCTCTGTTGCTTCTTTCTGTACTTCTCTTGCCTATTTCTGTACTTCTCTTGCTTATTTCTGCACCCCTCTTATCTCTTTCTACACCCCTCTTCCCTCTTTCTACACCGCTGTTGCTTCTTTCTGTACCTCTCTTGTTTCTTTCTGCACCTCTCTTGCTTCTTTCTGCACCCCTCTTGCCTCTTTCTCCTTCCTATTTCCCTCTTTCTGCACCCCTCTTGCCTCTTTCTTCACATCTCTTGCCTCTTTCTGGACTTCTCTTGTGCCTTACTGCACCTCTGTTGCTAATTTCTGCACCCCTCTTGCCTATTTCTGCACCTCTGTTGCTTCTTTCTGTATTTCATTTTCCTCTTTCTGCACCCCTCTTGCTTTTTTCTGCACTTCTGTTGCCTCTTTCTGTACCTCTCTTGCTTCTTTCTGTACCCTCCTGCCTCTTTCTGCACCCCTCCCATCTTTCTGCACATCCCTTGCTAATTTCTGCACCTCTCCTGCCTCTCTCTCCACTTCTCTTGCCTCTTTCTGCACCTTGCTTGCTCCTTTCTGCACTTCCCTTGCTTCTTCCTGTACCTGCCTTGCTTTTTCTGTATCCCTCTTGCCTCTTTCTGCACCTCTGTCGCTTCTCTCTCCACTTCTCTTGCTTCTTTCTGCACCTCTGTCGCTTCTTTCTACACTTCTCTTGCTTCTTTCTGCACCTCTCTTTCTTCTTTCTGCATTCTCTTCCCTCTTTCTGCACTCCTCTTCCCTCTTTCTGCACCTCTGATAGCTGTTTCTGCACCTCTCTTGTCTATTTTTGCACTCTCTCTTGCTTCTTTCTGCAGTTCTCTTGCCTCTTTCTGCAATTAACTTGCCTCTTTCCGCACCCTCTTGCCTCTTTATGCACCTCTGTTGCTTCTTTCTGCACCTCTCTTTGCCTCTTTCTGCTCCCCTCTCTTGCCTCTTTCTGCACCTCTGTTAGGTCTTTCTACTCTACTCTTGCTTCATTCTGTACCTCTCTTGCTTCTTCCTACACCTCACTTGCCTCTTTCTGCACCTCTGTCGCTTCTTTCTACACTTCTCTTGCTTCTTTCTGCACCTCTCTTTCTTCTTTCTGCATTCTCTTCTCTCTTTCTGCACCCTCTTCCCTCTTTCTGCACCTCTGATAGCTGTTTCTGCACCTCTCTTGTCTCTTTTTGCACTTCTCTTGCTTCTTTCTGCAGTTCTCTTGCCTTTTTCTGCAATTAACTTGCCTCTTTCCGCACCCCTCTTGCCTCTTTATGCACCCGTGTTGCTTCTTTCTGCCCTTCTCTTGCTTCTTTCTGCACCTCTCTTCTTTCTGCACCTGTCTTGCCTCTTTCCCCACCCCTCTTCCCTCTTTCTGCACCTCTCTTGACTCTTTCTGCACCTCTCTTGCCTCTTTCTGCACTTCTCTTGCTTCTTTCTGCAGTTCTCTTGCCTCTTTCTGCAATTAACTTGCCTCTTTCTGCACCCCTCTTGCGTCTTTCTGCTCCCCTCTTGCCTCTTTCTGCACCTCTGTTAGGTCTTTCTTCTCTTCTCTTGATTCATTCTGCACCTCTCTTGCTTCTTCCTGCATCCCACTTCCCTCTTTCTGCACCCCTCTTCCCTCTTTCTGCACCCCTCGTCCTTCTTTCTGTACCTCTCTTGCCTCTTTCTGCACCTCTCTTGCCTCTTTCTGCAACTCTGTTTCTTATTTCTGCACTTCTTGTGCCTCTTTCTGCACCCTCTTCCCTCTTTCTGCACCTCTGATAGCTGTTTCTGCACCTCTCTTGTCTATTTTTGCACTTCTCTTGCTTCTTTCTGCAGGTCTCTTGCCTCTTTCTGCAATTAACTTGCCTCTTTCCGCACCCCTCTTGCCTCTTTATGCACCTGTGTTGCTTCTTTCGGCCCTTCTTTTGCTTCTTTCTGCACCTCTCTTCTTTCTGCACCAATCTTGCCTCTTTCTGCACCCCTCTTCCCTCTTTCTGCACCTCTCTTGACTCTTTCTGCACCTCTCTTGCCTCTTTCTGCAGTTCTCTTGCTTCTTTCTGCAGTTCTCTTGCCTCTTTCTGCAATTAACTTGCCTCTTTCCGCACCCCTCTTGCCTCTTTATGCACCTCTGTTGCTTCTTTCTGCACCTCTCTTGCCTCTTTCTGCTCCCCTCTTGCCTCTTTCTGCACCACTGTTAGGTCTTTCTACTCTACTCTTGCTTCATTCTGTACCTCTCTTGTTTCTTCCTACACCCCACTTGCCTCTTTCTGCACCCCTCTTCCCTCTTTCTACACCCCTCGTTCTTCTTTCTGTACCTTTCTTCCTCTTTCTGCACCTTTCTTCCTCTTTCTGAACCTCTTTTGCCTCTTTCTGTACCTCTCTTGCCTCTTTCTGCACCTCACTTGCCTCTTTCTGCACTCCTCTTCCTTCTTTCTGTACTTCTCTTGCTTCTTTCTGTGCCTTTCTTGATCTTTCTGAACCTTTCCTCCTCATTCTGCAGTTCTCTTGCTTCTTTCTGCACCTCGCTTGCCCCTTTCTGCACCTCTCATGCCTTTTTCTGCACCTCACTTGCCTCTTTCTGCACTTCTTTTGCTTCTTTCTGCACTTCTCTTGCTGCTTCCTGCACCTTTCTTCCTCTCTTTGCACCTCTGTTGTTTTTTTCTATACTTCTCTTGCTTCTTTCTGCACCCCAGTTGCCTCTTTCTGCACCCCTCTTCCTTCTTTCTGTACTTCTCTTGCCTCTTTCTGCACTTTCCTTGCCTCTTTCTACACCTCTCTTGTCTCTTTAAGCAGTTTTAGAGAAAGAACATAAGCCCTGGGTACCTGTTTGACAGGAACCCAGGGCACGCTCAGTCAAAGTAATATTGGCAGTTTAGCAAAAAGTGGGGGCAACCATGCAAAAAGAGGGCACTTTCTTACATCATGCTTCAAGGCTCGCACCACAATTACTTTTCTTGTAAGCTGCCTGCTGGAATCCTGCTTTGGCATGTAACCGAATCAGGATGGATGCTGACTGAAATTTCATTACCTTAACCCCTTTGCTGCTAGGCCTCCTCCCTCCCCCGTTCTAAGTCATTTTTTGGCTATTTGGGGTTGTTTGCGCTTAGGCCCCTGTAACGTTTTGTCCACATAAGGTATTCACGACAAATTTGCATCCTTTTCTTCCAACGTCTTGGGGATTCTAAAGGTACCAAGGGTTTGTGGATTCCCCTCGAGGGGAACGAGACATTAGCCAAAATACAGCTAAATTTTGGCTTTTTAAAAAAAATAAATGGGAAAAATGTGCTGCAGAAGAAAGTGTCTGTTTTTTTCCATGCAAATGGTATCAACAAAGGGTTTGTGGTGCTGAAATCACCATCTTCTCAGCTTTCATGGACAGGCAGACTTTTGTTAGAAAACCAACATTTTCTACACAGGTTTGGCATTTTACTGGGACATAGCCTATTTTTGCTATTTTTGTTTGCCTTCAACCTCCTTGCAGTTAGTGGTAGAAATGGGTGTGAAAGCAATAACTGATCCCAAAAAGCTATACATTTCTGAAAATTAGACAAAATTCTGAATTCAGCAAGGGGTCATTTGTGTCGATCCTTCAAGGTTTTTTTTAATAGAAACTAATAGTTAAAAATAAAAAATATTAAAATTGAGTTGAAAAATACAGCCATTTGTGCCAACGTTTTCATATGCAAATTCTTCTAAGTATGCAATATACTGTTACATCTGCTGAACCCTTCTTGTTGCTGGGATACATAGGACTAGCAGGTTCACCAAGAACAGAGGAACACAGAGCCAATAACTGAGCTGCATCTTGCAATGGTTTTTCATTGTATACCGGGTAAATAGCAATTTATTTGGTAAAATATAAATCTTCCATTTAAATGAGATCAAAATATAGAGTTTAGACGCAGTGGTTATTTGCACATCTCCAAAATTGAGGGTACCCATGAAAGCATGTGAAATAGAGATCATTTTTCAAAATGACTTCTTTTTTACAAATTGTCTTACATTTGGAAGGCAGCAATGCAAAGATCGTCAATTGGTAATAACAATTATTCTACTATTCTGTATTCCCTTAAGTCTCCCGATAAAAATGGTACCTCACTTGTGTGGGTAGGCCTAGTGCCCGCCACAGGAAATGACCCAAAATGCAACGTAGACACATCACATTTTTCCCCTGAAAATCGACCCTTTTTTGCAATGTGCCTACCTATGGATTTTTAACCCTAGCTCTGCCGGCACCTAGGGAAACCTAGCTAACCTATACATTTTTGAAAACTAGACACCCAGGCAATCCAGGATGGGGTGACTTGTGTGGCTCTCACCAGGTTCTGTTACCCAGAATCCCTTGCATACATCAAACATTGTAAAAAAACACATTTTCCTCACATTTCTGTAATGGAAAGATCTGGAATCTGCGTGTATCCACAAACTTAAACCCACCCAGCATTCACAAAAGTCTCCCAATAAAAATGGTACCTCACTTGTGTGGGTAGGCCTAGTGCCCGTGACAGGAAACGGTCCAAAACGGACTGTGGAGACTTCAAAATTATCGATTACAAAAAGACCTTGTTTTGCGAGGGAGTCACCTGGGTTTTTTGATCCCAGGCTCGGCAGCCATCTAGGGAAACCTACCAATCCAAGACATTTTATAAAACTAGACACCCAGAGGAATCCAGGATGGGGAACTTGTTTGGCTCTCACCAGGTTCTTTTATTCAGATTCCCTTGCAAACCTCAAACATTGTAATGAAAAACATTTTTTCCTCACATTTCTGTGATGGGAAGTTCTGGTTCTGCGTGGATCCAAAAACTTTTACATACTCAGCATTCCCCAGAGTCTCCTGAAAAATGGTACCTCACTTGTGTGGGTAGGCCTAGTGCCCTGACAGGAAATGGCCCAAAACGCACTGTGGTCACATCACATTTTTCTAGTGAAAACTGACCTTTTTTTTGCAATGTGCATAGTTGTGGATTGTGAACTCTAGCTCTGCCGGCACCTCGGGAAAACTAGCAAACCTATATGTTTTTGAAAAACTAGACACCCAGTGGAATCCAGGATGGGGTGACTTGTGTGTCTCTCACAGGTTCTGTTACCCAGAATCCCTTGCAAACCTCAAACTTTGTAAAAAAAAACACATTTTCCTTACATTTATGATATTGAAAGTTCTAGTATCTGTGTGGATCCACAAACTTCCACCCTCCCAGCATCCCCAAAAGTCACCTGATAAAAATGGTACCTCACTTGTGTGGGTAGGCCTAGTGCCCGCAACAGGAAGCGGCCCAAAACGGACTGTGGAGACTTCAAAATTATCAATCACAAAAAGACTTTGTTTTGCAAGGGAGTGACCTGGATTTTTCGATCCCGGGCTCAGCAGCCATCTAGGGAAACCTACCAATCCAAGACATTTCTGAAAACTAGACACCAGAGGAAGTCTACGGAGGTCTGACTTGCCTGGATCCCTCAAGGTTTTCCTACCCAGAATCCCTTTTTTTTTGCAATGTGCCTATTTGTGGATTTTAAACCCTAGCTCTGCCAGCACCAAGAATAAACTAGCAAACCTATACATTTTTAAAACTAGAAACAAAGGGGAATCCAGGATGGGGTGACTTGTGTGGCTATCACTGGGTTCTGATACCCAGAATACCTTGTAAACCTCAAACTTTGTCAAAAACACATTTTCCTCATTTTTCTGTGATGGAAAGTTCTGGAATCTGCATGGATCCAAAACTTCCACCCACCCAGCATTCCCCAATGTCTCCGAATAAAAATGGCAGCTCACTTGTGTGGGTAGGCCTAGTGCCCTTGACCGGAAACGGTCCAAAACGGACTGTGGAGACTTCAAAATTATCGATTACAAAAAGACCTTGGGGCATATTATCTAAAAAGTGCGCTAAACATCGCAAAGCGTGTTTAGCGAGCACTTTTTTTATCGCCGGAATAATTTGCCATGCTAACGCTGTATTAGCGACATTTAGCGCTATGGCGATAATTATTCCAGCCATAGTGGTGTTTTTCCATGAAACATCGCTGGTTTTCCAGCGATGTTTCATGGAAAACAGCGAGCTTAACCTTGCTGATACGACCCTGTGGTCGTATCAGCATAATCCACCCCCCCATGTTAGATATGGCTAACACCTGCTAATTGCAGGAGTTAAATAAATGGCGATGACCTGGTTAGCGCGACTTTTCACGTCGCTAACTGGGGCCATGGCCACCTTGCTAATAGGCGATAGGCCTGTTAGCGGGTGTTTCCCAGGTTTGTTCGTCGAACGCCCACTTTGCATGTCATTAGCGATAAATATCGCTGACATGCAAAGCGGTAAAACACGGGCGCTAATGCCCGAAAACTGTCGCTAACTGCTGTTAGAGACAGTTTGCTGATAGGGCGATAAGAATATCGCTGCTTTAGTCACAGAAAAGTGCCGCTAAAGCGGCGATAGTGCCCTTGCTAATATGCTCCCTTGTTTTGCGAGGGAGTCACCTGGGTTTTTTGATCCCAGGCTCGGCAGCCATCTAGGGAAACCTACCAATCCAAGACATTTCTCAAAACTAGACACCCGAGAGAGTCTACGGAGGTCTGACTTGCCTGGATCCCTCAAGGTTTTCCTACCCAGAATCCCCTGCAAACCTCAAATTTAGCTGAAAAGAAAACATTGCTCAAATTTCTGTGTGGGAAAGTTGTGGGATCACCAGGCTGACACAAATTTTCTACCACCCAGCGTTCCCCCATGTCTCTTGATAAAAAATGTACCTCACTTGAGTGCGTAGGCCTAGTCCCCACAACAGGAAATGGCCAAAAACACAACGTGGACGCATCACATTTTTTCAGAGAAAACTGTCCCTTTTTTTGCAATGTGCCAAGTTGTGGATTTTGAACCCTAGCTCTGCCGGCACCTAGGGAAAACTAGCAAACTTATACACTTTTGAAATGTAGACACCCTGGGGAATCCAGAATGGGGTGACTTGTGGTTCCTCCACCCAGCATTCCCCCATGTCTCCCGATACAAATTGTACCTCACTTGTGTGCATAGGCCTAGTGCCCGCAACAGGAAACGGCCTAAAACACAATGTGGACACATCAAATTTTTTCACTGAAAACTGTCCCTTTTTTTGCAATGTGCCTAGTTGTGGATTTTGAACCCTTGCTCTGTCGGCACCTAGGGAAAACTAGCAAACCTATACATTTTTAAAACGTAGACACCCTGAGGAATCCAGAATGGGGACACTTGTGTGGCTCTCACGGGTTCTGTTACACAGAATCCCTTACAAACCTCAAACTTTGTAAACAACAACACATTTTCCTTATATTTCTGTGATGGAAAGATCTGAAATCTGCGTGGATCCACAAACTTCCACCCTCCCAGCGTTCCCCAAAGTCTCCTGATAAAAATGATACCTCACTTGTGTGTGTAGGCCTAGTGCCTGTGACAGGAAACGGCCCAAAATGCAAAATGGACACATCACATGTTTCCAGTTGAAACTGACCCTTTTTTTGCAATGTGCCTATTTGTGGATTTTAAACCCTAGCTCTGCCAGCCCCAAGAAAAAACTAGCAAACCTATACATTTTTGAAAACTAGACACAAAGGGGAATCCAGGATGAGGTGACTTGTGTGGCTATCACTGGGCTCTGATACCCAGAACCCCTTGCAAACCCCAAACTTTGTAAAAAAACAAATTTTCCTCACATTTCTGTGATGGAAAGTTCTGGAATCTGCATGGATCCAAAAACTTCCACCCACCCAGCATTCCCCAATATCTCCTAATAAAAATGGTAGCTCACTTGTGTGGGTAGGCGTAGTGCCCGTGACAGGAAACGGCTCAAATCGGACTGTTGAGGCATTTTAAAATTATCGATTACAAAAAGACCTTGCTTTGGGAGTGAGTCATCTGGGTTTTTGACCCCAGGCTCGGCAGCCATCTAGGGAAACCTACCAATCCAAGACATTTCTGAAAACTAGACACCTGGGGGAGTCCAGGGAGGTGTGACTTGCGTGGAACCCCCAAAGCTTTCCTACCCAGAATCTCCTGCAAACCTCACATGTAGCTGGAAAAATACACATTTTTCTCACATTTCTGTGTGGGAAAGTTGTAGGATCACTGGGCTGACAGAAATTTCCTACTACCAAGCGTTCCCCCAGGTCTCCCAATGAAAATGGTACCTCACTTGTGTGGGTAGGCCTAGTGTCCATGACAGGAAACGCCCAAAATGCAATGTGAACACATCACATTTCTCCAGTGAAAACTGACCCTTTTTTTGCAATGTACCTAGTTGTGGATTGTGAAACCTAGCTCTGCTGGCACCTAGGGAAAACTAGCAAACCTACACATTTTCAAAAACTAGACACAGAGGGAAATCCAGCATGGGGTGACTTGTGTGCCTCTCACCCGGTTCTCTTACCCAGAATCCCTTGCAAACCTCAAACTTTGTAAAAAAACACATTTTCCTTACATTTCTGTCATGGAAAGTCCTGGAATCTGCATGGATCCACAAACTTCCACCCAGCATTCCCAAATGTCTCCTGATAAAAATGATACCTCACGTGTGTGCGTAGGCCTAGTGCCCATGACACAAAACAGCCCAAAACTCAACATGGACACATCACATTTTTCCAGTGAAAACTGACCCTTTTTTTGCAATGTGCCTTGTTGTGGATTTTAAACCCTAGCTCTGCCGGCACCAAGAAAAAACTAGCAAACCTTGAAAATTTTTAAAACTAGGCACCCGTGTGAATCCAGGATGGGGTGACTTGTGTGGCTCTCACCAGGTTTTAATACCCAGAATCCCTTGCAAACCTCAAACTTTATAAAAAAACACATTTTCCTCACTTTTCGGTGATGGTAAGTCCTGGAATTTGCGTGTATCCACAAACTTCCACCCACCCAGCAATTCTCAAGGTCTCCCAATAAAAATGCTACCTCACTTACGTTGGTAGGCCTAGTGACCGTGACAGGAAACGGCTCAAAACAGACTGTGGAGACTTCAAAATTATCAATTACAAAAAGACCTTGTTTTGTGAGGGAGTCACCTGAGATTTTGATCCCAGGCTCGGCAGCCATCTAGGGAAACCTATCAATCCAAGACATTTCTGAAAACTAGACACCTGTGGGAGTCCAGGGAGGTGTGACTTGTGTGGATCCCCCAAAGTTTTCCTACCCAGAATCCCCTGCAAACCTCAAATGTAGCTGGAAAAATCACATTTTTCTCACATTTTGTGTGGGAAAGTTGTAGGATCACCGGGCTGACCCAAATGTCCTGCCACCCAGCGTTCCCCCAGGTCTACCAATAAAAATGGAACCTCACTTGTGTGGGTAGGCCTAGTGTCCGTGACAGGAAACTGCCCAAAACGCAATGTGGACACATCACATTTTTCCAGTAAAAACTGACCCTTTTTTTGCAATGTACCTAGTTGTGGATTGTGAAACATAGCTTTGCTGGCACCTAGGGAAAACTAGCAAACCTATATATTTTTAAAAACTAGACACAGAGGGGAATGCAGCATGGGGTGACTTGTGTGCCTCTCACCCGGTTCTCTTACCCAGAATCCTTTGCAAACATCAAACTTTATAAAGAAACACATTTTCCTCAAATTTCTGTGATGGAAAGTCCTGGAATCTACGTGGATCCGCAATCTTCCACCTACCCAGCATTCCCCGAAGTCTCCTGATAAAAATGATACCTCACTTGTGTGCGTAGGCATAGTGCCCTCGACACTAAACGGCCCAAAACGCAACATGGACACATCACATTTTTCCAGTGAAAACTGACCCTTTTTTTGCAATGTGCATAGTTGTGGATTTTAAACCCTAGCTCTGCCGGCACCAAGAAAAAACTAGCAAACCTTTACATTTTTAAAAACTAGACCCAAATTCGAATCCAGGATGGGGTGACTTGTGTGGCTCTCACCAGGTTCTGAAACCCAGAATCCCTTACAAACTTCAAACTTTGTCAAAAAAACACATTTTCCTCATATTTCTGTGATGGAAATTTCTGGAATCTGTGTGGATCCACAAACTTACACCCTCCCAGCATTCCCCAAAGTCTCTCGATAAAATTGGTACCTCACTTGTGTAGGTAGGCCTAGTGCCCGTTACAGGATATGGCCCAAAACGCAACTTGACACATCACATTTTTCCAGTGAAAACTGACACTTTTTTCGCAATGTGCCTAGTTGTGTATTTTGGACCCTAGCTCTGCCGGCACCAAAGGAAACCTAGCAAACCTATACATCTGTGAGAGCTAGACTCCCAGGGGAATCCATGATGGGGTGACATGTGTGGCTCTCACCAGGTTCTCTTACTCAGAATCCCTTGGAAACCCCAAACTTTGTAAAAAAACACATTTTCCTCACATTTCTGTGATGGAAAGTTCTGGAATATGGATGGATCCACAAACTTCCACACACCCACCATTACCCAAAGCCTCCCAATAAAAATGGTACCGCACTTATGTGTGTGTAGGCCTAGTGCCCGTGACAGGAAACGGCTCAAATCGGCCTGTTGAAACATTCTTAAATTATTGATTACAAAAAGACCTTGCTTTGGGAGTGAGTCACCTGGGTTTTTGATCCCAGGCTCGGCAGCCATCTAGGGAAACCTACCAATCCAAGACATTTCTGAAAACTAGATACATGGGGGAGTCAAGGGAGGTGTGACTTGCGTGGATCCCCCAAAGCTTTCCTACCCAGAATCCCCTGCAAACCTCAAATATAGCTAAAGTAAACATATTTTTCTCACATTTCTGTGTGGGAAAGTTGTGGGATCACTGGGCTGACACAAATTTCCTACCACCCAGCGTTCCCCCAGGTCTCCCAAAGAAAATGGTACCTCACTTGTGTGGGTAGGCCTAGTGGCCGTGACAGGAAAAGGCCCAAAATGCAATGGGGACACATCACATTTTTCCAGTGAAAACTGACCCTTTTTTGCAATGTACCTAGTTGTGGATTTTGAAACGTAGCTCTTGCTGGCACCTAGAGAAAACTAGCAAACTTATACATTTTTAAAAACTAGACACAGAGGGAAATCCAGCATGGAGTGACTTGTGTTCCCCTCACCCCGTTCTCTTACCCAGAATCCCTTGCAAACCTCAAACTTTGTAAAAAAAACACATTTTCCTTACATTTCTGTGATGGTAAGTCCTGGAATCTGCATGGATCCACAAACTTCCACCCAGCATTCCCAAATGTCTCCTGAGAAAAATGATACCTCACGTGTGTGCGTAGGCCTAGTGCCCATGACACAAAACAGCCCAAAACGAACATGGACACATCACATTTTTCCAGTGAAAACTGACCCTTTTTTTGCAATGTGCCTTGTTGTGGATTTTAAACCCTAGCTCTGCCGGCACCAAGAAAAAACTAGCAAACCTTTACATTTTTGAAAACTAGGCACCCGTGTGAATCCAGGATGGGGTGACTTGTGTGGCTCTCACCCAGTTCCCTTACCCAGAATCCCTTGCAAACCTCAAACTTTGTAAAAAAAAAACACATTTTCCTCACATTTCTGTAATGGAAATTTCTGGAATATGCATGGATACACAAACTTCCACACACCCACCATTACCCAAAGCCTCCCAATAAAAATGGTACCTCACTTATTTGGGTAGGCTTAGTGCCCGTGACAGGAAACGGCTCAAATTGGACTGATGAGACATTTTAAAATTATCGATTGCAAAAAGACCTTGTTTTGGGAGTGTCACCTGGTTTTTTGATCCCAGGCTCGGCAGCCAGCTAGGGAAACCTACCAATCCAAGACACTTCTGAAAACTAGACACCCGGGGGAGTCCAGGGAGGTGTGACTTGCATGGATCCCCCAAAGCTTTCCTACCCAGAATCCCCTGCAAACCTCAAATGTAGCTGAAAAAAATAAAAATGTTCTCAAATTTCTGTGTGGGAAAGTTGTGGGATCACTGTCCTGACATATTTCCTACCACCCAGAATTCCCTAAGGTCTCCCTATAAAAATGGTACCTCACTTGTGTGGTAGGCCTAGTGCCCACAACAGGATACGGCTGAAAACGCAACGTGGAAACATCACATTTTTCCAGTGAAAACAGACCCTTTTTTCGCAATGTGCCTAGTTGTGTATTTTGGACCCTACCTCTGCCGGCACTTAAGGAAACCTAGACAACCTATACATTTTTTAAGGCTATACACCCAGGGGAATCCATGATGGGGTGACTTTTGTGCTTCTCACCAGGTTTTCTTACTCAGAATCCCTTGGAAACCTCAAACTTTGTAAAATAAAAAACACATTTTCCTCACATTTCTGTGATTGAAAGTTCTGGAATCTGCGTGGATCCACAAACTTCCACAGACCCACCAAAACCCAAAGCCTCCCAATAAAAATCGCACCCCACTTGTGTGGGTAGGCCTAGTGCCTGTGACAGAAAATGGCTCAAAACAGACTGTTGAGACTTCACAATTATCGATTACAAAATTACCTTGTTTTGCGAGGGAGTCACCTGGTATTTTGATCCGGGGCTCAGTAGCCATCTAGCGAAACCTACCAATCCAAGACATTTCTGAAAACTAGACACCCAGGGGAGTCCAGGGAGGTTTGACTTGCATGAATCCCCCAAAGCTTTCCTACCAAGAATCCCCTGCAAACCTCAAATTTAGCTGAAAATATCAAATGTTTCTCACATTTCTGTGTGGGAAAGTTGTGGGATCACCGGCTGACACAAATTTCCTACCACCCAGCCTTCCCCCATGTCTCCCAATAAAAATGGTACCTCATTTGTGTAGGTAGGCATAGTGCCCGTGACAGGAAACGACCCAAAACGCAATGTGGACACATCACATTTTTCCAGTGAAAACTGACCCTTTTTTAAAAATAATTCCTAGTTGTGGATTTCGAACACTAGCTTTGCCGGCACCAAGTGATAAACTAGCAAACCTATACATTTTTAAAACTAGACACCCAGGGGAATCCAGGATGGTGGTGACTTGTGTGGCTCTCACTGGGTTCTGTGACCCAGAATCCCTTGCAAACCTCAAACTTTGTCAAAAAAACAAATTTTCCACATATTTCTGTGATGGAAAGTTCTGGAATTTGCGTGGATCCACAAAATTCCAACCTCCCAGCATTCCCTAAAGTCTCCTGATAAAAATGGTACCTCATTTCTGTGGGTAGGCCTAGTGCACGCAACATGATACGGCCCAAAACGCAACGTGGACACATCACATTTTTCAAGTGAAAACTGACCTTTTTTTCGCAATGTGCCTAGTTGTGTATTTTGGACCCTAGCTCTGCCGGCACCTAAGGAAACCTAGAAAACCTATACATTTTTGAAAGCTAGACATCCAGGGGAATCCATGATGGGGTGACTTGTGTGCTTCTCACCAGGTTCTCTTACTCAGAATCCCGTGCAAGCCTCAAACTTTGTCAAAAAAACACATTTTCCTCACATTTCTGGGATGGAAAGTTCTGGAATCTGCGTGGATCCACAAACTACCACACACCCACCATAACCCAAAGCCTCCCAATAAAAATGGCACCTCACTTGGGTGGGTAGGCCTAGTGCCTGTGTCAGAAAATGGCTCAAAACAGACTGTTGAGACTTCACAATTATCGATTACAAAATTACCTTGTTTTGCGAGGGAGTCACCTGGGTTTTTGATCCCGGGCTACGTTGCAACTAGGGAAACCTACCAATCCAAGAAATTTCTGAAAACTAGACACCCCGGGGAGTCCAGGGAGGTGTGGCTTGCGTGGATCCCCCAAAGCTTTCCTACCCTGAATCCCCTGCAAACCTCAAATTTAGATGAAAAAAATCTAATTTTTCTCACATTTCTGTGTGGGAAAGTTGTGGGATCACCGGGCTGACACAAATTTCCTACACCCAGTGTTCCCCCAGGTGTCCCAATAAAAATGTACCTCACTTGTGTGGGTAGGCATAGTGCCTGTGACAGGAAACGGCCCAAAACGCAATGTGGACGCATCACATTTTTCCAGTGAAAACTGACCCTTTTTTTGCAATGTTCCTAGTTGTGGATTTTGAACACTAGCTCTGCCGGCACCAAGGGAAAACTAGCAAACCTATACATTTTGAAAACTAGACACCTGTGCAAATCCAGAATGGCGTGACTTGTGTGCCTCTCACCTGGTTTTCTTACCCAGAATCCCTTGCAAACCTCAATCTTTGTAAAGAAACACATTTTCCTCACATTTCTGTGATGGAAGGTCCTGGAATCTGCGTGGATCCACAAACCTCCACCCACCCAGGATTCCCCAAAGTCTCCTGATAAAAATGATACCTCACTTGTGTGCGTAGGCATAGTGACCACTACACTAAATGGCCCAAAATGCAATATGGACATATCACATTTTTCCAGTGAAAACTGACCCTTTTTTTCAATGTGCCTAGTTGTGGATTTTAAACCCTAGCTCTGCCGGCACCAAGAAAGAACTAGCAAACCTTGATATTTTTGAAAACTAGACACAAAGGTGAATCCAGGATGGGGTGACTTGTGTGGCTCTCACCGGGTTCTGATACCCAGAATCCCTTGCAAACCTCAAACTTTGTCAAAAAAACACATTTTCCTCATATTTCTGTGATGGAAAGTTCTGTAATCTGTGTGGATCCACAAACTTCCACCCTCCCAGCATTCCCCAAAGTCTCCCGATAAAATTGGTACCTCACTTGTGTAGGTAGGCCTAGTGCCCGTTACAGGATATGGCCCAAAGCACAACTTGGACACCACATTTTTCCAGTGAAAACTGACCCTTTTTTCGCAATGTGCCTAGTTGTGTATTCTGGACCCTAGCTCTGCCGGCACCAAAGGAAACCTAGCAAACCTTGACATTTTTTAAACCTAGCCACAAAGGGGAATCCACTATGGGGTGACTTGTGTGGCTCTCACCGGGTTCTGATACCCAGAATCCCTTGCAAACCCTAATCTTTGTAAAAAAACAAACATTTTCCTCACATTTCTGTGATGGAAAGTTCTGGAATATGCGTGGATCCACAAACTTCCACACACCCACCATTACCCAAAGCCTCCCAATAAAAATGGTACCTCACTTATGTGAGTAGGCCTAATGCCCGTGACAGGAAACGGCTCAAAACAGACTGTTGAGGCATTTTAAAATTATCGATTACAAAAAGACCTTGCTTTGGGTGTGAGTCACCTGGGTTTTTGATCCCAGGCTCGGCAGCCATCTTGGGAAACCTACCAATCCAAGACATTTCTGAAAACTAGACACCTGGGGGAGTCCAGGGAGGTGTGACTTGCGTGGATACCCCAAAGCATTCCTACCCAGAATCCCCTGCCAACCTCAAATGTAGCTGAAAAAAAACACATTTTTCTCACATTTCTGTGTGGGAAAGTTATGGGATCACTGGGCTGACACAAATCTCCTACTACCAAGCGTTCCCCCAGGTCTCCCAATGAAAAAGGTACCTCACTTGTGTGGTTAGGCCTAGTGTCCGTGACAGGAAACGGCCCAAAACGCCATGTGGACACATCACATTTTTCCACTGAAAACTGACCCTTTTTTTGCAATGTACCTAGTTGTGGATTGTGCAACCTAGCTCTGCGGGCACCTAGGGAAAACTAGCAAACCTATACATTTTTGAAAACTAGACAGAGGGAAATCCAGCATGGGGCGACTTGTGTGCCTCTCACCAGGTTCTCTTACCCAGAATCCCTTGCAAACCTCAAACTTTGTAAAGAAACACATTTTCCTCACATTTCTGTGATGGAAAGTCCTGGAATCTGTGTGGATCCACAAACTTCCACCTACCCAGCATTCCCCAAAGTCTCCTGATAAAAATGATACCTCACTTGTGTGCATAGGCATAGTGCCCACAACACTAAACGGCCCAAAACGCAACATGGACACATTCTATTTTTCCACTGAAAACTGGCCCTTTTTTTGCAATGTGCCTAGTTGTGGATTTTAAACCTTAGCTCTGCCGGCACCAAGGAAAGACTAGCAAACCTTGACAGTTTTGGAAACTAGACACAAAGGGGAATCCAGGATGGCGTGACTTGTGTGGCTCTAACCGGGTTCTGATACCCAGAATCCCTTACAAACCTCAAACTTTGTAAAAAAAAACAACACATTTTTCTCATATTTCTTGATGGAAATTTCTGGAATCTGTCTGGATCCACAAACTTCCACCCTCCCAGCATTTCCCAAAGTCTCCCGATAAAATTGGTACCTCACTTGTGTAGGTTGGCCTAGTGCCCCTTACAGGATATGGCCCAAAACGCAACTTGGACACAACACATTTTTCCAGTGAAAACTCACCCTTTTTTCGCAATGTGCCTAGTTGTGTATTTTGGACCCTAGCTCTGCCAGCATAAAAGGAAACCTAGCAAACCTATACATTTGGGAAAGCTAGATTCCTATGGGAATCCATGATGTGGTGACGTGTGTGGCTCTCACCGCATTCTGTTACCCAGAATCCCTTGCAAACCTCAAACTTTGTCAAAAAAACAAATTTTCCTCATATTTCTGTGATGGAACGTTCTGGAATCTGAAAGAATCCAGAAACTTCCACCCTCCCACCATTTCCCAAAGTTTTCCAATAAAAATGGTACCTCACTTGTGTGGGTGAACTTAGTGCCCGTGACAGGAAAAGTCCCAAAATGCAACATGGACACAATACATTTTTCCAGTGAAAACTGACCCTTTTTTCGCATTGTGCCTAGTTGTGGATTTTGGACCATAGCTCTGCCAGCACCAAAGGAAACCTATTAAACCTATACATTTTTGAAAACTAGACACCCAGGGTAATCCAGGATTGGGTGACGTCTGTGCTTCTCAGCTGGTTCTCTTACACAGAATCCCTTGCAAACCTCAAACTTTGTTAAAGAATACACATTTTCCTAACATTTCTGTGATGGAAAATTCTGGAATCTGCTTGGATCCCCAAGACTGTGGCCATTTTTGGGGGGCGGCATTGGATTGCCAATTCCAGGCAGCCCCCCCTACGTATAAAAAACAGTGTAATCCCTGGTGCCTAACGAGCTTTCTGCCCCTCTGGGCTAGTTGCCCCATCTGCCTCCCGGGAGAGGCAGATAGACTGTGGGTACGTTTTTTGGTGGGTAGTAGCATTGGCATGCCCATTCTGGGTAGCCCCCACTACTATGTATAATAAAATAAATAATCCCTTTTGCCTTGTAGGTTTTCTGCCCCCCTGGGAGGCAGATAAGTGGATATTGACCCTATCTGCCTTCTGGGGGGGCAGAAAAACTGTGGCATTTTTTGAGGGGGAGGGAATTGGCATGCCCATTCCGGCCAGCCCCGCCCCATAACTTAAAAAAAAAATCTCTGGTTCCTAATGGGCTTTCTGCCCCCCCTGGGGGTATTTAAGGTCCTATTGCCCCATCTGCCTCCCAGGGGGGCAGATAAAGGGCTATTGCCCCCATATGCCTCTCAGGGGAGGCAGAAAGACTGTGGGTATGTCTTTTGTTGGGTGGGGATATTGGCATACCTATTCTGTGCAGCCACCACAACTACGTATAATAAAAAAAAAATCCCTGATGCCTTGTGGGTTTTCTGCCCCCCGGGGGGAGATAAGGGGCTATTGCCGCCATCTGCCTCCTGGGGGTAGGAAGACTGTGGAATATTTTTTGGGGGTGGGGACATTGGCAAGCCCATTCTGGGCAGCCCCCACCCCTACATATAAAAAAAAATGAATCCCTGGTGCCTAGTGGGCTTTCTGCTCCCCGGGGCATATCAGGAGCTATTGCCTCCATCTGCCTCCAGGGGGGTGCAGAAGGGGCTTTAAAAACATCTCTGGTTCCTAATGGGCTTTCTTCCCCCCCTGGGGGTAGATAAGAGCCTATTGCCCCATCTGCCTCCCAGGGGAGCAGATAAATGGCTATTGCCCCCATATGCCTCCCAGGGGAGGCAGAAAGACTGTGGGTATGTTTTTGTTGGGTGGGGGCTTTGGCAAGCCCATTCTGGGCAGCCCCACCACAGAACTTTAAAAAACAAATCCCTGGTGCCTAGTGGGCTTGCTGCTCCGGGGGGGGGCAGATAAGGGAATCTTTGCCCCATCTGCCTCCTGGGGGAGGGGCAGAAGATCTGTGGCAATTGTTTTGGGGGTGGGGGCATTGGCAGGCCCATTCTGGGCAATCCCCACCCCTACATATAAAAAAAACCCTAATCGCTGGTGCCTTGTGGGCTTTCTGCCCCCCCGGGGGCAGATCAGGGGCTATTGCCCCCATCTGCCTCCTGGAGGGCAGAAAGACTTTTGCCCAGAATCCCTTTTTTGGGGAGGGAAGGGTGGGGGCATTGGCAAGCCGCTCCTGGGCAGCCCACACCCCTGACCTAAAAAAAATAATCCCTGGAGTCTAGGGTGCTTCTTGACCCCCTGGGGGGAATAGGGGGCTACTGCCCCCATCTGCCCCCCGTGGGGCAGAAAGACTGATTATGCCAATTTTTCTGTGGGGGGGAGCAAAAGCCCTTGCCCAAGGGACTGCACCCCCCGGTGCCGGTAGGTGGATCCCTGCTTGGGGATCACCCTCCTGGGGTGATCCCTATGCAAGGATCCACTAGGGAAGTATACCATTGGAAAGAGGAGATTATCCCATTTGCAATGATACCTCTCCCAAGTGATTCCGCGCTTGGGGGTCTGAGATAGCCCCACGAGCACCGAAACAATGAAACTGAAACTAAGTTTCAGTTTCACTTTTCAATGTAGTGACGTCAGCACACCATGCGCACGATCGTCATCACATTTAAATAAAAAAAAGGCCTCTGGAGGTTGGGGAAGCTCTTCTCCACCTCCTGAGGCAAAAATTTAAAAAAAGGAAATCCCTCTGCTGTCTGCAGCAGAGGCATTTTGTGCTCCTGAGCAACCCTGGGCGTAGTTCGCGAAGTAGCGCTACGCGAAGGTACGCGAAGAGCACTTCGCACTACGCGAGCAACGCGTAGCACTATGCGAACTGCGTAGTGCGCTGTTCGCGATGATTGCACAGTGCCGGATGCTTGTCCGCACTGTGCAATCATTGAAAACGGCATCTTGCACAGTGCGAGCTGCGTCTACTGCCGCCGAGTAGATTTTTACTCGAGCGGCAGCTTTCAACGCGGACTGGTAGTCTCATCGCGAGCGGTCGCGAGCATACGCGACCACTCGCAATGAGAAACCTGACCTCCCCGCGTTGAGAATCTCGCCGGGAGGTTTATTTTCACGCCGCGATCGGCAACTTGATGTTGCTGATCGCGAACGAGGAAAAAGTCTCGCCGGGATGTCATTTTGCTTGCTTGCGGTCGCCAACTTGAAGTTGAGGACCGCGAGCAAGCAAAAAATGACCGCTGCACTACGCTACGCATGTTTGCACTGTGCTTTGTGAAATTCGCGTAGTGCGAAGTAGCGCAAACTTCGCAAACTACGCGAGCGTAGCGTAGTGCTTTGTCCAGGGTTACTCCTGAGCACATGATGGACTGGTTTCGTCATGAGCGCAGGAGCACTGGTGCTCATGACGGAACCATTCCGTCATGAGCACCGAAGGGGTTAATTGGTAATTGGAATAACGTTTGCTCATTTGTCATCAAATTTATTGCTCAAGGAGAAGTCATTAAGACACCTCCTGACAGCCAGTGATACATAGGGCACAATGTCAAAATCAACAGTCGTTTGACAGAAATGGGACCATGTAGGGCATCTGCGCACCCAAATCAGAAAGGCATACTGTTTGTTTCAATACACTAATATATCAAGTGAAAAGGAATGCATCACATTGTTTACATCAGCAGCAGCATCGATGTCAATTCACTAAAGTGCCTGGGGTAAAAGATGTTACATCATGCAGTATTTAATCACTGACATCATCACAGTTTTGAGCCGTCATCCAACCACTGGCCTCTCAATCGCATCTTAATTGTTGAGCAAAATGAGGAAATAGGTTGTGGCACCACTGGTAAATTTATATAAGGCACTTTTTCATTATAATTTGTTCTATTTTTACCATGGAGCATTTTAGGTGTGTACTAGAGGTTTCAGCAAAGACACACTTTTCCATAAAGCAAGGAGCGGCAGCCGCTCCATTAGAGCGGAGGAGCCACCACCAGCAAATAAAATGATAATTAAACGGGTTTTAAACCCCGTTTTATTATCATTTTATTTTAATCCCCTGGACCCGCCCCCATGACTCTGGTGAGTCTTGGGGGGGGCGGCTCCAGCGGATGACACTGCTGGTGGGCTTGTGGTGGGCACTCCCTTCACTGCGCATGATGTGTTTGGCCGGCACCTCATGCGTGGTGAAGCTCTCTCCAGCCCCAGCTGCATTGCTGGGGCTGGAGAGAGCAGGCACAGGCTCCCAGTCTGCCTGGGAGCACAAGTTGCCCGCGCTCAGGCCAATCCTAACACTGTTTTAATGCAGCATCAGGATTGGCCGCAGTATATTCTGGGAGCCTGTGCCCAGAATCAGGAAGAGCGTTATTTTGTTTTTTTATCCCACCCCTTCCCCACCTCCTTCCTCCGGCCCAGCCCACCCCGCCACATTGGCAGGGGACGGGCGGCTACTGAAAGCAAGCTTTTAAAAACAAGCATGGTCTGGCTATTTCTTCTGGTAATTGTTTGGTAATAATGGTGCGATTTTGTGTGTGTTTCCTCTAGGTGTCCTAGAATTAAATACCCATAACTAAGCAATATATTGAGTTAAACAAAATAGAAGCTTCAAGATCAAAAATGTTGCAAAATGTACAATATTAGTAGAATTATTTTGCACCCTCAAACAAAAATGTTATGAAAAAGAGTCAGAAACTGAGGAACCTAAAAGGCCAGCATTCTCATTCCATCTTAAACAACACTTATGCATTGTAGTGAAGACACTACGCAGCTTGTAGTGTGAGGAGTAGGTTTATTCAGAGAAATACGTGCATCCAAGAAGGGACACTGGAGCAACTCACTACAGAAAGAATGCAGAGCTCCAGTGACCTCATGATATTCCAAGCCTCGGACTTGCACAATACCACACATCTCCCTTTTTATAAAACAAAGAATAATACAATACAAATAACAAATGTGTAGTCTAATTAAAACAAAAGGGTTTCAAATTATTTCATCTAACACAACACACTGTACCCACACCCTCTTATTTAACAAAAAAGAATCCTGAAAAGAAGAAAAATACGTTCAAGACAGTTTAACGAAAAACAAAATCATTTCATTTCTTTGGCCTTATTGAAGTGCGAACACCTCTTCTTGTAGCTTGGGTCAACGTATCACTCTGTGAACGTTTCTTGATTTTGCCAGGTAAAGCAAGATTCTGAGGAAAACATTTCTTGGTTTCGCCAGGCATGGCAAGATTATGAGGAATCAAGGTCACACGAGTAATGACGCACCAATTCCCATCAGAGAGTTTCACAGAATTCTTTCCTAATTCACATACCTGAACAGGATCTTTGAATTTCGACAAACCTTTTCCTACAAGAACTGGATTTTTGACACATACCTAGTCTTCTACTTTTAATCTACATTCTTTCCTTATACCTGGATTCGCTTTAACAGTTCTTTTTAGTTTGACCAGGTTGGAATTGGGTTCAGCGGATTTCCACCAACTATCAACGCTCCCAAGCTTCGGTGTTATTTTTGTGACCCAATAAGGACAGAGCTCCGTGGCAGTTTCCCTACCCCTCATCAACTCAAGTGGAGATTTCCCAATACAGAATGTGGTGTAGTGCGTGGGACCAGACCAAGTCTTGTATAGACTTGGCAACATTCATGTTGCTTTTGGTGGAAGCTTGAATACACTCTACTAGTACTTTGTTGAAGCATTCAACTTTCCTATTGCTTTGAGGATGATATAGAGGTGTCCTCAAATGTTTTATGGCACAATTGTTTAACAATGAAGACATTTCTGTTGAAGTAAACTGAACTCCATTGTCAGTTAGGATATCTCCGGGGAGTCCTTCCCTTGAAAAACTTTCTGGAAGCACTCAATTACTTCTCTTGGTGGTAGGTTCAGAAACTGATTCAACCTCGACCCACCTATAAAGATGATCCACCATGACAATGAAGTATCTCATACAATTTGGTAAAATTTGATATGGGCCCAAAAAGTCTACACCAATGCGCTGCCATGCTCTTTTGGGACAAAAACTTACTGACTCTACTTGAGGTTCTGTTATTAAAACTTTGTCACTTAATTTGCATTTGACACAATTGGACACAAATTATTCAACCTCAGCATCCATGCGTGGCCACCAGAACCTTTCCCTGATCTTTCTTTTGGTCAAAGTGGAGCCTAGATTACCAATCAATCAATCAATCAATCAATCAGGGGAATTATAAGCGCACTACTCACCCATGAGGCTCTCAAGGCGCTGGGGAGGGGAATCAGCAGATCCGTATCACTCGAAGAGTCAGGTCTTCAGAGCCTTCCTGAAGGTGTTCAGGGAGGGGGCACGTCTGATGTCAGTGGGGAGCTCATTCCAGGCCTTGGCCGCAATGTAGGAGAAGGATCTTCCCCCTGCTCTGGCTCTGCAGATGTGCGGGGTTTCGGCGAGGAGGAAGTTGGTGGAGCGGAGGTTTCGTTTGGGTATGTGGAGGGTGATTCTGTCGTTGAGGTATTGGGGTCCGGTGTTGTGTAGGCATTTGTAGGCATAGGTGAGTATCTTGAAGGTGACTCTTTTGTCGATGGTGAGCCAGTGGAGCTTGCGTAGGTGTTGGCTGATGTGTTCATGTTGGGGAACCCCGAGGACGAGTCTGGCGACGGTGTTCTGTATTGTCTGGAGTTTGCGGAGTAGAGACTTGTTGATGCCGGCATAGAGGGTGTTTCCGTAGTCCAGTCTGCTGGTAATGAGTGCATGGGTGACTGTTTTCCTTGCCTCAGGGGGATCCATTTGAAGGTCTTACAGAGGATGCGGAGGGTGTTGAAGCAGCTGGAGGTGACGGCGTTGACCTGTCGGTTCATGGAGAGGGAGGAGTCGAGTACGATGCTGAGGTTCTTGGCGTGGTCCGTGGGGGTAGGGGGGCTGCTGAGGGTGGTGGGCCACCAGGAATTGTTCCATGCCGCAGGGGTGGTTCCAAGGACGAGGACTTTGGTCTTCTCCGAGTTGTGTTTTAGGCAGCTGCTGCTCATCCAGGCTGCGACATCCTGCATTCCCTCCTGGAAGTTGAGTCTGGCTGTGGCGGGGTCCTTGATGAGCGAGAGGATGAGCTGGGTGTCGTTGGCACAGGAGACTATGCTGAGGCCATGCTGTCAGACAATGACAGCGAGGGGAGCCATGTAGATGTTGAAAAGGGTAGGGCTGAGTGAGGATCCCTGTGGGACTCCACAGTTGACTTCCGTGGGTTCGGAGAGGAAGGGTGGTAGTCTGATCCTTTGGCTCCTGCCGGTGAGGAATGATCTGATCCAGTCGAGGGCGGTGCCTTGTATGCCGGCGTCGTGTAGTCTGGTTGCGAGTGTGCCGTGGGAGACGGTGTTGAATGCTGCTGATAGGTCGAGTTGAATCAGGGCTGCGGTGTGGCCTTGGTCAAGGAGGGAGCAGATGTTGTCAGTGGTGGCGAGTAGGGGGTCTCTGTGCTGTGGTTGCTTCGGAATCCAGATTGGGAGTGGTCAAGGATGGCGTTGTCTTCAATGAATCTTGTCAGTTCTGCATTGACTGTTTTCTCTGCGACTTTAGCTGTGAAAGGGAGGAGCGAGATGGGTCGGTAGCTTTTGAGGTCGGTCGGGTCCGCAGAGGGCTTCTTGGGCAGGGGGCTGACTTCTGCGCGTTTCCAGTCATCGGGGAAGGAGCCGGTCTCGAAGGTGGTGTTGATGGTGCGTTGCAATATGGGTGCGATGGTAGTGACGGCTCTGTGGTATATGTGGGTTGGGCAGGGGTCTGTAGGAGCCCCGGAGTGGAGGCTTTTTATGGACACAGTGGTCTCCTCTGTTTTGATTGGTGCCCAGGTGGAGATGGTGGTCTGTCTGGTGTTGCCACGGGGCAGGTTGGCTGCGGGGTCGGGCGTGTGGTCGTTGAAGTTGTCGTAGAGGTTCTTTATCTTTAGGTGGAAGTAGGATCCGAGTTTGTCGCAGAGGTCATGGGAGGGGGTGATGTCCATGGCTTCGCTGCAGGGTTTGGTGAATTCCTGGATGATGCTGAAGAGTTCCTTGGAGTTGCTGGAGTTGGCGAGGATTCTGTTGTGGATGAAGGTCCTTTTGGTGGTTCTGATGCGTTGATGGTATTCCGTCATGGCGTCCTTGAAGGTGGTGTAGTTATCGGGTGTCTTGCTGTTTCTCCAGTTCTTCTCCAGGCGTCTGCAGGTGCGTCTGGTTTCTTGGAGATCGGTGGTGAACCAGGCGGCTTTCCTGGGGCGCTGCTTGTCGGGGTTGCGCAGCGGGGCGAGTTTGTCAGCTCAGTTGGCGATCCAGGCGTGGAATTCCGTGGCCACAAGGTTAGCGTTGGTTGTAGCGGGGGGTGTTGCCGTTGAGGGTGGAGTTGAGTTGTTCCTCAGTGACTCTGCTCCAGTTGCTACGTGGGGGGCACGGGGCAGGTTCAGGTGGCTTAGGTTTGTTGACAAGGAAGTGTACGCAGTGGTGGTCGGTCCAGGGAGGCTGAGTGGTGTGGCTGAAGTGGACGCTGTTGCCTCCAGCGAAGATGGGGTTGAGAGTGTGCCTGCCTTGTGGGTCGGGGAGGTGACGAGTTGTTTCAGTCTGATGTTGGCGAGGGTGTCACGGAGGGCGGCGGTGTTGAGGTCGTTGAGGTTGTTGAGGTGGAAGTTCAGGTCTCTGATGAGTATGTAGTCCGTGGTGGCGATGGCGTGGGGTGCAATGAGGTCGGTGATAGTGTCGGCTAAGAGTGCTTGGGGGCCAGGGGGTCTGTAGGCAAGGGTGCCACGGAGTGTGGAGTGCTCGGCGGCATGGAAGTTTTCACTGGAGGTGGTTAGGCGGAGGGAGTTTTTGTGCGCGATGGCGATGCCTCCTCCCGGGTGGTTGGGGCGGTTCTTCCTCTGGATCTTGTACCCTTCTGGGATGGCGATATCGGGGGCCGAGGAGGCGTTGGCCCAGGTTTCCATGAAGAAAGCGACGTCGGGAGAGAGCGAGTCCAGGAGATTCCAGATTTCCACGGCGTGTCTGTGCAAGGAGTGCACGTTGAGGAGGATGCATCTTAGGGCATCGAGGGTGTTGGTGGCCGGAGCGGTAGTGAAGGTCTGGCGGCAGTGGCAGCAGGAGAACTGGCCGTGGGTCGTGTTAGGCATGGCTTTCTGGCAGTTGTTATTTCTTCCAGGGTTGAGTGCGAGGACGGCGGCTGCATTGTATCGGTGGATGGTCCGAGATCCAGGGTCCCCTGCGCTGGTCACGGTCAGGTCGCGGACAGGCGCAGACGGGATTGCCTTTGGCACGCCAGCGAAGCGCCCTCTGCACCCGACCACGTAGCGGCTGCCATTAAGTAGGGGAGGGACGAGCATCTGGGAGGCGGGAACGGGCGTGGACAGGAGGGAGGGGCTGCAGGGGCAGCAGCGGCGGGAAGCGGGAAGTGGAGAAAAGCAGAGCGGGCACAAAACCAGCAGTAACAATTACAAAAACAAAACAAATACCAACAATTCCAACAATTAGAAGCACAGCTAACCCACCCAGGAAATGGAATCAGGCAGAGGCAGGAACGGGCACACACGGAGGTGATCTGGCAGATAGCGGCCTTGAACAGGAGGAGGCTGAAGGGCTCAGCGGTGGTGAAGGTGGAGCAGAGCTGCTTGGGAGAGCAGGCCTGAGACCGAAGGTCGGCGGTCTTACCCACAATGCGCTAATTCTATTAACCGTTGCCGAAAACAGGAAGGTGCAACAAGCTTGTCTCCACGTACTAAGACATCACTCTCTAAAGATAGCTCATCTAAAACTTTCCAAAACATCTGTAGCTCATGCTGCAATTGAGTCTCTTTAGGCCAGCCAGATTTCACAAAAGCAACTACTTTACTAAGAATACAGTCATTTTCAATGGCTGAAATCCAATCTTTCTCACAAATGGTGACATCTCCTACATAGGCAATGAAACATTCTTCAATTTCTATTTCCCATTTCTAAGAGTGTATTTTTACTTTCGGAGCACACACAGACGCGAGCGAGCGAGTGGAGCAGAGGACAACTGGCGAACAGCGGGTGATCGGAGCAGAGCAGAGTGGAGGAGCGGTGAGGAGCTTCTCCCGCCCCCCCTCAGGCTCTCGGCACACACAGACGGCGATTGAGCACGAGCGAGCGGAGGACAGAGGGCGAACAGCGGGCAGATTGGAACAGAGCGGAGGAGCGGAGGAGTAGTGAGGAGCTTCCCCGCCCCCGCCCTCTGTCTTAGGCTCTCGGGTTTCGGGTTCAGCTTCCTCCAGCCTCCGGCCCGACCCCCGGCAGTTGGTGCAACGGTCGGCGAGGAGCGGGGGAGCTCCAGGTACCCAGACCCCCGACCTCCTGAGCCATACTAACCAATTTGACTTTCGGGGCCCCCTGACCTCGGCAAAAGAAAAGCGCGAGGTCTCAGCAGATGGGACCAACCTTTGCTGACTCGCAGCTGGCAGGAGAGGATTCGGAGATCGCAGACACAGTGTCAGACACAGTTGCAGTTGCAGTCGAAGCCAGTCGGAGCCAGCCAGTCATCATCATCAAAGTGTGAGTAGAGGAGTGCGGAGAAGAGAAGCGAAGTGTTCAGAGTTGCAGAGCCTAGAGTGCAGAGCGCAGAGCGTAGAGAGCGCAGCCGCTTCTAGTGGCGGCCGCTGAGTGTTGAGCCCAGTTGACTGCGGAAGTGGCCCAACTAGGTTGGGTGCGGCTTGTGGTCAGTCTTGAGTGCCCTGCTCCCGTTTCTGCTCACCCTTGGTGTTCGGTGCGCACTGCCAGCATTTGTTTCCCCTGTCTCACTCCAAAACTCACCAAATCAATCTTCACCTCCACTCCCATACGGAACGATATGGAACCTTCCAAAGGAAAACATTAAGGACCGTGCAACTAAACAATATCGGCCACAAGTACCACAAGTTCTGCAAGGACCTACTAATAATCAAACCAACTACAGATCAACCCAATTACAAATCAAAAACAACGAATCAAATAAGAAATAAATAAGTAAAACAAGGGAAATAAAGCAAAAAGAACAAAGCAAAAAAGCAATAAGCAAAGCTACAAGAGCAAAGAAGTGCAAGGAAGTGCAAAGAAAGTGCAAAAGAAGCCGTAAAAAGTGAGGGAACCAGGAGCCTGGTGATATGCGATCTGGGAAAGTTAGAACCGAGGTCATGCCAAAGAAAAAAGCCGGACAAAACAGTAGGAGAAACACCAAAAGAGACTCTGTCTCATTCACAGAAGTGACACAATTGAAAGAAAATCCGAAACCATCGCCCACAGCATTGCCAACAGCGTTACCAACGTAAAAAAAGCTAGTAGGAAGGAATTCAAAAATCCCGGATTTCCTAATTTCCCATAGTTTCAGAGCTCAGAAAAGAACACCGAGATCTCAAGATAAAATCACAAATATGTCGTTTTTAGCCGGATCCAAAACACCATCCGACATGAAAACAGCACAAATCAATATTCCACTGGAAGACAGTTGCAGCACCCCAAAGACTTTAAAAACAACCGGCAATCAAGTAATCGTGGCAGCTCAGATAAATGCAAGTGAAGCACTACAAAATCACTAATGAGCCCAGAAAAAGCTATGTCAGAAGCTACCATGAAGAGGCGGTCTGCAAGTTTCGGGGCACTCCCAAGTACCCGTGTGACCAAACCCAGTGAAAGCCAAGGATGCGCTCCTTCCAAAGCCAGTGTGGATCGCATGAGTAAGAAAGAAGAAAATATCTTGGGGGGACCATTGGCAACCCAGCCCAGATTAGCATCAGGAACTCAGGAGTGCCTAATAAGCCCATTTGGGCTAAAACATGAAACCCCGATGGCAGAAGTTTCTCTCTTCACCCCAAAAGACCTACTAAAAGACCAACCATTAACAGGACTCCTCTATGATTACAATCACGATTACAACATGCCACTGTCCCCAATAAAGACATGAACAGGGATTGGACCCGTAGTTAATCCAAGTACAGAACAATTAACAAAGTCTCGATCGGGGTCGGGCCCCACCGTTCAACCAAGTACAAGCACAGGCCCGATAGGAGACCCCAATGACAGCACCATGATCAAACCAGGAGACGACACTCACCCCAGCCAGAAACTGGACGCTAATCAGACAGACCATCTTTCAGACCATCTTTTACTCTCACAAGCTCCATTCATTAACATAATGGAAACAATTTCCTCAGCCTTATTCCAACACTCAGAAAAACTGGAGTTGCAAGTAGATCTCCTGCAAGCCCTCGCCCAACACGTCTCCGGCATAGAAAGAAAAATTCAAGCATTAAGTTCCATCATTGAGCGGGTGCAAAAAGACCCACACACCACGTATCATGAGTGCCAATGTACAAGCACCATGTATCCACTAAAGTCCATCCCGGAGATTCTCACAGACATACTGTCAGAAGTAAAAAAAAAAAACAACAACAGACATGGTTATACCGGCGGATAGTATTCACACAAAAACAACGGTGACTCAGCAGAACCTCACATTTCCTCCTGGCCCTTTGGAAAACATGGAGGGAATGGCTGGCAACTTAAGAGAACCAAACCCCGACACTCTGACAGACACATCAAATAACTCATTGACCCGAAGCAATCTCCAAAACGAACAACACTATGACGACCCAGGGCCCGAGGCAGCAGTTTTAAAATTGCAGCAACAAAATCCCAGTAACCAACTAACAAAACGGGAACGCAAAAGACTGAGAAAGTCAAGGCATAATAAGGAAAAAAGAGGTCAAGCAATAACTCAGATTTTTCAAAAACAGGCCAAAGAACAATCTACTATAAGTGACTACGAGATTAACCCGCAGGAATCAATTCCAGGAAACAGGCTAGCGGAAGAGACTGCAAACAAGCAAAACATAGAAATTTCGTCTGAACTGAAATATCAACCCAATAATCGTGGAATAATTACTCGACCATCAGACCTGGCAACATTGCAAACAATCAACCAAAAAGACCCCTGGCAACCGGTCCCTTCCAACAAGCACCAAAATAAAAATGGAAAATTACAGCAAACCCCACGAGCAGAACAACAAAGTATATCCCAATACTTTCCCAAGCAAGTAAAAGCACAAACCAGCAAAAATATGGTAGAACAGCAGGACCCACCAAAACCCAGACATAGCTCGGAAATTCAGACCGATCGGTCCCCATTATCAGGAGAACAAGCCAATTTGCAAAAAACAAAAGCCGATAGAACTAATTCCGTTGTGATAAACACAACTTGCCCCCAAATTTCAACTGAGGGGAATTTTTGGGAAGAAGAGGCCATACTCAGTGGAATTTCTGCAAGTTTACACCGCCATAAATTTGATCTCCGGAAAAGCAATGAAGGACAAACTTTCCCAGATGGCCTAGCAACTTTGGAACTGATTCCACATTATACGTCAAGGGGAACCTACAACATTCTTAACCGCAGCGCAATACTTAAGCTTTCAAACTCGATTGAAACACTAAAACATCTAAACACAAACCATATAGTAAGCAGTCAATTCAAATCACTACCAAATGCAAATGGCAGGGAAATGACGATCGTAACCTGGAACGATCCAAAAACTACAATGGAAGTTTGGAGTCACAGAGATTCCTTTGCTAAATGGGGAATAGAAATAAGAGCAACAGAAATAGAACGATACCCAGACCCTCTAAATCAAACAGCCGAATTAAGATCAGTAAGGCAAAGCGGATTACTCCGGGGGGCAGTAGGACCCACAGTAAATGCCCAGGAGAGCTGGTCAAACCTACGTATTGTAAATCAAGATATTTCAGAAGTAACTAGTCAAGCGCGAAAAGTCCTTTTCTCATCTACTGGGGGCATGGAGATTAAGGTAAAGAAAGCATGAAAAAACAAATTACAACTGTGCTCCTGGAACATTAACGGCTTAGGCAGAAAGGCAGATGGGGTAGATTTACAAACTTTTCTTACAAAATTTGACATACTACTACTTCAGGAAACCTGGACCATGGCACCAATGCAGATCAGCGGTTTCAAAGAACTCCAGCAAACCGCCATAAAAGGTAAAACATCAGGCAGACCATCCGGCGGTCTATCAATCTACCTCAGCACAAAAATACCATGGTCCTACGAACAGATTGAACTAGGACAAACTTGGATCCAATGTATAAAAATCTTACTTTCGCAAGGTCCACTTAATCACCTGCAGCATAACAAAGAGGAAAAGCTTTTAATAATTTGTAACATTTACATTCATCCAGCTCCAAAAGAAAAACAATAGAAAATCATGACTCTTAAAGTGTTGATCAAATCACTGCAATCAACCTTCCCGCAAGCAGGAATCATGCTGTCAGGCGACTTCAATATGTTCTTACTTCAAGAGGACCAGGTGCAAACAAAACAAAAAGCCAAATTAAATTGGCAAAAAATTCCCCCAGTAATTACAAATTATCGTAAAAAAGATCACAACGGCCAATTCTGTGCTTCAATATTAGCTGAGACAGAAATGATATCCCTAAACGGTCGCTTCCCTCAAGATCAACCAGCAAAACCAACCAGAATATCCAAGCAGACACACTCCTTCCTAGACTATACAATAGTGGACATTGAGCTATTACCTAAGATCTCAAGCTATCAAATAATACACAGACTAGAGAGCGATCATAGCCCACAGTCAATTGACCTTCAAATTCACACACGAAGAGCTGTAGAAAGCAATGATCTGTCCGAAGTTTCGAGCCTGTACAATCCAAAAAGGCTTGCGTGGAATGGTAAAAACGTGGATGAAATAATGAATTATCTAAAACATTTACCATTGATTACTCAAGTACAAAATTCGACACAGCCATGGGCAATTTGGGTGAACATGACCACGATGCTGATTTCCAAATTTCCATCGCAGAACAGACAACAAGGGAGCAATCAACGTGCAAAAAAAACAACAGAGCCCTTAGGCTCCTTAGCAGTGAAAAAAAGGACATTGAACCGAGAAATTAGAAAATTACGTAGAAATGCCCTAACAACCAGTGAAGGGGAAAAGCAACAAATATACCAGTTAAGACAGTAGTATAAACAAGAGGGTTGGATGGCAAAGAAACCACAACAAACTGAAATCTGGCTAAAACTACTGGAAACAAGCAAATCAAATAACAACAAAAAATTCTGGGCAGAAATAAATAGCATAGCAAATGGATCCTTCCGTCAACATAACGCAAATATAGAGGCAGACTGGATAGCCCACCTAACCAAAAAACACAAAGACAAGAACACTAATTACCAAAATAAGAATACAGATAACAACGCGGCACATCAACCAAAAAAGGATGACAAAGAAAATCAGTTTGAGGAAAACTGGATTCGATCCAACCAGATTGAAATGATCATAAAAAAATTAAGATCTAACGGAGCGCCAGGTCCAAACGGCCTACCGAATGGACTATTTAAACAAGATAGATCATTCTGAGCAAATTATTTTACACCACTGTTCAATCATGCCTTCCAAACTAACAGCGTTCCAGTATTTTGGAGAGGCAGCATTCTGCATCCAATTTTCAAAGCGGGTGCAAGGTCGGACCCAGCGAACTTCAGATGAATTGCTTTAATCGATGTAGAAGCAAAATTATATGCATCAAACCTTCTTATAGCTTTAGTAGATTGGGTCGCTTCTAGCAAGATCATTCCAGTCACACAGACAGGCTTCAGACCCGGTACAAACACGATCTGTAACCTTCTTGCATTGAATCTTTTGGTTGAAAAAGCCAAGCGAAAATCCACCAAACTGTACACCTGCTTTATTGACCTAAAAGCAGCATTTGATATGGTTCCCAGACAACTGCTGTGGCAAAAAATGGCGAATTTGGGCGTTCCGCCACTGCTACTACGGGCCATCGTCAATTTGTACACATCCACATGGGTCCAGATAAAACTGGGTAACGGAGAATGTACCACGGCAATGATTCCTACATACATCGGCCTAAAGCAGGGATGCGTGCTGGCTCCCAGTCTTTTCAACATCTTCACCGCAGACCTGGATAAGAGGCTCTCAGAAGTTCAAAGTGACCCCCCGAAAATCGCTCACTGTAAAATAAGAAGCCTGCAATACGCAGACGACATCATTCTATGCAGCCAGACGCCAGCAGGCCTACAGCGCTTGATCACAAAGCTGGTAGAATATACCGAAGACCACAGCTTGTCCTTGAACCTGAACAAAACTAAGGTTATGTGTTTCTCAGCAAAGACAGCGCCAAATAGGAAAAAATACCAGTGGTATGCAGCAGGAAACAGAATAGAGCAGTGTGACTCCTACAAATATTTGGGATTAGAGGTCGACAAAAGGTTCTCTCTCAAAGAACATCTAAACCTCAGAAAAGCTCAAGCAAACAAACTCCGTTTTGCATCAAATACGTTAAAACAGACACTACAGTGTCCTTCAAACTCGCACCTACTAAAAGTCATTGCTGCCAAGTTTCTCCCGACCCTTACTTACGGCTCTGAATTATTCAAAGGTCAAGACGCCAATTTCCTGAATCTCCAGCAATCAGGTTTATTCAAACGAATTTTCCGGATGCCGCAGTACACGTCACAAGCTCAAGTTCGCTTAGAATTCGGGTTATTAAATCAACATCCCGTTAGACAAGCCGCGATAATAAAAATGTGCTGGAAATTACAAGCAGCGCAAGAGGATTCCTTGTTGGGGTATTGTTGGACAGAAATGAAGAATCAACCCAAAGGAACAAAAGTCTGGCACACTGTCCTTGAACACGCACTAACAATGCTAGACATGCACGATGCCTGGGACACTGACTACAGTTTCACAGCATTTAAAAAAATAGTCAATAACGCTGCAAAACAAAAGGCTTGGATAATGGACAAAGCTGCTCTATCAAAGAAAAAACATGGCTGGATGGTCCTATCTACATATGAGACTCGATCGCCCCAGCCATATCTTGTCCAGCATATAACTCCATCAATCCAGCATCAGCTACTCTTGGTTAGATTGGGAGCATTTACATCAAAAGACCAGGTTCCAACATGGAAACAATCATGGCCAACCACGCTTTGCAGACTGTGTGGACAGGCGGAATAATCCCTTATACACCTATTGTGTATTTGTCCAGCTGTGAACCATTTGAGAAGGCATTATTTACTTTACGCATTCCGTTCCTTCCAAGTTAGATCTTGTCGACCAGCCATAATGCTACTACTAAACAGCCATTTATTACAGATCTCATGTAGGGCAGCCAGATTTCTGCAGAAAGTTAACCAACTATTATCAAAATCAAACACGCAGTGTCTACAGGTATATCGTAGTAGCATAACGACAAGTACATATGCCACTTGTATACGGCTTTTAACCACATCTGCTATTTGCACAAAACTTTGAACCCTGTAATAGATGACTGATAACCGGAGGTTTTGTAATATTAAGTTTACATTTGCACTTTGCACATGACTTCAGTGAAGTATTTGATGACTTATGCACACTTAGCACCTCAAATACACAACCATTGCTAAATACATGATTTTAGCAACGTCATTGAGGATCCGCGCGCATTCGTACTTTTCGCACATTATCATTACAAAGAAAGTTGATGACCACCAACAATGAGAGACAGCATTGTATTGTGAAATTGAAACACAGCCTATGATTTTAGCACATGATTTTAGACATATGTCAAAAAATTGACATAATAGAGAAATAATTTATATACAGATTATTGTTGATTTACGTTGATGAATGTAGAATTTTGAAAAAAGGACTTATCCCAATTTTATTAATCACTCAATGTTTCTGACAAATCAATGATTTTTAACGCAAATTGTAATGGTTTTAATTAACTATATGCAATAAAATTACTTTACTTTATTTCCCATTCTAAATTGTCAGGTTCTTCAATGGGAAGTCTGGACAAACAGTCCGCACAAGAGTTTTTTCCACCTGGGATATATTCGATCAAGAAAGTGAATTCCAAACGTTTTGCTGCTAACCTTGAAATTCTGACTGTGGTGCGTTTGATCTTTTTACCAGAGAGTATGTTCACTGAGGGACAGTGGTCAGTCTTTAGTACAAAAGTCCTACCCCACACATAGGCTTTGAATTTTTCCATGCTCCAAACACACGCTAAAAGTTCTTTCTCAATCACCGAATATTTGTGTTCAGCTGGTCTTAAGGTCCTAGATGCAAAGCCTATGGTAAACTCACGCCCCTTGTCAACATGGGTAAGAACTGCACCAAGACCATATTCACATGCATCAACTTTTACTACAGTAGTTCTGCCCTCAAGAAATGGCTGTAGGGCAGGAACATTCACAATTTTGTCCTTGATGATTTTAAATGTACGTTCACAAGAATCTGACCAGACAAACTCTGCATTTTTCTTTAAAAGAGGTCTAAAACACTCTGTCAAGTTTGCAAAATTCTTTAAAAACTTAGCGTAAAATTCACACAGACCTAAAAAGAAAGTAATTGTTTCTTATTTTTGGGAGCAGGTGCATCTAAAATGCTTTTCACAAGGCATGGCTTAGGTTTTACTTCTTGAGCAGAAAAGACATGACCTAAATACTCAATTTCCTTGGTCTTGAAAATGCATTTGTCTTTCTGCAAAGTAGCACCTCTAGATTCAAGTATGCTCAAAACTTTACTTAGTATGTCATCATGTTCAGACTCATTTTTAGTAAACACCAAAATGTCATCTTGAAATACAGCCACTTGTGAGATACCATGAAACATCTCCGACATCAGTATTTGGAAGACTGCTGCTGCTGAAGCTATGCCAAAAGGCATCCTGCAGAATTGGAATGTTCCCTCTGGTATCACGAAAGCAGTGAGGTGGCAGGAGGCCTTGTCTAATTCGACTTGGTGGTAAGCCGATCTAAGATCCAGTTTGGTGAACCAACTAGAGTGACCAATCTTTGTGATGAGATCTTCTATTCTGGGTAAAGGAAAATTGTCCACCCAAATGGCCTCAATAACACTTATTAAGTCCACACACATTCTGAGTTTGCCTGTCTTCTTCTTAGCTAAAACTATGGGAGATAACCACAAAGTGCCCTCAACCTTTTCAATGATACCTTGCTCACACATGTCAAAAAGCATATCTGATAATTCTTTTCTGACACTCAAAGGAATAATAAGTAGTTTGTATTTCACAGGTGCAACATCTTGCTTTACTTTTACCGAATAAACAAAGTCAGTAATTTTCCCTAACTTATCTTGAAAAACCCTTTGAAACTTGCTTTCCCAGTTGTTGCCAATATTGGCAACACACTTAATATTATGTTTTCCACTGGTAATGGGATTGGCACACATGATGTTGTGTTTTTGAATGGTAATAGGGTTACTGGAACCAGGTCTAATAGTTCAATTGAATTCAGCTTGGTGAACAAGACCTAAAACATTAATGCCTCTGCGTGCAACATATACTTTTCCATTGATAGAGGAATGTAAGAATTTGATGGATGACCAAAAGTAACCAATGAGATCCACTTTACTACCTTCAAAAGCCACTGTCATTAGGTCTGGAGGTAGTAAAGGTTGTTGACTCCATAACTGTGTATATTTAGTGTGATCTATAATGGTGATGCGCGCTCCAGTGTCTACTAAAAGTTTAATTGGAGCTCCATTGATCCAAACTTTAATTTCTGGTTCAGCTACCAAGGAAGATTTGTCTTGTTTTACACATCTCACACCTAACAATAACTCTTTAAGTGTATCGTCGTTGTCATTGTCATAGACCTCATGGTCTTCGCTGACTACACAACGAACAGGGGCTGTTGTATTTACCCCCTACACACTTTTAAGAAATGGCCCATTTCCCCACATTTCTTGCACTGTTGTCCATGTGCAGGACAGTGTTTGAAAGTCAAGACAGGATTGGGCGACCCACATCTAAAACAACTAACTCTCCGTGATTGGAAAGTTTGGGGGTTGGGTTTGAATGAATTCTTATTCTTTTTGTTTTCTACATTGAGAATGGGTTTGTTAATGACTGCACCTGAAATGGCTGTTTTATTAAGAGATTCCTCTAGAAATTTCACATTTTGACAGGAGCCCTCAATACTTTTAGGTATATCGATAGCTTTGTCTAGAGATGGGTTTTTATAAGTAAGAAGATGTTCCTGGATTTTCTTAGAACTGCATCTTACTACCAGCTGATCTCTGATTAATTGAGATGTGAACTCTTCGAATTCACAAGTTGCAGCCAATACCTTCAGGGCAATAACATATGTGCCAATACTCTCTGAAGGTTTTTGTACTCTAGTAAAGAATTTAAATATATGAACGATTAGATTTTTTGACTTTGAAAAATATTTATCAAGTTTAGCAAAAGCAATGTCATATTCATCGAGTTCAAACTCATCTAAGTTTTCAAAATCAGGTAAATGATCAAATATATTTTGACCTTCAACTCCTAAATGGTAATACATTAACCCATTTTTTCTATCTGGTTTGAATTTTGTAGCGTCAATAGCTACTGAGCACGCTTTGAAGGAACAAATCCATAGTTTCCATTCTAAAGGTGGTTCGCCTGGTTCTTGCAAGAACGGTGCTGGTGGTGAAATACTTTGCATAGTTTCTGAATTGAACCAAAAGTTTAAATTGCTGATGAAGTTGTGCAAAGTGTGCAAATCACTGAAATCTGGATCTGCTCAAAGCGTGCAAATCGTTGAAGAACTCGTAGTTTTATATAAAGTGTGCAAATCACTTAAATGTGGATCTGCTCAAAGCGTGCAGATCGCTGATGAACTTGCACAGAATATGTATCAAATATATAAGACTTTGTTCAAAGTGTGCAAATCGCTGATAAATTTGCAAAAAGTATTTAAATCGCCAAGATGCAAATAAGCGTGCAAAGCGCTGACCTACAGACTTGCACTGATGTGATTCAACATTGACTTTGTGCACATCACATAGAAGAAACTGTGCAGTGCAGCTGATGGCCACCAGAGGCAGTGTAGCAAGATAGCACTCTATAGTTGAAACAGGAAGAGCAGAGACGGATAAAGGACAACAACTCCTGAGTATAGAGTAAGAAACAGATGTGGCTGGCAGAGTGACGTAAGCTCCAGCTAGAAAAATGAAGCGTCACAAAAGCGCAATTGAAGTAGCAGCCTTTGTAGAGTACAAGCTTGACTGTGCTCGGCTGAAAACTGAAGCGTTTGAAGAGCCACAAGCTTAATCACGCTCGCGCTAGAGTCACAAGCTTATTCACGCTCTCACTATAGGCCGCGTTGCTTTCTGTAAAGCGTTTGTTGAACCACGATCTTAATCACGCTCGTGCTAGGGGCCGCATTGCTTTATCGAAATCAGGTGATAAGATAACAGCACGCTGACATTTTTTAAACAAGCGGTCGCTAAGCAACAGTCGCGACGGTCAAAACAAGTGAAAATTCAATTTATTGAGAATCTTCCTGTTTTCTTCATAAACTCCTCGACAGGTAGAAGCGAAAAATGAAAGTTTCACCTTATGTATTCACTTATGAGTGAATTAAAATATCAAAGGAGTTGACGGTGCACTTGACGAATTGCTCCCTGGCCCCTTCTTCCAAGTAGTTAACAGCAGATGGAGAGCTGGGAGTCCAATCAGTCCCCAATCGTCGCCAGTTTTGTAGTGAAGACACTACCCAGCTTGTAGTGTGAAGAGTAGGTTTATTCAGAGAAACACCTCCATCCATGAAGGGGCACTGGAGCAACTGACTACAGAAAGAATGCAGTGCTCCAGTGACCTCATGACATTCCAAGCCTCGGGCTTGCACAATACCACATGCATGTGCATGTCTTTGCATTGTAAACAATGCATTCATAAGTCTGATAAGTTTATGACAGACAAGGGCATCCGAGCAGTGCAACCTTCCTATAAAGCCCATAATTCAGACCTCTGCAACAGACTCATCACCTTCTCCACCACACGATCAAGATAATTTACGACAAATTCGACAACCAAGAGCACCTCACTGCTCCAGCTCCCCCCTCATATGATGCCACCCAACAGGCCCTGCTCAAATGGATCCCGCTCACGACAGAAAACACCTTGAAGAACATGAAAAGCATCCACTCCAGAGCACCCTCAGACCCCTGCCCACACCACATCTTCCAAAGAGCTGCCTCTGCTATTGCACCCGAACTACGTCGGACGATCAACAGCTCCTTCAAGACAGCCACCTTCCCCAACGACTGCAAACACGCCGAGGTCAACCCCCTCCTGAAAAAACCATCCACGGACCCGACAGACCTCAAGAACTTCAGGCCCATCTGCCTGCTTCCCTTCTCAGCCAAGGTCATTGAAAAGGCCATCAATACCCAGCTGGCAAACTTCATCAAAGCTAACAACGTCCTGGTCATCTCCCAATCTGGATTCTTAAGCAATCACAGCACCGAGACTGCCCTACTCAGCTCCACCGTTGACATCCACTCCCTCCTCGACCAAGGAGAAACAGCATCCCTCATCCGCCGGCATCCACGGCAAGTCCTTCAACTAGATCCACTCCTTCCTCACTGGCAGAACTCAGCAGGTCAGACTCCCTCCCTACCTCTTGGAACCAACAGAGACCAACTGTGGAGTGCTCCAGGGCTCCTCCCTCATCTCTATCCTCTTCACTGTCTACAAAGCCCCCCTCGCAACAATAGTCAGGAACCACAGGCTCAACATCATCACATACGCAGCAGACACCCAACTGATCCTCTCCTTCACCAATAAACTCAACATCACCAGACACAGCTTCCAAGAAGGGATGAAAGCCGTTGCCACCTGGATGAAGAACAGCTGCCTGAAACTCAACTCAGAACAGATAGAAGCCCTCATCCTTGGCTCCACCCCCTCTACATGGAACGATTCCTGGTAGCCCTCCGCCCTCAGAAATCCCCCCACCCCGATAGACCACGCATTAAACCTCAGCATCATACTAGACTCATTGCTCAAAATGAACCGCCAGATCAATGCCGTCTCCTCAACCAGCTTCGACACCCTTGCATGCTTCAAATGACCTTCAGATGGATCCGAACCGAATCCAGAAAAACTGTCACACACGCACTCATCAGCAGCAGACTGAACTACAGCAACGCTCTCTATGCCGGAATCAGCAAGAAACTCCTTTGCAAACTCCAGACTGTCCAGAACGCCGCAGCCAGACTGATCCTGGATATCTCCCTTCGCAGTCACATCACACAACACCTCTGTGAACTCCACTGGCTTCCAGTCGAAAGAAGAATTACCTTCAAACTCCTCACCCATGCATGCAGGGCCCTTCACAATACCGGAGCCACATACCTGAACAGCTGCATCTCCTTCATGCACCCAAAGAACACCTCCGAACCACCCAGCTCTCACTGAACACCGCCCACTTATCAGCAAGACAAGAACGGGAGGACAGCCCTTCTCCTACCTCGCAGCCAAAGCCTGGAACACCTTCCTCCTTCGCCTCCGGCAATCTCCCACATTGCCCCAGTTCAGGAAGGACCTCAAGACCTGGCTTTTAGGGAGACCCAGCTCTCAATGGAGCCGCCCCCAGCACCTTGAGACCCTCACGGGTAAGTAGTTGCGCTTTACCAACCCTGATTAATTGATTTTAAATCTCCTTGTGTCTGGAAGGTAAATAGCTCAAAAAACACATACACACTTGTAATTACAACATACTGGTCATGTCATATCTGCATTCTAATAAAAGGCCTACTTGATGCCCCATCAACAAAACCTAATGGGAACACCAATGCAACAATATAGCCAGCCATCCTCAAAATGCCATGGTTTTGATGGACGCAAGCAAAAGACACAAATAATGGACGGAATGCTGAACAATGCAAACATTCACCCCCAGTCACGAGGACTTGAATACAATCCATTGTTCTTTTGCTCACCACAACACCCCAGTTTGAAACCAGCCATATGCAAATCAGTCTTGAACCTGCCCCTCAAGGGAACAGTCCAGCCCGAACTGCCAAGCCAGGTCCTCCCTGGACTGGAAACAAACGTCGTGGGACCGGTTTCCTGGCATCACCCCTCATCAGCCAGGCTAGCTTGAATCCAGTGGCGCAGTGAGCATGGAACCCACGTCTGGGCATACCTTTCCCACTTTGGACGACAAAAGCAAAAGATACAAATAATGAATGGAAGGCTGAACAATGCAAACATTAACCCCACAGTCACAAGGATCTGGGTTTAATCCATCGTTCTTTTGCTCACCACGCCACCCCAGTCTGGACCCAGCCATATGCAAATCAGTCTTGACCCTGCCCCTCATGGGAACAGTACAGCCCGAGCTGCCAAGGCAGGTCCTCCCTGGACTGGAAACAAGCATCCTGGGACTGGTTTATGGGCATCACCCCTTATCAGCCAGGCTAGTTTGAATCCAGTGGCGCAGTGAGCACGGGACCCACGTCTGGGCATACCCTTCCCACTTAGGGCGACAAAAGACACAAATAATGGATAGACTGCTGAACATTGCAAACATGCACCCCCAGGCAAAAGGATCTGGGTTTAATCCATCTTTCTTTTGCTCACCAAGCCACCCCAGTTTGGACCTAGCCATAAGCAAATCAGTCTTGACCCTGCCCCTCATGGGAACAGGCCAGCCCGAACTGCCAAGCCAGGTCCTCCCTGGACCGGGAACAAGCATCTTGGGACAGGTTTCTGGGCATCACCCCATATCAGCCAGGCTAGCTTGAATCCAGAGGTGCAGTGAGCATGGGACCCACGTCTGGGCATACCCTTCCCACTTGGGGCGACAAAAGCAAAAGATACAAATAATGGACGGAATGCTGAATAATGCAAACATTCACCCCCATTCACAAGGATCTGTGTTTAACCCATTGTTCTTTTGCTCACCAAGCCACCCCAGTTTGGACCCAGCCATATGCAAATCAGTCTTGACCCTGCCCCTCATGGGAACAGTCCAGCCCAAACTGCCAAGCCAGGTCCTCCCTGGACGAGAAACAAGCATCCTGGGACCGGTTTCCGGGCATCTCCCCTCATCAGCCAGGCTAGCTTGAATATAGCGGCGCAGTGAGCACAGGACCCACGCCTGGGCATACCCTTCCCACTTAGGGCGACAAGAGCAAAAGACACAAATAATGGACAGAATGCTGAACAATGCAAACATTCACCCCCAGTCACAAGGATATGGGTTTAATCATTTGTTCTTTTGCTCACCAAGCCACCCCAGTTTGGACCCAGCCATATGAAAATCAGCCTTGACCCTTCCCCTCATGGGAACAGTCCAGTCCGAACTGCCAAGCCAGGTCCTTCCTCGACCGGAAACAAGCATCCTGGGACCGGTTTCTGGGCATCACCCCTCATCAGCCAGGCTAGCTTGAAATCAGTGGTGCAGTGAGCACGGGACCCACGTCTGGGGACAGCACATCCAAGCAATGGCAAATCATGATTAAACCCATGAAAGCCTATGACTGAAAGGCGCTAACCTAAAGCTCACTCTCATTCCGTACATCTCACCATATGTTTCTGACAAAACAATGACATGGGGTCTTTCAGACAGCAAAATTATCTTTTTCCACATTTAAAAAATATGGCAACTAGTTTGCCACTATTTTTGCTACTTATGTAATACAAAATGCAAAAAAAAATGATTTACCTGAAACATAATCGCATCTTTTGAATTAAAAGGTTATGAATTTTTTTTTTTTCACCCTTTAGTAAGTAAATGCAGCACCAATAATGTGAAATCTATTAATGCCATGTTGGCCATGCTGCAAATATTGATTGTACATTTCAAACTACACAAGCAGTAATCATGGTGCAAATTGATTTGCCCTGCTCTTTCAGCAGTAGTACAAAGTCTCTATAATATGCCCCTGGATATAACAACAGGGGTGTTAATAATACCATACATAGGTCAAACTGGGTGAAGATATGATAGCCAGCCCCTAATTGGAGTACATGAACAATAATATGAACGTCACCCACTATTTTAAGGCTGGTCCATTTCAGATATTTATTCCCTGAATATGTAACAGCTATGCAGATGCTCTAGAATAAGAAGACATTTATCAACATCTAACTTAATAGCTGTGGTAAAAGGAACTACCCTTTCATTAAATTATCTTTTCTAGCAGAATCCTATCAAGCATTAAAGCATCAAATAAGCATAGTACAGAAAGACACAGAGGGACATGAAACTCCCACATCAAAATAATGTATGTTAATGAATGGGGTCACATTGAGAGATGGTGAAAGGGGAAATCCATACCTAATCTCTGCATGCAAATGATATTCTGTTCCATTAGTATTGTTCCTCCCTTATCCCAAAATACAGGACTAGGACCTGGGTCCGTTCACATTAGAGTGTAAGGTTTCACCACACAGTGACTGACACCCTAAAGATCTAGACTAACCCATCTTCAATCCGTCACAACACAAGAATTGTCAATCTCTAGCTCTGTCTAAATGCATTGACCTTGATGTACATGTGTCAGGCTTAGGGGCATATGGGGGCCCATCTGATAAATGTTGTCTTTAAGGATAGCGCCAGATTCTGGGCAATAGTAAATAAACCTTTTTTTTCTGGTATTAACAATTCCCCATTGGAATGTAATATCACGGAGGATCAATGGCTCTCTCATTTCAAACTCACATATGATGACCAGGTAGAGAATGGAAACCCCGAACCCTCCTCACAAAGCCTTGGCTCTTTTACTTTGATTTTTAACAAAGAAAAAGGAGAGCTAGCAATTATGCAGATGTCAGAAATAAGGCTCCTGGCACGGACGGCAGCTCGGCTGACTTATATAAATTGAATCCAAGTTTCTGGGCAAAAGTTTTAACCATCGTTTTTAATGTGGCTAGTCAGCATGGATTCCCGAGGTCTTGGTCCCAATCCACCATTATACCGGTCTTCAAAAAGGGCCAGAGAAGTGAGCCACGCTGTTACAGGCCTATATCCCTGATCGACTCGGCTGTAAAAGTGCTAGGGAGGGTGATACTTAGCAAACTAGCGGAATGGCTGGAAGACAGCGGTGTATTGTCAAACCTGCAATATGGTTTAGGAAGGGAAGGAGCACACTAGATTAGTGTCTAAACCTGCCCTTGCTAGCTGGGAAATACACAGTGGCCAAGTCCGGGACAATACATCTGGCCTTTATGGACCTGTCCTCGGCGTTCGATCGAGTTAATAGATCAAAATTATGGGCATTATTAATTGACATGGGAATGGACCATTGCATAGTCAACTTCTTGGCAGACCTACACAGGGACCCCTCCGCGAGGGTGAGATTCGACCAGAGTGGTAAATGCACCAAGCACTTTCGTATTGATAGAGGTGTCAGACAGGGTTGTATTTTAGCTCTCCTTCTTTTTACTCTATATATAAACAACCTTGACACCTCCCTGTGCTCAGCCTGCCAAGATATCCCTCATGTAGGGGACAGGGCTATCCCTGCCCTTTTATATGCTAGCACGCAATGCAGTGGGGCTCCAGAGTCTCTTGGATTCTTTTGCGGACTTTATGCGATCTCTGGATCTAAATGTTAACATAGCCAAATCGCATACGATGATCATGGGCCAGAGACCAAAAAAGCTTAAAACTTTTTATTGTAAGGGTGCAGAACTATCTAGGGTGACCTCATTCACCTATCTGGGGGTATTGTTTGATGAGAGGGGCTAGTGGGTACCACAACAGAAAGGTAAAAAACATCCTATGGCAAGATCTACAGCAGCTCTTCTTGGTTTTGCGCAGAGACTTGGGGCCAAGCCAATTGAAGCTATGCTTAATACATACAGATCCAAATGTATTGCCATCTCGAAGTATGGGTCTGCAATTTGGGGTTATAAGCCGGCAGGGGGTCTACAAATAGTGGAAAATAGGTTTCTAAGGAACCTGTTGATGGTTCCTCAATCCACTCCCACGTACATTATCCATCAAGAACTAGGCATTGGCTTTGTCTCTGACCTGATAGGTCTGGCCCCAGTTGTATGCTGGCTAACAATCTGGACTAATCCAGAATTGGTGTTGAACCGAGAGATTGCCCGGGATTGTTTATCTTTGGAGAGAGCAAGCTGTATCCCGTGGCCACAATATGTAAAAATGATTTCAAAGAAATTAGGGCACCCCGAACTCTTTGATTCCCCAGAAAACATTAGGAAAGAGGACCTTGCATGGGTTAAAAAACCCTTTTTAAATATGATGTTTTTAGAGAGAGAGCCGAGTGAGATAACGAAACCCATGGTGAGAGCATACCTCTTGTAAAAAAACATCTCCATTGACAGAACCCTACCTGAAAATTGTAACTAAGCCTTCTCATCGCTTCCTTTTAATCAGATTACGTTTTAACCTCTTGCACTGTTTACTGGCCAAACCGCAGGGGTGGAGTAAGGTGAAAGATCTAGGCCCATGTATATGTGATAACTTCTCCAACCAGGACACTATGCACTTTACCATGTTTTGTGACCACTTTAGCGTTAGCCGTAGAACGTTTTTAGTACCTATCTTACAGGGAAAAGGCTTTACTCAGGTCAGTCCGGCACTATTATACCTGCAGATGCTGATTGACTCCTGGGAGACTTTTAATATTGCTAGTTTTTTAGTTGCTGCTGTTAGGAAAAGGAAAAGAAGGCACTGGCCTACTGAGCTAAGCTCCCCACTGCACTAAAAAACTCAATAAAAAGCCTAGGCATACACATTGATTCAGATATTAACATGAACATGCAGATTGAAACGGTCACCTCCGCCTGCTTTTTTCAACTGCGGAAACTGAGGAAAATCAGAAGATTTTTCAGCAGAGAGGCGTGCATCCAAATCATCATCTCCTTGATCCTATCATGTTTATGCCAACTCAATATACCTAGGCCTTCAGCGCAACTAGATACATCGTCTGCAGCTAATACAAAACCAGACAGCCAGAATTATATACCAACAAGGCAGACAATGTCACATTAAGCAGCTGCTAAAAGAGCTGCACTGGCTCCCAGTGGAGCAGCGCTCCATGTTTAAAACCAGCTGTATCCAGTTTAAAGCTTTACACGGGACTGGCCCAAAGTACATATCCTCAAAAATCCATAAGTACACCCCCCACCGCACCTTAAGATCCATGCACATTAATTTATTAGAGGTACCGGACTTTAGACGCAAATGAACAGGAGTGTCACGCTTCTCAATACTAGGACCTAAATTCTGGAATGCTCTGCCACCCCCACTGAGAATAGAGTCAGACCTCCTTCGCTTTAGGAAGATGCTGAAGACCTTGCTCTTCACCCAAGATTATAGCTAGACCTGGACCTTTCTAACTAGTAACCCCTAATGGAAAGGAAAAAATTCCAGCGCCAAGAAACCTGTTGGTGAACGAGCGCTCTATAAGTTCTAATTAACATAACATAACATTATGTCTAGTACTCTTGTAGCTTCTTTATGAACAGATGAATTTTGTTTTAATGATTGCCCTTTCACCTGAGGAGTTTTCCTGTATAACATGTGTGAAGAAAAATTCGGCTTGTAATGTAGATTGTTCTTTCTTCACAGAGAATTCACAGAGAAACTCTCGTTTAGATCTCCGCTTTTAAAGCTAATATTTGAAGCTCGTTTTAATGACTTTTTATGAATTTGATGATGAAATGTTTTATGGTGTCTAAGATTATTTATGATGACATCTTTTATTGTTGTGGTATATGTTGTACTCAGTGTACTTTTATGGTTTTTACTAACCAAATAAAGTGGTTTTGACTGACTGAATAATGTTGTCTTAGTGCATTGCTGCCATTAGGTGTTGTATCTACATATTAATGAGAGTGTTGCATTTGCATTTCAGATGAGAAGACTGTAGATCAAGGACCTTACAGGCTTCACTTCCTGTCTGATGATAAATCCAACTTAGTGTACATTTCTACCACCTTTTCATCGTCATCTTCCAGGAGGAATAGGCTGGGTGAATCCAGGGAGACCACTAGTGTCCTAGCCTGATGCTAAAGAGAATTTAATACTAACGCATCATGTTTCAGGCTGAAACCCTCTTCCCCAGGAAGATTGCAGGAGCATTTAAGCCAAACTCATCCATGATGCTTTGTTTCTATATGCCTTGGTGCAAAAAACCTTTAGGGCCCGGTTACGAGTCTGGCGGTCCACAGACTGCTAGACTCATGGGGGCGCGGCGGTCTCCTGACTGCACTATTAAGATTCAGTCGGTCAAACCACCATAGCCCCGCCACAGCTACAAGGAAACCGCCATTCAATGGCTGTGTTACGGTGGTCAGGAGTGCTTGGCAGGACCGCCGCGGTGTGCGCATGCATACCAGTTCCTGCACTGCATGGACATTTCAGTCCATGCCATACTGAAAGTGTTTTTGGTGTTCCCATTGCGGAGCCCATTTTCAGGGCACCGCCATTGGAACGACAAAAAAAGCCCACCAGACAGGAGAAAACTCCTAATCTGGTGGGTTGTCTGACCACGGCTTTGCGGGTGAGGCAGTAGGGTGGACCCGGCGCCATACCTCTAAAGTCGTAATCAGGCCCTTAGTCTATATGGTTTATTGTGATCAATTAAATACAGTTTCACATTGATAAAATAACCAATTGTATCAATAAACAAACAAGACAATCTGTTTGTGGTAGTTTTTCACCCCAAACATTCATCCGAATTAATATTATTAAACAATTACTTACATATTTACATATTAAACATCTATCAGAAGAATAGTTTGCAGTAGCTCATCAAATCCATGATCTATAATGTTTCTCCCTACTTCCAATTATAGTAAGTTTGAAAAGTATTAGAACACTGCAATTTATTTCACATGAAGGAAATGCTTTGGGAACCACAACATTTATTGTTACATGTCATGGATGTAAACATGGAAACAAGCTTTGTTTTTGGAAAATTTTATATTTGAAACAAATAAAATTTGAATGAAGGAATTTAATATGAAATGAACCACTAAAAATTGAACATTGATAAGAATCACTAACCACGAGAAAGAAAAGAAAAAGTCCTCCATTTGGAAGCAAGCAGTGCACTAAAGGGACGCTACCCCTGGGGGGAGCACATTTCTTATATATTGTTACACGCTTCTGATCAGAAAGCGCAACCTTGATGCACACCAAACAGTCAACAATTATATTACCACAGTTAGATATTTTGAATACAGATTATATACAGACATGGAGTGCGTGAGCCAACCACTATTATCCATTTTCTTTATCTTATCTAGGCACATGGTACCCAGCAGAAACCATGTCTTACGACAACATTTCTAACCTAACAGATAAAAGAGCGAATACATTTGCATACTCTAATAATGAAGCACAAAGAATTTACTCTCTAATTGGCAAAGTGGAAACAACTATCTCCGACACGGGCTCGATACGGAGCAACATTGAATAATTACTGTATTTAACAAAGAGGGAGATAAGTAAACAGTTACATGCTAGCACCCTCATAAGATGCCATTGAGTGCAACATATACCGAGGGGACTCAGAATCTCATTAGAACCATTGTTATGCAAAAACAACTCTAAATTTATAGATAGGTGGTATGAAATTCTGAACAAATGTTCACTGGATTTAATGCTTCTAATTGTAGAAGAAATCTCAAGACTATTGGAAGAACTTACCAGCGAAATCAATCAACTTAAAACTTCCTTCTGTGATAGACTATTCCGGTCGCTCTATAGTGGATTCCACTGTATCATAACTTGTTCTCTCTTTCTATTTTACTCTCGCTTCTAATTTTCTTCTTTTCTCACCTTTACTGTCATGCATTTACATACCAACACTGAAAACCTGTTCTAAATCCGCTCTCATCTTATTTCCTCCAATTTCTTCCTTTTTATCTTTGGTTAATTTCCCTATATAATTTTCTATACTATACGTTCTATTCTTTTATATTTTACTGCATTGATACCTCTCCTTTATTATTCTTCACTTTCTTTCTACCCACATTTCCTGTCTCTCTCACTTATTCGTTTGCAATTTTATGCTTCACCTTATATCAAGTTCTTGATCTTTTTGCTTTAAAATTACTTTTTATCTCACCGTAAGTTATTGGAGTTTCTCAATCAAATAGCTTATTGTTTTATTCACAACTGAATTATTTTATCCTCCTTTCATCTTATTATTGTATTACTTGTATTTAAATAAGATACAGTCTTCATCCTTATGAATTCATATATATTTAACTTTATGCATTACTTCCAATGTAATTTATGTTATCATATTGCACATTTCTGTATTTTATTGCTTTTATTGTCTTATATTTAATAAATGCTAATAAACAATTTCAACACAAAAAAAAAGTGAACTTTCATCAAAAATAAACGCTGATGATTGGTCTAAGACTTTAGTTGATATCTACAACCAACTGACCAGACACACTCAGGAAATAAACAAGTGTAAAGTTAGGAAATTCAATTGAGATACTATTGACCATAAATTGGGTGAAGTGTATAATTGGACTGAAGTGTATACTAAAAGAAGACAAAACAGACCACCCCCGAATCTTCGAAAACAGAAACATCATCTGCTGGCAGCGATTTGGATACTTGGAATTAGAATGCCAGAGAATGCTATCAACCCAATCAACCGGGTCAATCTAATATTCAACAGGCCGATTCGGCGCCAATGCAACCATCACAAAAAACATCTGGAGTTCCTTTTTTAGGGACAGGCCCCTAGCAAATGACGAACTAGGAGGGGAAAGGGCAGCAACAAACTCAGATCCATTACCATTCCAGAGAATAACCAGGAGTCACAAATCATAAATGATAGGAACCTTGTAATCAACATATCCTCTTATTCTTTGAGTCAACTAGAAATCAACACCCTCCAAATGGGGACATATTTTGTCCCCACATACCATTCAAATGTCCTAGAAGCAGAAGTGAGTTTTTTCAAATTCATGAGAAGTCTTCGGTTGACAGATTTCTTTGCAGACATAGTGGGCAACCAACAGTCAGTAGAGGAAGAACCCTGATGGGCCTGAAAGTTCTTACAAAGCCCCGGCCAGCCACAAAATACTTGATTCCTTTGAGACCATTGTCAAAAAAGAGATACAGGACTTGTTTAAAACAAAGACAACTCATCAAACACATTTGACAACAAAGGAAAGGGCTATCATACATCGATTAGCCATAAATCCAGGCATCATAAGTCAGCAGGAGGACAAAGGAGGGGCATTGGTTATAATGGATTCCTCTTTCTACAACCAGAAGGTGAATAAACATGTTCTTGATACATCTGTTTACCTGAAATTGGACACTAACCCCACAGGGGATTTCATGAAAGTCTTGAAAATGATCATAGACATGGCTGTTACAAAGGGAACCATTACAGAAATGGACAAGCGTTACTTGATACAAGAATACCCAAAAAGTCAGAACATTTACATGTTACCCAAAATTCATAAGGACCCAGTGACTCCCCTTCAGACCAATTGTATCTACTAGAGGTTTGATCCATGAACAACAGGCAAATATTTAGATTGCCATCTACAACCACTGGTGCATCAAATGACAACCTCCATCAGAGACACCACAGAGATCCTACAACAAATCTTGGAATCGGAAATAAATTCGGATCAGAACATCCACATGTGTATCATTGATGTCAAAGCTTTGTACACATTAATTCCCCATGACTTAGGTATGGAAGCAGTTGAACATTTTTTAATCAAATCTAGCATGAAGGAAGATCTAAAGGTGTTCGTATTGGAACTCTAACACTTTACGCTGTACCATAGTTACTTCTGTTGGAACCAGGAGTTCTTCTTACAACTCACGCGATCTTCCCTGGGCAAATGTTCAGCTCTGAGCTATGCGAATCTCTTCATGCAATTCAATTCAATTCAATTCAATATTTTATTAAAGATTTGGAACTCCTAAGAGGTCCACATAAAAGTACATTCATATTATTACAAGTAATAAAAACATAACAGAACTCAATCCATGGGCCATAATAAAATTATCAGAGACCTGCGTTAGCAAGGCTAAAATTCCTTTAAATAACATCAGTCAATATTGTCAGTTGTCTCAGTACGCAAAATACTTAAGAAGTTCAACAATAAAACCATTTAGCACACGACAGAAACAGAGCCCTAGACCTCTACTGTAGAACCGTATTGGTCAATAGCAGGTATGTTTAAGTTAAAAAATAATATACAAAACCTCAGTGCTTGGAGAAGATTTTTCAATGATTTGGGCAGCAGCACAGAGCCATTTCGACAGAAAACAGCATTTAGAATTAGCAGCATAAGGATTAAAGTAGCAGAGCATATCCTAGGATGTACAAAGGACGTTTAGTAGCTGCCAGTTCATATACAAAACAAAGTTCAAAATTCAGCTTCAGCTAAAAGAGCAATTTAAAATTAGCAGCAAGAAAAAAGGAATAACAGATCATATCCTAAAATGTGTAAAGGGCAGTAAGTAGCAGCCAGTTCATATGCAAAAAGAAGGCCAGAGTTCAATTTCGGCTAAAAAGTTCAATTTGGAATTAGCAACATGAAAAAGGAATAACGAAACAAATCCTAACCTGTGCAAAAAGCAATTTAGTAGCAGCCAGTTCATGTGCAAAATAGATCCAAAATCCCACTTCAATTAGGTTTTGTAGTTAACAACAAGTACATAGTGGGAAACGAACGCAACATATCCCTATTGTGCAACATAGCAGTAAATAGCAGCCAATCAATGTGCAAAATACAATTTGACTAAAGACGAATTACTAATACTTCGTAAGAAGATGACAAACAGGGGGGGTTAACCATCCAATTAAAAGAATATGTAAAGGATGTAAAATATAAACATAAACTCCTTAAAATAATTAAAAAGTTTTACACACACTGCTTCATTTTTTGGACAAAAGAGATAGTCTCGGGCTGATGCTACATTTTTTACACAATTTTGTAAAAACATCGGTCGAAGCCAACGATGACAGCTCGAAGCCAGTGCTGGACAGACAAACAAGACATGGTCCAAGGTCTGAATGCTCAGCTTAAACAAATTACAAGTTTTTCAATTTTTCAAATTCTGGGACCAGTTTGCTGTTAAATTGTTTAGAGGTAAAAGATTCATACAACATAAAGTGAGCAAACGTCAAGTTCCGTGTTCCAAATTCCAAAATAAGTATTTTTGTGCAATTCTCGGTGAGTTTGTCTTGGCTATTAGTTTTAATCTCTCTTTAGAATTGCAAAATTTAGTATCTCTATCAAAGCTGATTTTGCCACTTAAGGTCTTTAAGAGAGATTTGAATCCTAATGGTGGAAGTGTGAACACTGATTCTTCATGTATACCAAAGATTTTTAGTGCCAATGAGAAATCACGATAAAAAGAGTAATTACCTGCCTTAACATTGAAGATTTCATAACACATGAGACCTCTTAATGAATATTGCTCGCTATTTTTTTGCTGATATCCCCAGCGTAAAACCCTGGATAAACCTTGGATATAGGAGCTTATCAAGCCAAATTCTAGTCTAATTGCTGCCATTGGAACTAACATGTTAAAATTACATATTTTACGTAGTATCTGACCTTCAATCCTATCTAAAAAAACTCCAATTCTTAACAGGGATTGATTAAATCGCATAGAGCAGGGTTGGAGGAATTTTTGCCTTAAAAACCATCAGTAGATGTAAAAAATGTCTTCTGCCCATAGCGCTGTAAAAAATATGCAAAGCATTGGCATGAGATGTAGCTTTGCAAATGCAATGTTCAATATGAGGTTTGTTCTTTGTACTACCTGTTAAAAGTTTCCCTAAATAAAGGTATGAGTCTACCACCTCCAGCATTTCAGGACCAATTTGCCACTTAAAGTTACATGATTTTCTACTTTTGTTACTTTTCATAATTAAGATTTTACTTTTAGAGACATTTATTTTCAAAAAGTGGCCAACTGTATATTTTTGTAGTGAAGTCAGCTTTCTATTCAATGCAATAGGGGTTAGGTCCATTACTACTATATCATCTGCATACAAAAGACATGCAAAAGGCCGGCCACTTATCTTTGGGGCATCTCCATCAGCTTGAACAAAGCAATCGGGTAAATCTGCTATATATAAAGAAAATAGCAATGGTGCTAACAAGCAGCCTTGTGTCAAACCATTTTCTGTAGGGATTACATCTGATAAACCTTGATTTGCACCCATTAGTATCTGGCACCAAGTTTGCGAATGTAGTGCAATAATTAAGGATAGCAGGGGTGAGGGCAGTCCCATTTTTTGCAATTTTCTCCATAATAGGGGTCGATCTACCTTACCGAAGGCTGTTGAAAAGTCTATGAAAGCCATGTATACATTTGAGTTACGAAAGATTGTGTATTTTTCCTCAATTAGTTTCAGCATAGAGATATTATCTAGAGTGGAATGATTTTTTCTAAAACCTGCTTGTTCTATGGGGAGGACTTTCTTCTCCGTCACCCATTCCGGAAGGTGATCGAGGATACTACGTGCAAATATTTTCCCTGTGGTGTCCAATAGGGCTATTTGCCGATAATTACCTGGGTGCGTTCTGGGGCCCTTTATGTATAGAGAGATTAAAATGCTTCCAGACCAAGATGGTGGTGTCTTCCCCTGGGAGTAGCAGAGATTAAACAATGGAGCTAGATAAGTAGCCCACAAAAGTGGCTCCTTTTTAATTATCGTCATGGGAATTTCATCAGGACCCATTGCTCCTGAGGATCTCATTTTCTTAATAGCTCCGGCCACTTCATTGATTGAATGTACATAATTGGATACTAAAGTTTTAGACTGATCGGGTGCCGCAGTGGTTAATCTAAAAGAATTAAGATTCGCGTAAATTCGAATTTGATCACATTCTGTCTAATGACCTATGGAAAAGCAAACTCATCACCTTTCTAAGATACATCGACGACATCTTCATTTTGTGGAATGGTACCAGAAACAACAATGATCGCATCGGGTATACTTAAGAGATTAGCAGTAAACACATCAACTTCTTGGATGTATCTGTTTCTATTGAAAACCAGAGATTGGAGACAAACATACACAGGAAGGAAACTGATCAAAATAACTTATTAAATTTCCATAGCTTCCATCAAAATTCGCTCAAAGCACATCTTCCATGCTCACAACTGAGTCTAAAGGATTGTTTCTAACCCAGTCAAATTGGAAGCTAACGTGCTCGACATGATAGAAAGATTCAAGAACAGAGGTTATCCTTCTAAAGTATTAAATAGAGCGGTAACCAGATCATCTAACATGACTCGTAACCAACTATGAAGATCACAGAAAGCTGACAGCTAAATTCAATAGAACAGTTCTGGTATCGAAGTTTTCTACCAAAAGTGCAGGACTCAAGAACAGCGTTCATAAATATTTGCCAATGTGACAAACGGAGCCAGATTTCAAAGGAACATTTCATGAACTTCCAATGTTTGCGTACAAACTCAGTAAGAACATCAAGGAGCTCTTAAAAGAAGATACACAAAAGTCTAAGAACAAGGTGACCTACAAATGTACTGTTCCCTGTTTGAACTGCAACTGTAATAGCGTCATAACAGGAAATTACATCAACCACCCATTGAAAGGTACAAAGATCAGAATATACACAACAGCTAGCTGTGATTCTAAAAATGCAGTATATCTGCTAGAGTGCCCATGTGGTTTGTTCTACGTGGGCAAAAACAGAATGCAAGATCAAAGTCAGACTGAATGAACAAAAGAGTAATATAGGAACTAAGAACACCAAATCAGTGTTAGCCAAACACTTTAAGGAACAGAATCATAGCATTTGTCAACTTTAGCCAAACACTTTAAGGAACAGATTCATAGCATTTGTCAACTACGCTACATGATACTAGAGACTCTGGATCTCAGAGATGGCAGAGACAACAGGAAATTCCTTTTACAACGTGAGACCTAATGGATCAAAAAACTGTGTACCTTGTTGCCACATGGATTGAACGATTGCATTGAATACAGTTGTTTCCTTTAAATATACAGACTTTTGATGCTTGGTGTTTATGATGCGTACACGCCTCTGCAATAGTGAGAATTTGCAGTTTTGTGCAATGCTCCCTTATCATTACTTTGATGTATGATTAATTGTTTGATATTCACATTTCCAACATGGTGGATCCATACCACACGTACACACATGTCCTTCTTTGCTGTTTACCCACACTTTCAAAATAAACACTCTCACTAACCCTATAGAGAAGCAGGATGCAGTTTGGTGAACACAAGTTGGTTTGGGAATTGAATCAAGCCATAGTCGAAGGTCAGACACGTATATTGATAACCTCGCATGATTTTAGACATCGATATATGTGACAGTAATTAAAGGCACGCGTTGGTGTGAATACAAACTGTTTTACTCTGGGGCATGTTGAACAAGAGACCGTTAACCACTTAAGAAGGCCACTATGTTTAACAACAGTACATGCCACAGCGTTTAAGAATCAAGCATGATTTTAGACATAGATGCTTGTGACGGTAATTAAAGGCACATGTTGGTGTGAATACACACTGTACCAGTTGGGAGCATGTTGAATAAGAGACCGATAATTAGTTAAGCATGCCACTAAGTTTAACAACAGAGTATGCCACTGTGTTTAAGAATCAAGCACTTTTTTATGAGCATCATATGTTGTTTATATTTGCGTCAGGCATAAATGAAATGCTTTCTGCCATCAATGATACCATCGGGTACATAGTTATACTTTACTTACGATGATTGACAATTGTCAATATCAACACACCAACACTCATGCATGCATTGAACATGGTTCACACGGTGATTGACCCTACAGTGCATCAGGAGTTTATTTCTTATCTTCGCCCTGATTTCTTCTTTCAGAAAGCTATCCCCTGACAACGGGCTACGGCAGCCTGAAATACATTGGGAATAATGGCATTTATTGTTACATGTCATGAATGTACACATGGAAACAAGATTTTTGGGGGGAAATTCAATATTTGAAACAAATAAAATTCACATTTGAATGAACAAATTTAATATGAAATGAACCACTATAAATTGAACATTGATAAGCATCACTAACCATGAGAAAGAAAAGAAAAAAAGTCCTCCATTTGGAAGCAAGCAGTGCACCAAATGGTCACTACCCCTTAGCGGAAGCACATTTCGTATACATGTAAGGACCAAACATGTCTCCCTTTTTTACAATGACCACAATACTGAGTCATAAAAGTACCCAGCAATTCTTCTTCATTCACAAAGGCTACGCAACTGAGGTATGTAAAAAGAACCCAAGACATCTCCCTCCTTCCCAAATACCACACAACTGAGCTATGTTAGGATGGCACACTGCTTCCTGCTTCCCTGCCTCCTGCTTCACAAACACCACACAGCTGAGACTTATGAGATCTGTGCAGAGGACAGAGATGAAAATTACCAGGAAAGGTAAAAGGGAGGGCAGAAAAAAGAACAGGAAAGGTAAAACAGAGGGTAGAAAACCAAGCAAAAAAAGAAAAAAAAGGAGGGCAGAAAAACAAGCAGGAGAGCCAAAAATAGCAGAAAAGGGCAAAACAGAGGGCAGAAAAATGAGGAGGGAAGGCAAAACAGAAAAATGAGTGGTATTATAAAGGACAAAACGGAGAGTACTCAGACACTCACACACCTAGTCACAGACCCACTCAGAGACTCAAGCACCCACTCATAGACCCACTCACACACCCACTCATAGGCCCACTTAGACACTCATGCTCCCACTCACAGAGCAACTCAGACTCACACACCCACTTACAGACCCACTCAGAAACTCACGCACCACTCACATTCCCAGTCAGAGACTCATGCACTCACTCACAGACCCACACAGAGACTCTTCACTCACTCAAAGACCCACACAGAGACTTATACATTCACTCAGACACTCATGCACCCATTCACAGACCCAGTTAGACACTCACACACCTACTCACAGACCCAATCAGAGATTTACACACCCACTTAAAGACCTACTAAGACACTTACACACCCACTGACAGACACACTCAGGCACTCTCAAACCCAGTTATAGGCCTACTGAGACAGTTCTCACTCGCTCACACACTCACTATCAAAGGTTAGTGGTTACAGTTAGGAATTAAAATTAAAAAAACCTTAGAAATTCTCTTAAAAAACCAAAGGCTACAGGGACGTTTTAGTTAGGATACCACATTAAATAAAAACTCAGAAAATCATTGACAAAAAACAAAGGTTAAAGGGACGTTATAGTTAGGAAATAGAATTAAAAAAACCTTAGAAATTCACTGAAAAAAACAAAGGTTACAGGGACGATAGAGTTCGGCTTAGATTTCACTCATACAAAACCAGTGAAATTCAGCAGTTCTAGTTAACTGAGCTAACTATAACTTACACCTCCTCAATGCACTGCTTATGACCTCACATATTACATCACTAATGACATGGTCAGTGACATCACTCATAACATCTCAATGACATCAATGATGATATCACTGATGACATCGTCCACAGAAACACTCACATACCCACTCACATCCCTGTACAACCTCTCATACACCCACTCACACAACCACACAACCACTCATATAACCATTCATAGACCCATACAAGTACTCACACAACCACTCACTCATCCATAAAGCCACTCATACACCAACACACTCACCCGTACAACCACTCATACAACCACTCACTCATAGAGCTACTCATACAGCCAGTCATTTACTCATACAGCCACTCACAATGCCACACCCTCACTTATACTCCTACGCACGCACACATTGATTCACCTATACAGCCACTCACATACCCACTCACTCACCCATATAGCCTCTTAACACAGCCACTCACTCACCCAAATAAACACTCACTTACCCACACAAGCATTTACATACCCATTCACACATCCATAAAATCACTTACACATCTACTCACTCAGTGACTACAAGTTGGGTGATATGGCACCAAGTGGTGTTGGCGCTCACTCTTAATGGTTATGTTGCCTCTAGTGATGATTATAATGGTGCTCCAGGGGGGGCAGACCACCCCAATCCCCCAAGTGCGATCCCTCAGGATCTGCCTTAGAAAAAACTCAAAGACCAAGCACACATATGCAAGTAAACATTAGTGTTATACAGTATAGATGCTCCTCAAAATATTAGTTTTCTTGTGCTTTTATTTTCTTCTTTGCTGGTCCAGCCAACACGTGTTTCGTCGGTCGGGTGATGTACACCCACAACTTCCTCAGGGCTGTCTTGAATGACTGAGTTCCTTTGTAACCACCCTCCGGTTGTACTTCCTTCCCAGTCAGTAGGTAGTGGTAGCGGGAAGCGGCCACACTCGAGCTGACAACAGGACGCGGATAGATGTCCTTTACAGGCTGTATTCGGGCCTTGACCATTGTTCCGTATTTCATTTTCTGACGACGCGACGTGGATCAGAGTGAGTGTCAGATCAGAAGTTTGATACATTATTTTCCACGTGACTACCTACAAGAAGTCACCAGTTTAGAAATTAACTACCACTACCTACTGACCGGGAGGTGATGAGCATCTATACTGTATAACACTAATGTTTACTTGTATGTGTGTGATCGGGCATTGAGTTTTTTACATCAACTCACTCACCCATACATCCAATCACATAGACACTGACTTTACAATACAACAACTCACTTAACTAAGCATGCACTCAAACAGACACTCACTCACCCATACAGCCAGTTACTCACTCATAGAGCCATTCAGACACCCACTCACTCACACATACAGTCTCTGACACACTCACTCAACCACCCATACAGCTACTCACACAGGCACTCACTCACCTACACTACTGTGCCTCTTTTGGCATGTTTAGCTCCCACTTTTTGCCTGATGCGTGATGTGATTATGAATAAATGCACTGGCTCCCTGCTAACCAGGATCCCAGTGGGAGAACGTTTTCCTAAAACTGGACCATGATTGGCACTACTTCAGCATCCAATGTAAGCCCCTAGTAAATGGTACCCCTGGTACCTAGGGCTTGGGTACAGAAGAGGGTCCTCTAGGGCTGCAGCACAGATTGTGCTACCCTAGGAATCCCTCACCAAGACCATGCGAACTGCCATTGCAGACTGCATGTCTTGGTGCAGAGAAAACCGAAGACTTGACATGGCATGCAGCCCAGTATGCTATGCCCAACTGCACTGCATGAGTTATAGGTAAGCCACACCTACTGAAGACCTTACAGCACTAGGGCAGGGTGCACTATATCCCATGTGTGGACATATCTGCCTGAGCAGATATGACCCTACAAAATCTGAGCCATTCTTGGATTTTGTGAGTACACAGGAAAGCCATAAAGAGTACATGGGCTGAATACTTATAATTACGATTTTCCTAGCTTCATGATGGCTTCTCTGTACCCTAAGATGTTCGCTACTAAACATCTTGTCTTAATAAATCCTCGCTGATGCCAGTTGTGGAGTTATTAATAAATGCACACAGGAGACCCTTTAGAGGATCCCCTGAAAACCTACCAAGCACTGGTGTGGTCTCTGACTAGTCATAACCAACCTGCCACCACCAGAGATGTTCTTGACCTCATGGGGTGAGAGCCTGCACTCTCAGAGGCCTGATACAAACCCTGATCTGGGCAGAGGTGCTTTACACCTCCCCCAGACCAGAACTGTCTTCCAGAGCATGAAGCTTCAAAGGCAGTGGCACCTTTGAGGTGTAACCCAGGCTTCCCCAGATAGTGGAGGATGCCCACCCCCCTGTGCTGCTCCACATTTAGCAGGAGGACCAGGGGAAAAATTAGTTATATGAGGAGGAGTGTCCACATTCAGTCAGCACCACCCCTAAAATGTGGCAGGTGCTGTAGACACTACTTTTGAAAATCCACCATCTTGATATGGGAAAATAATCCCTTCCCACAGGAAGTGGTCACTTAGAGGGTGTAGACACCCTAAATGTAGGTAGGCCATGGGCTACAACCTGTCTCCCCTTCAACACCCCTAAATGTAGTATTTAAGTGGCATCCCTAAACCTTGAGTTTTTGATTCAATGGACACAAAGAAGAAATGGACCATGTAGAACTGCTGCTCGAGAACTGAAGCCCTGCTTCTGAGAAATTGACGCCAAACCCTGGCTGCTGCCTGAAGGACTGGACAATTGTGGTGTGCTATCTCGCCTAACCACTGTGAGGACTCCAAAAACCCCGAGCACCTCCATTCTTTGACAAATTCCAAAGAATCTCCCTTGGGGCAGAGGCTCTGCTCACCAAAGTGCAGACCCCCGACTTACCGACTTGCTGCTCAGATGCAGCATCTAGACCAAAATTGGTACACCAGCTCCGAAGGGTCAGATCTACCCCCCCACTAAGTTGAAGGACACCAGGGCCTACCGGAGACGTGCCACATCAGTACCCCGGGTATTGGACCTTCTGCAACCTGCACCGAGACAAAGTGTTCCCTCCGGACTCCAAATGCCCAGGAAGCAAGCACCCATTGAGGGACATCCAGACCCCTGAGACCCACATAATGAGTGTCCCCGAACACCCCTGCAATGACAATACAGCTGTGCTCCTGTGGTCCTGAGGCCCTTGTGACCTGCTCCTTTGAGTGGACTCCTCGGACTTACCTGTAAGCCCTTTTTGCAGTATGTTTTCAAGTGGCTCCATCTCCCATAGTGCACCAGCTATCAACGACCTCAGCACCCATGTACCAGCAGAATCTGACAGAATCTGGGATGCTCCTCAGAATCCGCTGGTGGAACATTGGACCTGGCCGTGCTAACTACCAAAATCCAAGAGGTGAAACTTGAAAGTTGACTGTAAGATTTTGTATGCATTTTTGTCTTTCTCCCCATTGACTTTAATGGTGAGTATCTGCGCAAAAATGTTTGGATTTTGTGAACTCTAAAAATGTATAACTTTAAAAGTACTTACTGTAGAACAAAGTTAAACTTATATAAAAATCGATATTATTTTTGCAAATTGGCCTCAGATTTAATTTTGAGGGTGTGTCTCATTTATTGCCTCTGTGAGTGCAACAATTGCTTAGCACTACCCTCTGATAAACCTAACTGCTCTGCCAGACTATCACAAATAGAGTGTTAGTATTATCTATGTTTGACTCTGTAAACCAATAGGGGACTCACTGGACTCTCTTCACAGTCTACTTTTTTTCAGTACACTATATAGAGATCCAGCTTCCTACATTGGTGGCAGTGGTATGATCTACGACTTTGCGTTTGCTGATACCACTCTGTCAATAAATGATCAAACAAATAAATCCAAACAATTGCCTTTAGCCAGTTGTATTTTTTGATTGGTCTATTTTTCTACGTTTTAAAATTAACTGCTAGGGCCTTGGCTACATCCCTGAAACTATGTCATTAGAAATTTAAATGTATGTTACTGTAGTTAGGACAAAGAAAAACGTTAAGGTTTTTTTAACTTTATAACAAAGTCCCAACTTTAGTAACAATAATGGGTGACATCAATAACCAGGCTCAATAGCTTGACTTGACCCCTTACATGGACCTGTCCTATGCCAGGTGCAGGGCCCACTATAAAGCTTATGGTATCAAGACTGGCTGTCATGCTATCAAAGAAAAGCTTAGAAGACTGTTAGCAGAATTTGAGAGACACCATCCAAACTAGTAGCTCAATCTGAAGACAATGAGACTACTAATTCATCAAATTCCTATTGAGGAGGTGGTTAAGTCCCTCCACTCAGAAACAGATGAGGAGCCCCCACATGAGGAACTCATGCTGGAAAGGTTGGGCAGGAAATTGAACTTACAAGCTTAACGCCTCCCTCAGATCAGGCATCTGCCCAGATGGCTAGAAATGGGCAGAGGTAAAACCCCTCCTCAAGAAACCATCGGCCGACCCAACGGACCTGAAAAACTACCGGCCCATCTCTCTCCTCCCATTCGCGGCCAAAGTCACCGAGAGACTCGTAAACGCACAGCTGACCGCCTTCATAGAAGAGAACTCCATCCTGGACGCCTCCCAGTCTGGATTCCGCAGCAACCACAGCACCGAGACAGCCCTACTCGCCACCACCGACGACATCCGCATGCTACTTGACAAGGGTCACACCGCGGCCCTCATCCTCCTAGACCTCTCCGCAGACTTCAACACTGTTTCGCATTGCACTCTTGCAGCCAGACTGCATGACGCGGGAATACAAGGAGCTGCCCTCGACTGGATCCAATCCTTCCTCTCCGGCAGAACCCAGAGGATCCGACTCCCTGCCTTCCTCTCCAAACCTACGGACATCAACTGTTGAGTACCCCAGGGATCATCACTCAGCCCCACGCTCTTCAACATCTACATGGCCCCCCTCGCAGCCATCGTCAGACAGCATGGGCTCAGCATTGTATCCTACGCCGACGATACCCAGCTCATCCTCTCGCTCACTAAGAATCCAGAAGACACCAGACTCTGTTTCCAGGAAGGTATGAAGAACGTGGCAGCCTGGGTGAAGGACAGCTGCCTGAAGCTAAACTCAGAGAAGACTGAGGTCCTCATCCTCGGCCCCTGCACCTCTGCCTGGGACACCACCTGGTGGCCCTCTGCCCTCGGGAGCCCACCCACCCCTACAGACCATGCTCGGAACCTCGGCATCATCCTTGACTCCTCCCTCTCCATGAACCACCAGATCAACGCCGTCACCTCCACCAGTTTCAACTGCCTTCGCATCCTCCGTAAGACCTTCAAGTGGATCCCCGCCGACTGCAGAAGGACTGCCACTCACGCACTCATCACCAGCAGACTAGATTACGGCAACGCCCTCTACGCCGGAATCAACAAAACTCTTCTACACAGACTCCAGACCATCCAGAACGCCGCAGCCAGACTCGTCCTCGGTATACCACGCCATGAGCACATGATCCATCACCTACGAGGCCTCCACTTGCTCCCTGTCGAGAAGAGGGTCACCTTCAAACTCCTCACCCACGCCTACAAATCCCTCCACAACATCGGACCCAAATACCTCAACGAGAGAGTATACTTCCACGTACCCAAGAGGAACCTCCGCTCCACTGACCTCGCCCTGGCAGATGTCCCCCGCATCCGCAGGAACAGAACCGGCGGAAAGAGCTTCTTCCCACATCGCAGCCAAAACCTGGAACGAGCTTCCGGTGAACATCAGATGCTCCCCGACCCTGCACACATTCAGGAAGGACCTCAAGACCTGGCTCTTCGACTGATCTGGAGCCGCCCCCCCACCCCCACAGCACCTTGAGACCCTCACGGGTGAGTAGCGCGCTATATAAACTCCTGATTGATTGATTGATTGATTGAACTCCTGGATATAGAAAGACAAAGGAAAGGGATGGGCCTAGGACCTATCTCTGGCAACACAATTTTGTAACAAGGGAGAGAGAAGAGTGATTTGACTGAAAACTCCCCAAAGGGATTTTCCCTAAATATTTTAGATGGTGATGACATCACTAACTGGTTCACTGCTTTCAAGAGAGCCAGCATAGCCAGAAGAGTAGCCAGAAAGAGCTGGAGCTCTCTCTTGTAGGAAAATATTCTCAGAAAAATGCTGGGATAGACTCCTGACATTGAATGAGAAAGATGCTGAGTCCTATTACGTCATGAAGGGTACCCTGATTGAGGGCTTTCGACTCACTACTGAGGAATACAGGATAAAATTCAGGGTGACTTGAAAAACCCAGAATCAGTCCTGGGTGGAATTAGTTGACATTTTTCAGTGAAAACACTAGGTGGTTGGTTAACTGGTAACAATGTGTCTGACTATGAAAGGCTTCACATTTAGATCATGAAAGAGCATCTGCTGAGCAATTGTTACAATGAGAAGTTACATCAGCATCTGGTAGACTTAGGCCCGCTTTCTCCTCTAGAGTTGGGGATGAATGCCAACCACTGGGTTAAAACAAGGGTAACCAAGATTACCACTGGTGAGGATGGCCATAAGAAAGGAACCAAAATGACTCCCCCAGGGGAAATATGGTGACCAAAAAGATAAAAACAAAAATGAGTCTTCTTCAGACCCCTAAAAACTTGTTCAGGAGGGTGGTCCCCAAAACTCTTCACAGACCAAGGGTAGGTACCAGGGTAAAAACTTGAATCCCAAAAAGGCTTGGTGTAATGATCGTAAGGCCCTTGGACACCAACCAGGAGACCCTAGCTATAAAACCAAAAAGAATGCATCTAGCACAGAGCGCATAGTGAGTCTCCATATGGGATCACAGCTGAGCCCTGACCATGTCAATGTGCTCACTGAGGCAACTGTAGTCTCAGAGGGATGGGTAAATCCCTAAACAGTGTCTGCTTGGCAATGAGTTGAAGTACTCAGCATGGACTGTGGTAGAAAAGAAAACCCATGCAGCAATTCTGGGAATACCTGAGTGGGGGCGTATGAAAACCAGTGCACAGTGTAGAACCCAGGATGAAAAAGAAGTATTGGAGCCTGAAATTATGAACCAACCTTCCAAGAGAAAGGGCAAGAAGTCAGGGAAAGCAGCTTCTATTCAGACACCTGATCAAGTCCCCTCTCCTCAAGGAGAAGACTTGCCAGCGCCACAGGGTACTGAGCCTCAGGAGCTTGGGCCTTACACCCCAGAGTCAGGAAAAGGGAAATGCCAGAGGCTCTCACAGGACCTTTTGGGAGGAGGGTCTCCTATACACTGAGGCCAGTGACCCCAAACCTGGTACCACTAGGACACTGGCAGTGCCTCAGCAGTTTATAGAGTTTCTCCTAACATTGGCCATGTGACTCCCCTAGCTGGGCATCTTGGACAGACCAAAACAGGGAGTAGGTTGGTTAGTCACTTCTACTGGCCAGGAATGTCTCAGAAGGTGAAGGAGTTTTTTTTTACTCCTGTGCCATCTGGAAAGTCAGGACAGGCAAAACAGGTAGCACCCTAAAGTTCTCCTTAATTCCACTTCCAGTGGTTGGGGTTTCTTTGAGAGGGTTGGGATTCACATTGTTGGTCACCATGGCCCTCAAACTGCATCAGAAAACTGATTTATTCTGGTGGTAGTGGATAATGTCACCAGCAATCCTGAGGCAATTCCCCAAAGGACCACAACCAACCCTGCAGTGGCGAAGGCCCTCCTTGGTATCTTTACAAGGGTAGGGTTTCTTAAGGAGGTAGTATCAGACAGAAGTAGAAACCTTGTGTCTGCATACTTAAATCACATGTGAACTGAGTGTGGATTGACCTATAGGTTCACTACCCCCAGACAAATGGGCTTGTTGAGAGGTTTAACAAGACCGTAAAAGGTATGATTGGTGGACTCCATGAAAATCTCAGAAGGAGATGAGATGTTTAACTACCATGCCTGCTTTTTGCTTACAGAGAAGTGCCACAGACAGGAGTAGTGTTTGGACACACTGTAAGGGGACCACTTTTGTAAAGGAAAGATGAGAGAGACCTCTCAAAGAACCTAAGCAGGATATTTTGGAGTATGTACTTGGCCATCATTCCAGGATTGATGAGTACATGAACAAAGCTAACAAGGTCCTTGAGGCCAGCTAAGAGCTACAGAAGCTCTGGTATGACCAAAAGGCTGCCATGGTGGAGTTCCAACCAGGGCAGAAGTTGTGGGTTTTGGAGCCTGTGGCACCTATGGCCCACCAGGACAAATAGACTGGGCCCTACCCTATCCCTGTCCTGGTCTACATTTGGTGGGAGGACAGGCGGGAAAAATAGTTAGATGAGGAGAAAGGTCCACATTCATCCAGCCCTACCCCTAAGGTGCGGCAGGCGATGTAGGCCCTACTTTTGAAAATCCACCATCTTGAGATTGTGGAAAAATAACTTATAAGGGAGTGGGCAGTGCCCCTTCCCACAGGAAGTGGTCAGTTAGGGGGTGCAGACACCCGAAAGGTAGGTATCCCTTTGGCTACTACATGCCTTCCCCATTAGTGCCCCTAAATTTAGTATTTAGGTGGCATCCCTGGACGTAGAATTTTGTATTCAATGGACACAAATTGGAAACGGACCAAGAAGAGCTGCTGTCCTAGAACTGAAGCCCTGCTTCTGAGAAATTGGCACCAATCCTTGCATGCTGCCTGAAGGACTCTACAATCGTAGTGTGCTGCCTCACCTTGCCACTGTGAGGACTCCAAGAACCCCGGAGCACCTCCAGTCTTTGAAAAATTGCCAAAGAACCTCCCTTGGGGCAGATGCTCTGCTCCCCTGCGACAGTAGGCACCGTACCACAGACTCTTGACTTACTTACTTGCTGCTGCCCAGCAACTCCAATGCAGCACCCGGACCAAATTGGTACACCAGCTCCAAAGGGTCAGATCTGTCTCCCACAAAGTTAGAGGACACCCGGTCCTACCAGAACCATGCTGCACCAATACTCGGGGTACCTCATGCAACCTGCACCGCAAAGGATAATCCCTATATGGACTCTAACTGCATAGGAAGCAAGCACCCATCGAGGGATGTTGAGACCCTGAGACCTATGTTGTTAGTGGCCCAGCTGTCCCAAAATCGGCTCTCCAAGTTGCCTGCCCCTGACTGCAAGGGCCTCTTGACACACACTGCACGGCTGAACTATCTGCTCAGTACCCGGCACGACCGCTCCCTGTAATTATGATCCAGCTTTGGTCCCATGGTCCTGGGGCCCTTGCAGTCTTCTCTCTCAGAGGGGCCCCCTCAGACTTACCTGTAAGTCCCTTTGCGGAGTGTGTTTTAAAGTGGCCCCCTCTCCTGTAGTGCACCAGCTACCAACAAATTCAGCACTGTGCTCCCAGTAGAATCCGACTTGCTCCAGAGAATCTGCTGGTGGAACATAAGACCTGGCTGTGCTAACTACTGAAATCCAGGAGGTGAACCTTGAAAGTCGACTGTACGATTTTAGATGCATTTGTGTCTTTTTCCCCATTTACATCAATGGTACATAGATGCGCACAAATGTTCATTGATTTTACAAATTTTAAAAACTCATAACTTTAAAAGTACTTACTGTAGAATGAAGTTATTGGTCTGAAAATTATATAAAAATCGATATTGTTTTTGCAAATTGGTCTCAGATTTATTCTTGAGTGTGTATCTCATTTACTGCCTCTGTCAGTACAACAAATTCTTAGCATTACCCCCTGATAAGCCTAACTGCTGGCCCACCTACAACAAATAGAGTGTTAGTAGTATATACTCTTGCCTCTGTAAATCCATAGGGGACTCACTGGACTCTCTGCACAGTATACTTTATTTCAATACACTATATATAGAGCCAGCTTCCTGCACAGACCCCCTCAGAGACTGATGCATCCACTGACAGACCCACTGAGAGACCCATGCACTCATTCACAGATCCACTTAGACACTCATGCACTCACTCGCAGATCCACTCAAACACTCATATATGCCCATCCATCCATCCATCCATCCATCCATCAATCCATCGCTATCTATCTATCTATCTATCTATCTATCTATCTATCTATCTATCTATCTATCTATCTATCTGGTACATGGATGTGGAGTTAAGAATGGTAAATATAGATTTATCCACACATCAGTTACATAGATTTACCTATACATCAGTTAGATTTGCAATATGTTGGTTCTTGACATTTAGGTCACAATATGTCTGTAGGATGACATTTCTGTCTTGATATTGAATCATGCTACTGACATGACCTGCTAGGAGAACTGCCTCCCACTCAACAGAGGGAAGAAGAGGGTCTATAGGGTGCTATAGTTCTAGGTCCACAGGCCCCTCTGCTCACTTAGCTCAGTGGCTAGGTATTTTATTATGAACTCAGGAAAGATGTGTAGTATGGTGGGGTTATCATGGGGCTGATAGTGTTTGTGTTAACTAGAAAAACCATTTCAGATCTTTAAAAGCATCCCAAAAATGCCCCAATTGCTATTTTGTAATTCAAAGTCAGTTTCAGTTTTTTTACAGATTTAATATGACTGCTTCCATGGAGAGCCTAAATAATTAAGCAACAAACTGCAAGCATTCACACATGTTCTATCTTAGTGATTTCTGGTTTGTAAAAAAAAGCTGTTCAGTTGGACATGATTTTACTCTGTCAACCAATTAAAGACACTGTAAGAAATTTGGATATTAGTTGATGGGGTGGGAACCCACTTCAAGTGTTAACCACAACACTTATCAGGGTTTACCTTTAAGGTCAAGAAATTAACCTGAGCTCACCCCCGTAGTTATAACACAAAGCACACAGGTTTAATTCAGAAGCAAAGTGTGAGGTATTAATTCAGTACCAAAACAGTAATAAGGTAAAAAAAAAACACAACACAGGAAAAATCCCAAACTAATTTAGTAACAAAGAGAACATTTTAATAAATAACTTGACACCAAATCAACAAAATCCAATAAGCAAAACCAAAGTTATGAATTTTTAAAGTTTAACGATCAAAATAGAACCAAAAAGTGTTAAGTGCCAACCTCGGCCATCTGGTTGTGCATCAGTAGGCTCAAGTTAAGGCCAACTGTGATGGATTGCATGTCAGATACAGAAACAAGGTTTGACTCGTTAGGATGTTTTACCTTCAGACTAAGGGCCTGATTTAGATCTCGGTGGACAGATTAGTCCGTCACAACTGTGACAGATATTCCATCCACTGAAATATAATTCTCATTATTTACTATGGGATTTATATTTCAGCGGTCGGGACATCTGTCACCGCTGTGATGTAGCAACCCATACCCTGAGGTCTAAATCAGGCCCTTAGTCTCTGAAATGGAAGTCAGAGATCCTCAGCAGGGCAAGGTAGGAGGTAGTAGCCGAAGCGTGTTCCAGGTTGTCGGATAGTTGCTGGATGAAGTCTCTGTGAAGTCATAGACTTTTGGCAGGAAAGCTCTCAGCTGTAGAATTTTAAATTTCCCACCCAGAGAAGTTCCCTCACTAGCCAGCTACTATTCGTACCTTCACCTGGTGATGATTTCTACCTTCAGACTTGGTCACTTTTTTGGAGCTCAAATTTTTGCATTGGGTAAGGCTGCAGGTTGTGGTGAAGTGGGCTCCACGAGGCCAACTATCTTCTCCACTAAATCCCACTGAATTGGATTTGCTGCTGTGGAAAAGATCAGATTGGAGCAAGCTGAACCTTTGGCCTATTGGAAATTCACCTTTATCAGATCAGCTGGGAAGTTGGACTCCGTCATCTGGAGGTATTTGAAGCCAAAATGTTTTTAAGTCCCAGGTTTCAGGAAAGGTTTAGAGGGCACACTTTGATACAAGACAATGGTCCAGGACCCTGAGGATAGCACTTGAGGGTCAAGATTCACTCTAGTAGAGGCCAGCAGCAGGGTCCACAGCAGGACCAGTTGGAACTATTCTTCTGCGAAGCTGCAGGTAAGGCTTCTTATAGCTTGTTGTGTCCTGTAGCTTGCACAGGAGATCAGCCTTGTGACCCTTGCAGTCCTCTTCTTTGTCCTGCGTTCAAGAGGGAGAGCAGGTACAGTCTTCTAGGTATTGCCTGGGCCACAGACAGCTGCTTCAGTCCTATTCTGATCTTTCAGACATCCAGAAAGAGCTCTTAAGAAGATGTGGTGGGTGCCACATTTATGCCTGGCACCCGCCTGTTGGAAGGGGGTGGCTCCTGGCCCATTCCTAACCAACAGGGTAAACGTTCCCAGGGACAACTTTACCCACTTTTGCAGAGTGTCCTGTGTGCCCTACTGCAAACAATCCCACAAAGCCCTTTCTGTCTAAGTCCAAGATAGTGAAACCTTTTTCCCCTTGAGCAGAGCTTTTGTACCAACCTCAGATGTGTGGCCAGCAAAATGAGCAACCCAGCATCTGTAGTTACTCTAAACCAGTTCTTTGGAGAGCTTCCCTCCCTCGGGGATTGAACCCTTGCTGGTTGAAGGGATAAACAAGGTCCCTGCCCAGGTGTTGGCTAACATTTGCCCGTGACAGGGAAGGCCTCTTTGAAGATAAATAAGCTCCTGGGCACAGCCCAGATTGTCATCCTGCCAGAGGAACAGAGCACATCCCCTCACCCATAGTCTTAGTTTCAGCTCTGGGAGCAAGTTTACCCTTCATCAAGGGAGCTATTTAGCTGCCAGGTGGCATCTAGTCTCATGTAAATGGGCATCTATTGGGTTAAGGGAGGGAAAGAGTAACTTTTTTCCCCGAAATATTTATTACAAATCTAATTTCACCAGTGTATTGGACTTGTAATAAATATTTTAAAATGTCCAAAATGACTTTTGTAGCTGTTTCCTGGCCGGAGATAACATTACTAAATTTAATATTCTATCCCGATGCATACCTTTGTGACAACTGACCCTGCTGCAGTGAAAAGAGCTTTTAGAGCCTTTTCACTGTAAGGGCATGTTTAACATTAAACATTAAGCTACAGAGGATAAGCCTGCAGTCATGGTTACACTGTCAATGTAGTGAATGGCACAATGGGTGCAGCAGTCACTTGTGACTTTTGTCTTACAGGCCCAGAACACACATTTGTACCATGCACTAGCGACTTATAGGTAAGTTAAATATATCAATCAGGAGTATGCCAATTTTCTCATGTTGAAAAAGGGAACACAGTCACTGTACCAGTGGTTAGCAAGACTAATGTGCACATACCAAATTAAAAAAAATAGAGTACATTTTAATACATAAAATGACCCCAAATCAACAAAAATTCAATAAGCAAAAACAAAGTTATTATTGTTTAAAATTTAAAGGTCACAATAACACCAAAAGTATTAAGCCCCAACCTTGGTCATCTGGTTGTGCTTCACGAGTACATAAGGAGCAAGTTAAGGCCAACCATGATGGAGTGCATGTCAGATACTGAAATCAGGTTGGATCTGATAGGAAGTTTTACCTCCAGACCAAGGGCCTGATCTAGTTCTTGACTGGACTGGTCCCGCTGTCGCTTTTCCAGCAGTCTTCCTGCCCGCTGTCTTGGCCGTTCGCTCACCTAATTTAAATGTTGGCTGGTTGTGGGAGAAAAGACTGCTGCAGTCCCTCTGCCTCCACGAAACACCTGATCCTGTGTCAACGACTGTGAAGCCAGATGCAGCTTTGGGAGGGAGTCCCGCCCACCTTCCAGATGACGATGAGCCTTTCCATCTAGCCTTTTTAACCCTGGGCGGTAAAATCCGCTCCGCTCACGGAGTTTGCGGATCTTTGGCAACTCCGCGTTCCACTTAGAACGCGGAGTTACCGAAAACTCTGCGATCCACGGCGTAGCGGAATTTTTCCCTTGTTCGCGCTTTCAAAATGCGTTTTCGCACACGCGGTAGCGACTTACCGGGATCCCTGCATTCGCCAACAACTTTTCCTATCCGTTCGCGTGCGCCACGAGATTTTGGTAGCCGGCCGCGCGATCCCACGAGAGTGTGCGATCATGAACACGTCATTCGGACATGCCATCGGACATCCGACAGAAGTTTGGTGAAGCTCGCGATGCCGAACACGCAAAATTTGCAATCTGGAGAAGAATATCTCTCAAGCAGCATAAAACCTTCTCGAAAATGATGATTTGGATGAAAAAAACTCCTCAGATTGACATTTGGCTGTACTTTTAGGCAAGGAGTCCTTTTTCTTTTTTACTTTTTTTGGAGAGGAAGGAAGTGCCCCAGAGTCTCCAACTTCCTGTTCCTGTCCAGCAGGCTCCTCCCAGTGCTTTGTCCATGTCCTGTTCACTTTTCATTTGGATTTGGAGCTGGAAGGATCACTCTTTGTGTCTGCTGCATCATATATCATTGGATTTGAGGACTTTTGGATTTGAGATTTCACAAGTAAGTTGGTGTTGTTTGTTTGATTGGGGCATTGCAGTTGCTGCAACTACAATTTTTGTACTTTTCATCATTTTAAAAAAATTATTGTGGGTAGCCAGTAGGCCCAGAGCTAGTCATGGGTGCATGAAACAACTGTTTCTGTGGTGTGTGTTGAATTTATTTTAAACATCATTTAGGGCATGAATGGCATTGGATTGAATTGCAAAATGTGTATTTTTTTGGGTATTTCACTTATTTGGTGTGTGTTAAATAAATGCCTTTGTTGTGTGTGTGTGTGTGTGTGTGGTTGTTGTGTAACTTGCACACCTTGTTTAGCCCTGTGGATTTTTGTTTTTGCATTTTATTGCATTAAAGCTGTGTTGTTTAGCATGCCTCCTTTGCCTGGCTATTATAGGCCTGTTTCAGTTCATTGTTTTCCAGGCCTCCTGCTTGTTGTGACTGTGAGTGACCATGTGGTTGGTGGCCATTTTGTGGTGGTAGTTTAGAAGTGTGCTGCTTTTGCCATATAGGCCTGCATATGTTTCCTTTGTTCCTTTTGGCCTAGGCTTCTTGTTGTTGTGGGCCTGGCCATGTGGCTGGTGGCCATTTTGAAGCCAGGCAGTGTGCTTTTGCCATAGGCCTGCATTGTCTGTCTTCCCTTTCTTGTTGTTGTGGGCCTGGCCATGTGGCTGGTGGCCATTTTGAAGCCAGGCAGTGTGCTTTTGCCATAGGCCTGCATTGTGTCTGTCTTCCCTTTCTTGTTGTTGTGGGCCTGGCCATGTGGCTGGCGGCCATTTTGAAGCCAGGCAGTGTGCTTTTGCCATAGGCCTACATTGTATGTCTTCTCTTTCTTGTTGCTGTGGGTGGCCTGGCCATGTGGCTGGTGGCCATTTTGTGGAGCCAGCCAGTGTGCTTTTGCCATAGGCCTGCAAGCTTGTGGCCTAGTCTGCCAAAAGGCCTTTCAGCCAGTAGGCCCAGAGCTACTCATGGGTTCATGAAACAACTGTTTCTGTGGTGTCTGTTGAATTTAAACATCATTTAGGGCATGGATGGCATTGGATTGAATTGCAAAATGTGTATTTTTTGGGGATATTTTTCTTTTTTGGTGTGTGTTAAATAAATGCCTTTGTTGTGTGTGTGTGGTGTGGTTGTTGTGTAACTTGCACACCTTGTTTAGCCCTGTGGATTTTCGTTTTTGCATTTTATTGCATTAAAGCTGTGTTGTTTAGCATGCCTCCTTTGTCTGGCCATATAGGCCTGCTTGAGTTCATTGTTTTCCAGGCCTCCTGCTTGTTGTGACTGTGAGTGACCATGTGGCTGGTGGCCATTTTGTGGTGGTAGTTTAGTAGTGTGCTGCTTTTGCCATATAGGCCTGCATGTCTTTCCTTTGTTCCTCTTGGCCTAGGCTTTTGTTGTTGTGGGCCTGGCCATGTGGCTGGCGGCCATTTTGAAGCCAGGCAGTGTGCTTTTGCCATAGGCCTGCATTGTCTGTCTTCCTTTTCTTGTTGTTGCGGGTGGCCTGTTCATGTGGCTGAAGGCCATTTTGTGGAGCCAGCCAGTGTGCTTTTGCCATAGGCCTGCAAGCTCGTGGCCTAGTCTGCCAATAGGCCTTTCATCCAGTAGGCCCAGAGCTACTCATGGGTGCATGAAACAACTGTCTCTGTGGTGTCTGTTGAATTTAAACATCATATAGGGCATGGATGGCATTGGATTGAATTGCAAAATGTGTTTTTTGGTGGGTATTTCATTTTTTTGGTGTATGTTAAATAAATGCCTTTGTTGGATGTGTGTGTGTGTGGTGTGGTTGTTGCGTAACTTTCCAACCTTTTTTAGCCCTGTGTATTTTTTTTGTTGTTGCATTTTTGCATTAAAGCTGTGTTGTTTAGCATGCCTCTTTTGTCTGGCCTTATAGGCCTGCTTGAGTTCATTATTTTCCAGGCCTCCTGCTTGTTGTGACTGTGAGTGAGCATGTGGCTGGTGACCATTTTGTGGTGGTAGTTTAGTAGTGTGCTGCTTATTCCATATAGGCCTGCATGTCTTTCATTTGTTCCTCTTGGCTTACTGCTTCCATCCCCTTTGCCAGCTGCAGCTCCCTGAATGACGTGATGCACAAATTAATGCCAAACAGGTTCCACTTCCATTACATTTGTATTTTTGTTTTTGTTCTTCTTCTTTCCTATCCTTCCTGAGTGTACACAGTATACCATGAAAGCCCTTGTTGTCAAAGTCTCACAAATGGCTACACTGTTATTTTTTTTATAACTTAAACTGAGTTAATAAAATGTAATAACATAACACTAACAAGTGTGACCACCACACACTAAGTTATATATTATATTTGTTTGTTTGTACTAGTAGTAGTTGAACCACAACAACAAATGCAACATTTCACTGATGTTCTTCTGGCTTCTTTGCTTTTAGGTGCACAAAAAGACTGAGGAGGAGGTGTCATCATCATCACCCATTGTACTGCCAGACAGAAGTCCTGCTGCGCATGACGTCACGTGACGTGTGACCACAGACATCTCTTCAACTTGTGCACCTGCGTCCTGCTGACATCGGAAAAAGATGGCCCCAAAGAAAGGTAATAGGTCCTCCAGTACCAAGAAAGTTGCCAGTGAGAAAAAGGAACAGAAGAAGGAAGTGGCACTGCCACTTACCAAGACTTGTGTGCCGCCCAATATATTTTTTGAGAAACAAAAAATGACGCCTGCATCAGCGGTGTCTGGGGACCAAGCTGGGAGCAGCACCTCTGCATCAGCGGGCCCACCCCACCAACCTAGGCCCAAGCCCACGAGTGTCGCAGAGGTAGCCAGTCTACTTTTGCAAGCACCAACGAGCAGTGATGTTGAAATGTCATTATCGCAAAGTAGTACCCAATCAACGCAGGCGGAAACTCGGCAGATAAGTGGGCAACAACAGCCGGAACAACAGCCACAACAACAGCTGCAACAACAGCCCACAATAGTAGTTGTTCCTCCCGAAGTAGGGGCAGTTCAGGAAATCGAGCTTCCTGCAGACGAAGAAGAGCAAGCCACTCTTTCAGAAGATCCATTGTCTTCCAGATCCCCAGCAAGGAAAAGGAGGGTTAGTCCATCAACTTCTTCTTCAAGCCCCCCTTCTGATGATCTAGATACCACTTGGAACCCACCAGCTCAGCCTGAGAGTGAGGCACGCCACGCGACAAGGCTAAGGAAAAGGAAGGTTCCAGAAAGCCTTAGAGTTATGGAGGAAGATGTAGAAGAGGAGGATGATGATGAGCCAGTCATCATGAAGATCACTCCTGCCCCAGTGGAGATGGCGACTGACATTATTATTACCCCATCCCAAATTGCTGTGAGGGATGTGGCACGGATACCACCAACACAGGTAACACCAACATGACCTCCAGCTTCCATATTTGCATTTGCAAAGGCCCGGCAGGGACCTACATCCAACTCAACCACCACCTCAGTAGGTAGTGGTACTGTAACTGCACAGAGTCAAATTCCAGGCACACCCTCCAGTTCATCCGGCATTGCAAGTGGCACCTCCAGCAGCACAAGAAAGTTTACCTCCCCAGTTTGGGACTTCTTTTCGGTCAGCAGTAAGGAGGACAACGTTGCTATATGCTCAATTTGTCGACATGCTGTTAGTCGGAGTAAGCTTGGTACAAACTATGGTACTGGAGGCCAAACAACCCATCTGAAAAAACACCACATGATCCAGTGGGAGGCACACCTACTTAGCGCACAAAAAAGTAAAACTGCACCCATTGTTGTTGGTGGGGATGAAGAAGTAGAAGAAGATATGATCGCGGTGGAAGGTGAACAAGAGGGAGACATTTTCTCTGGTACACAAAGTAGCCCTGTCCACAGCAGTGTAGTGGTACCGCCCACATCCTCAGCAACATCTCAGTGGCACCGTAGTAAGAGTCAGGCTGAGACACCAAGGCAACAGAGTACTGCAATGAAAAAAAGTGCGGCGTTGAGCCTAACTGGGTTCAAGAACTCACCTGCATCAGCTGCACCAGAAAGGAAAAAATCCAGCCTACCATTGTCAGCATGCCTAGGTCGGAGGGGCAGTACGAACGCACCCACCCAACGGCACGTTGGTACAATGCGAAGCTGGCTAAAATGTTAGTGCTGGACCTTCTCCCTTTTTCTTTTGTGGAAGGGGTGGGTTTCCTTGAATTTCTGACAGCCATCTGCCCAAAATGGAAGGTTCCCAGCTGGTCCTATTTCACCAGAGTTGCTATTCCAGCACTACATCACGATGTGCTGGAATTGCTTGGACAAGCTTTGCAGCAGAGTGCTGTTCACAATATCCACCTCACAACAGACATGTGGACCAGTTGCCAAGCCACTGATTACATGTGTATCACTGCACACTGGATCTCTTTTGTGGGGGTTAGAGAAAAAATATCTGAATCAGGTGTTGTTAACACTGCTGAGATTTTTAATGCTACTCGGAAACATGCAACTGTAGCCATGTTCGCCATGGAGAAATCTCATACTGCTGCAAACATTTTGGAAGAGTTTAACAGCAAGGTCTTTGAATGGCTGCGCCCAAGAGGGCTTAACATTGGTTTTGTTGCCACGGATAATGGCAGTAATATAGTTAAGGCCATGCAGGATGGTGGCTATTTCAGGGTCCTGTGTTTGGCGCAATGCATTAACATTATTGTTCAAGACTTTCTGAAAAAAGAAGCCCGAGTCAGCAACTTACTGACCACCTGCAGAAGAATATGCACACATTTCAGCCATTCTTTTAAATCCCGGAAGCAGCTGAGGATCATTGAATGTGAGCATAGAATGCCAGTCAAAGCACTCATCCAGGAGGTGCCAACACGTTGGAACTCAACTTATTACATGCTTGATCGTCTGTTTAATCAGTACAGACCAATCAATGAGTATGTCATGCAAAGAATAAGGGATGCGACTGTGAAAGGCATGACTCTACAGATGGACCAATGGGGCCTAGTTAAATGCCTGACCGAGATGCTTCTTCCTTTCGAGCTCTTCACATGTGAAGTCAACAAGGAGTTCTGTACTATCGGCCAAGCTATCCCATTGTTGCACATGCTAGAGCAACAGCTGAAGGAGGTGTCTGAAACGTACACAGGTGTGGAGTAAAAAAATGAAGCATCTGAGTTGGTGGAGAGCTTATTCCGTCGCTTAGCTGAAAATACAAGGGTGAAAACTCGCATTGTTTCAGAAAAACATTACATTTGTGCCACAATTCTGGATCCACAGTATAAATCGGCACTTAACACTAAGACATTCACTCCTTTTTCTGAAGTGGATGTTGCCCAGTACAAAACTTGGATAGCTGAGGTAGCCAGTGACTTGGAAAATGAACAGCTGTTAATTAAAGGCCCACTACTCAAACCCACAACAAGTACTGCAGCAGGGCATCCTGCATCAAGTTCAACTTCAGAGCCTGAGGGCGGTGCATTTGGCTCAGAGCTGTCACCAACACTATCGACAACAGCAAGAACCAGATCGTCGGCCCCAGTAAAATCAGCACGGGATTGGTATTTACAGCAAGGACTTGCTAGGTCCAGTGCTGATGCAAAGACAAAAGAGGCCCAGCAAAGTGGAGCACCCCTAAACATTGAGCGGATGGACCAGGCCTATCTGGATGACCCAACAGAGGTCTACATTGATCAAAACCCATTGCTGTATTGGTATGGGAAAAGGGGTCAATGGCCAGTGCTCAGCAGGCTGGCGATAAACTATCTGGCTTGCCCTGCACAAGTGTCTCTTCTGAGCGTGTTTTCAGTGCTGCTGGTGCCATTGTAACAGTGAAAAGGACCAGTCTCTCGCCCAAAAACGTGGAGAGGTTAACCATGATCAAAATGAATCAGCACTTTATACCACCGAATTACAAAATACGTGAATCAACGCAGGAAGATGAGGACAGCGACTTAGGTGACGGAAGTAGTGTCTTAGAGGATTACCTACTTCTGGTTGAACCACCAGTGTTTGAGGATGAGCTATACTTCCCTAACAACTAGGCTTTGAACTTCTTACTTTCTTTCTTCCTTATTTTACTTTTATTTGGTGTGTCTCTGTCTTTCTGGTTCGAAACTTCGAATCACAACAAATCCATCCCCACCATCTTCTAGTCTTTTTATTGCCATATTGGAGTTGCAGTTCTGTGCATTTAACTTAAGTCCACTCCTCCGAGTCCTTCTCCATCCTCCTGACTCGCCCTAAATCCATTTCCCTCAAGCCAGATGATGATTGGATGGAGAAAAGTTCAAAAAAATGTTGCCTCGTCGAGTCTCTCCAAAAGAAGTGGAACATGATGACTACTATAGCTATCCTCCTTTCAAAGCCGAGAGAGACTGCCCCCTAACTTAAGATGAGAACAAGGAACAGGTAATGATGGCATGCATTGGACTCTGACTCTGAGTGATTGGTGTTTGTGTTGTTGTTTTTTGTTGTGCATGAAGTGAATTCATTGTGTACTATTATTTAATCTACACACTAAAAGTGACTCAAGTCAATGTTTCCCTTCTTGTTGTTTAATAACAAAATTGTACTTCTACTGCAGGCCGATCCATTGCACTTTTGAATATGGAATCTGGACTCACTCGGTACACTGCAGACTGAGTTGGACAACACCATGATGATGACCACAGTGACATAATATCTTCGCAGTCAGTCAGTAGGATCGGAGATGATTGATAGAATAACTCAGGGCATTTCATGAGTGGCATAAAAGGTAAACAAGTCAACAACAACCACAGCAGAACTACATGTCTGTGTAGTGGTGGAGTCGAGTCACAAGTGTAGTAGTGGTGGTATGACTGACAGCTCTGCATGCCATTGATTTAGTTACTTACTTTGGAAAATGCTATGTTGCTGTATATGGGACATGTGTGCTCTGTCTGGCTCAGTCAAAATCTAAGCTAAGTGGAGGTTGGGTGGGCACCGTGGGCCTGCTCTGTCCTGTTGCTGTTGTAGGTTAATGCTGGAAACAGACAACAGAGTAGACATGATTTAGCCATGCCGCTCTGAAAGTGTTTGCACTCCTCCGTAATTTATGTTTTTTTTTTCTCCTTGATTTTTAAATATCCCTTTTGTTTTTCCATCTACACTTACAGGCCGGCCTTTACCCTGTGCTAAACAGAGAAAAACAACTCACACTCACCTACCAATCCACATCCGCCAGGCAGGCAGAGGCACCCAAGATTGACGGACGCAGCGTCCATGGAAGGGAGGACCAAGAGGAATGCCTAGCTGCAACTCCCCAATTTGACCAGGATAACATACAGTAACACTTTAGTATCAACATTCATCATCTTTTAAATAATTTGATTCATTTTTTCTCTTCAATCATTATGACTGTGTGTTGTTGTTGTTTGCTCTCTGCTTATAATTGATCCCTACAGATATTTTTTAATTTTCTTTGCTAGCTTTAAAAAGTAAGCCCGGTACAACAGAATTAAAAATGTATGTAATTTGGGTCTCTCTGAGGGCAACAGGAATGGCAAATTGCATAATAATTAATAATATACTGCTGCCCTGTACTGTCTACTAGTCTAGTTAGTAAGTAATACTTATCATTAACCAACAAGTCATCATCATCATCATGCATGCATTTCCTTTTTCTCCCTTAACAGATTTATGGATATGATGGTCGTCTGCCAAGATTGTGTTTTGTTGTTTGTCCATGCGTAGTGTTTTTCTTTGTCAAAACTTTCTCCAAACCCCCTTCCCAACCATTCATCATACCCTAACCCTCTTCCCCCGGGCTGTGTGATTTATATTGAGGTGTGACTAAATTAAATGTACACCAATAATTGATCACACGCTTGCTGAGGCGGATGTGGTGAAAGCAACACTGATTCAATTTCAAGGCAGGGCGAGGATCTTCTTCTGCTTGTCCACCCATGCTCAGTATATTTGCAAGTCAATTTTTTGTCCAAAGGAACCTAATCCATCATAATTAATTGCTGGCATCGATTGGATCCATCATCCTCCTCTTACATCACTAAAGGTTATGCTTGTGTCGAGTGACTCCACACAACTACAGTTTGTAACTTGCTGTTGTACTAGGCTATCCCCGCCACCATTATGTTTTATTTTACTTTAGCATTGCTAATCAGCATTATTATGGTTTATTGTTTGGCAGGATTCTTGTGTACTGTACTGTACTTCGTTCTACTATTCCTTCCAGGGTCTCTTTCAGGCAACTGACTGTCTCATTTTTTTTTTTTGCAAATGCTACTGCCAGTGTCTACTACTACCACCACAACCATGGCATCTTGGGAAACCAAACTATCATCACCATGCAGCCATCGCTGTGCCTAAGTTTAAACATCAATCACAGGTAAGAGAAGAAGTTTGGGGGAGGCATAATTAATAATGGAAATTAATTCATTAATTCACACACCCACACCCTTGAGTCCAGTTGCAGAATGCATAGACTAGGAGGAGAGACTGACAGTACTAGTAGGACAAGTCACTCATGGAGGGTACCGCATCTATCTTTTCGTATGTTACAAAAAATCGGCAGATTATTTAAATCAAACACTGGCTGCGGCCCTGCAGCAGCAAAGGAAACCGTGTGACGTAAAAGAGTAATCCCCCACAAAACATTTACATCATATGTAAAGTTTAAGTTTAAATATAATTTAATCCCCTAACAAAATAAACTATATAAAAAATAATCCCACAACACCTGACCCACCCCTCTCCCTAACCCCAACCAACGTCCAAAAAGACTAATCCAATCAATGTCCGTTCAAAAATAAAATTGTCCATATAACCCAAACTTTTCCCCAACGTGCGCCCAATGCCCACCCACCAAAAAAAGGAATAAAAAAGGGGCAATCCAATGGGATCTCTCTATCGGCGGGCTCGCAGTCGCCGGTTAACGGCCAGGACCACCTGCTTTAGTTCCTTTACCTGCTTCTCTAGGCGCGCCATTTGGAGGAGCATGCAGCGCTTAAAAGATCGACAATTGCATCCACAGGGGGGAGCAGCAGTTTTCAATGAAGTGCGGCGGGCGGCTGCCAGACCGCGGCGCTGTACCACTGGAGGGGCCTGGCTGGGGCCCGGGGCATTGGAGGAGGCTGGAGCTGCTGCTTCCTCCTCCTCCTCCTCCGCCAGTACCACCAGCTGCCGGTATTCTGTACGGATGGCCTCCAGCTTCCGGCGCCAGGCCATGGCTGCCAACTCCTTCCTGTCCGGTTTAGACGATTTTGGTTCGGTAGGAGTAGCTATATCAAGAAGAAAAAAGAATATTGTAACCAATATACTCTTAGCAAAACAGTAAGACAAATTAATTCTAAACATAGTGGCACAGTAGCACTAGCAAGCACAGTACATAACATTTGTGGTATCTATCCTCCCACTTCCTCGGCCTCTAACATTTATGGGAGTTTCAGGCATTATACTAGCACTATGGACTCACTCGAGTAGTACACCAGTCTTCTTCTTCTCTCTTGTTTAGCTAAATTAAGTAACCTTGTTGTAGCCGGCATGCCAGCTCAGTCAGCTTGCGCCCAAGACACATACTCGTCATGACTCAGACTCACGTTAGTTTTATTTACTACTGTCTGCATGTGGGGAAGCTGACTACTACACAATCATCTTATTTTTCTATTATGGGTGGCACTGGCCATACATCAAGGGCAACTGCTCAATTTCACTTTCACCCTGCCCTGACTACTATACTACAACAAGGCAGATGATATCTGATCCAAATGATAATTGCTTATATATGGGATGACATGAGGTACTTTGTTTTGATGGATTGTGTAACTATGCAGTCGATAGGCCACCCATGGCAGGCTGACACAGTCAAAAATAAATTAACATAGGTAGGGAGTGGGCCTCGGAGTCGGAGGGAGGCGCTTGATAACAACATACATACACAATATATATGCTGTGCTTGAAAACTACTGTGAGTCAAGGGAGTATTCTGAAAATACAACTTCTATTCTCCTTGGCTTTGCTACTCTGGTGCAGTTTCTTTTTCTTTTACATTCTCTTCAAAGACTCTTCATCCAGTGACAGTCTCCACCTATGCTATCTATGATGAATACCACCCAGGCATCCATCCATTCAAAGTAAACATGTCTATCATTCGTCTTAATCTCTCAACAAACCTTAGTTTGTTTCACCAACAACAAACATTTTTTTTTTAAACCACCACCCATGCGTCCTTCCTTCCTTGCTTGCCTTTGAGTTTGACCCATGAAACACCCCGGAGGATTCTTGCTATCCACCCATACAGTTTCACCCACCCAGGCATTACTCTTTTCTTTCACCTTCCACCCATCCTTCAACCACCCATGCATCTGATTCCTATCAGCCACCTATGCATGCATCCCACGCATCCTTCTCTGCCAGTCATATATATTACATCTTGCCCGTCCTTCCTCCTTCCATCCTTCTTTCCCTTTTCGTTCAACCCATCCATCAAGGTCATCTGATCTGACTCTTAGTCTTCTCCATAAAACTTTCACAGCTGAGTTAAAGTCAGATAGAAGAGGCCATTAGTTACTCACCTACTCCTGCCGCTAATGCTATTGCTCTAATGCTTAGTAAAGGGTGTCTTCTTCAACCGTTGTTCACAACAACTTAGTCTCTCTCAACTTACACAACACCCTTGCAGCGAGTGTGTAACTATTGTCAATAAGTAAGGAATATATGTATAACTTACCACCGCCTGCCACTGCTGCTGGCTCACCCACCCCTGTGGCAGCTGCCTCATCCACTGCTCCCTCCTGGCTGGCGTTGCCTGCCCCGCCGCTGGCTCCGGCACTGGTGGTCATGGTCGGTACGCCTAGAAAAAACATTAAACATTTTTTAGATGCCATATACACCTCCCCCTATTTTTCCCTAGCAAGATTGAAAAAAAAGTTAAAATACATACATATACCACATACATCACTACAAATCGGGTACTAGAGTAGAGTAGACACTACTAGTAGTAGTATGTGCTATCCTATCAAAAATAGTAAAATATCTGGTTGGGCATTTTGTTGGTGGGAATTGTCGAAAAGCCTCTCAAGATTAAGAAGACTAGAAGAGGCCAACCCAAAGGACTGGACTGGAGTGGCTAGAGCTATTGGTGAATCTGAGTTTTAATAAAATCTTTTAAATAAAGAGTGGCCAACTGGACAAGCTTAGCTGCAGACAGACTAATAATAGTAGTTTTACAGAGAGTCATAGCAGAGGCAGTTAGAGGCAGGGATAACAAGAATTTAGAAACAGATAGTCTAGATCGAAGAAAATTTGGTAAAAAATAGAATGAGGAAACGGAAATGATAGTTCGGAAAAAATAAGGTGCAGTAAAAGTTAGGGAAATATAATTATTGATATTAATAACAGGAAGACTTACTGGGGCCAGCAGCAGAGCCCTCGATAGAGGAGCTGTCCTGGTCCTGGCCCTGGCGTTCTCCAGCTGCTCCCGCCGACTCCGACCCCGTCTTCTTGCCCCTGGGTGCTGATCATGTAAGATATAATAAATAAAGAGACAAACATTGATGATTGGTGTGAAACAAATAAAATATTTTAAAAAACGCTCAAAAAAACATTTTTGGAAACAATTGCAATAAAATTGACCTATCTAATCTGATCGACTGGTAGTATCGCGGAATTCGCGGACCGTCTAGTTATTATATTTATGAACACTAATCCAGTGTTCCATTCTGATTCCAGAATACTACGCCTAAGTACCACCTGACCTAGCCCACCTATTCAGACGGGCCAATTGTTCACTAAGTCTGCATTTCCATTTATTTTAGTCCTCAAAAATGCATAGATGGAGGACACATGCATACATTTTTGCATACACCAAATTGTTGGTTGGTTGCTTGCTGCTGATGTTCTGCTAAGCCTATTACTCCCTCACTAAACAAACTACAAAAGGTTCTACTAAGGACTGGAGTAAGCAGCACTCAACAGTACGTGACGTGACGGAGGATACGTCACGCAGACCGCTTAAAATTTACCAACTAATACTAAGTAACTAAAGTACCTATCCACCACTATCTTAGTGACAGGAGGACAAAGGAAGGACTAGAGTCTCTCTAGCATTACCTAACTTAAGTTCTCTAACGTAAACTCGCGATACCAAAATGAGTAAGTTACTCAAAATGAGTAAGTTACTCATTTTGGTATTCACAGAAGGCACTTACTCATCAATGAGTAAGTGCCTTCAGTGAATACCAAAATGAGTAAGTGCCTTCTGTGAATACCAAAATGAGTAAGTGCCTTCTGTGAATACAAAAATGGTAGTAAGTTTAGGATTTTGTCTTAAGTTAGTTCTGTGAATTGGGACCCTAAATAGGCTTGGTGGGAAACCGCCAGCCCGGCAACGTGCTCTCAGCCAGCAGAGAAGACCGCCGAGGTGGTAGGAGGGTGTCTCTAGCCGCAACATCCAAATATGGCGGTTGGACCTCCATGGCTTGACGTAGTACTTAGGACCACAGTGGTGGCATGATGGTAGTAAGACCTCAAAGATCTAAATCAGGCCCTTAGTCTCTGAAATGGAAGTCAGAAAATCTCAGCAGGGCAAGGCATCAAGCTTTGTTTGAAGACTGCTCCATGTTGTTGGATAGTTGCTGGACGAAGTCTCTGTGAAGGAATAGACTTTTGGCAGGGAAGCTCTTAGATGTAGAATTTTAAATTTACGAACCAGAGAAGTTCATTCTCTGTATGTAGTGGATGCCTATGGCTTATGATGCATCAAATGAAAATATAAGTAGAAATAATTTGATGAGGGCCCATTTCCAGCACCATTGTTGTCACCAGAGAGGTACCCGCAAAGAGGGTGGCTCTCTTTCATGAGACTAACTTCGCAAAAATATTTGACTGAACTAACATTCTAGATGGAGCTCTGGATCCCATTTTGACAGATTTAACACTGCACCATGGCAGATCTGATGGTGAAGACAGATGTGTCTACACTACTGGTTGACTGCAATGGAGGCAATGACATATAATACCTACTGGCAGACACCAATAGGTAGTTATAGTTAGGACCATATTTCCAGAAAAAAGCATTGTTTGACTTTATTATATCTGTGGCGCATTTGACGAATCCATCACAAGATTTTCCCAAAAAAAGTGCCCCAGTGATTCTAGTTGTGCATGGGAAGTTTCGGGGTGATCCATCAAGCTGTGGCCAAGATAAAGGAGGCCAAACAAGTTTTTTTCCCATGTTAATTTTTAAAGGGATTTTGAACACGACTATAGCACAAACTACTAAACGAAATTACACCAAATTTGGCAGAAAGCTAGCTCTTGGTCCAGAAACAATGCTTTTTGTTATTTAGTGTAAATCTGTTTGGTAGTTTGGGAGATATTAAAGAAAAAACAAATTTATATATCTAGGGACGTGAAGGTTCTACAAACCCTTCCGATCTCGTGCTGAGATCTGATTGGCTGCCAACACTTCAAGCAGGAAGTGTTGGCAGCCATCTTGGGACTCAGCTTCAGCCGAGTCCCAGAAAAAATGTTAAAAAAAGGAAAGGGTACAGGGTAGAAATATCCTGACACCTTAGCTCTGGTTGTGGGGTCCCAGTGGTATCCCACCATGGCAAAAAAGCATTTTTTTATATTTTCACTAAAACTCGTGGCGGATCCGCAACTCCGGTGAATTTTTTTTAAAAACAAGTGTGGGCTTCCGTGCTTGTTTTGGAAAAAGCACCCAGGTAAGCCAGGTCCCGGGGGCATTGCTTTACTAAAGGAGGGGGCCCACTGGGCACCCTCCTGAGGCTCATGGAACCCCAGGGACCACAGCATCCCTGGATTTATCTTTAAAAATGGAACGGGCCATTTGTACCCCCCTCCTGGGCTTCGGTGAAGCACTATGGACCACCACCTCCCTGGGCTATGGTTTTATAAAAAGCAGAGGGCCATGCAGAAACCCCTCCTGGGCTTTGAGGAAGCCCCTGGGACCACCACCTCCCCGGGTCAATAAACTAGTATTAAGGGGGGGCCGGGGGCCTCAGGAACTACCACCTCCATTGGCCTATTGAATAAGTAAAACTGGGAAGGGGGCCGTGCAGACCCCTTCTGGGCCATGTATGGCCTCAGGAACTACCACCTCCCCGGGACCAGCCCAGGCAAACAGAAGGAGGAGGGCCGCATGGCCCCCTCCTAGAGTCATTAATGGCGCGGCCCACTCCCCATTTGTTTGTGGCCAGGCCCTGGGGGTTGAGGTCCCCGGGCCATAATCGGCCCGGGAAGGAGGCTGCATGGCCCCCTCCCCCATTCAGTTAATGCCAGGCCCCGGGGAATGGACCACACATGTCTCACTCTTTTACAATTACCACACCGCTGAGGCATATGAGTATCCAACACATCTCCTTCATTCACAAAGACAACACAACTGAGACATGTAACAGCCCATTCAGCTCCATCTGTCACAATCACCACACAACTAAGACTTGTGAGAACACAATACATCTCTTTCATTCAGAAATGGCAGCAACTGAGACATATAAAAACCCACACATCCAACTCCTTAATAAGAACCACACAATGGCGACTTGTAGGAATCTCAGGCATTTCCCTCCTTCTCAAGCACGACACAAATAAGACATGTAAGGACCATAGAAGTTGGCTTATGCACTCCGTGTCTGTATATAACCTGTATTCAAAATATCTAACTGTGGTAATATGATTGTCGACTGTTTGGCGGGCACCTTATGATCAGAAGCATGTAACAATATATAAGGAATGCACTCCCCCAAGGGGTAGTGTCCCTTTAGTTCACTGCTTGCTTCCAAATGGAGGACTTTTTTCTTTGCTTTCTCGTGGTTAGTGATGCTTATCAATGTTCAACTTTTAGTAGTTCATTTCATATTAAATTCCTTCATTTAAATGTGAATTTTATTTGTTTCAAATATTGAATTTTCTAAAAACAAAGCTTGTTTCCATGTTTCCATTCATTACATGTAACAATAAATGTCATTATTCCCAATGCATTTCAGGCTGCCTTAGCCCTTCGTCAGAGGATAACTTTCTGAAAGAAGAAATCAGGGCGAAGATAAGAAATAAACTCCTAAGGCACTGTGGGGTCCATCACCGTGTGAACCGTGTTCAATGAATGCACGAGTGTTGGTGTGTTGATATGGACAATCATCAATCATTGTAGGTAAAGTTTAACCATGTACCCGATGGTTTCAGTGATGGCAGAAAGCATTTCATTTATGTGTGACACAAATATAAACCATATCTGATGCTCATAAAAAGGTGCTCGATTCTTAAACACAGTGGCATACTCTGTTGTTAAACGTAGTGGTGTGCTTAAGTAATTATTGGTCTATTCAACATGCTCCCAAGTGGTACAGCACGTATTCACACCAACAAGTGCCTTTCATTACTGTCACGTACATCTACGTCTAAAATCATGCTCGATTCTTAAACGCCGTGGCATGCACTGTTGTTAAAAGTAGTGGTGTGCTTCAGTGGTTATCGGTCTCTTGTTCAACATGCTCCCAAGTGATACAGTGTGTATTCACACTGATGTGTGCCTTTTTTTACCTTAGCGTAAATCTATGTCTAAAATGCGGGGTTATCAATATACGTGTCCTACTTTCAACTATGGCTTGATTCAACACACAAAACCGCGTGTGTTCACCAAACTGCATCCTGCTTCTCTACGAGGTTAGTGAGCGTGTTCAATTTAAAAGTGTGCCTAAACAGCAAAGAAGGACGTGTGTGTACATGTGGTATGGTCCCACCATGTTGGAAATGTGAATATCAAACAATTAACCATTCTTCAAAGTAATGATAAGGGAGCATTCAACAAAACTGCAAATTCGCATTATTGCAAAAGCGTGCACAAATCATAAACACCAAGCATCAAAAGTTTGTATATTTAAAGGAAACAACTGCATTTGATGTGATCGTTCAATCCATGTGACAAAAAGGTACACAGTTTTGATCCAATAGGCGTCACGTTGTAAAAGGAACTTCCGGTTGTCTCTGCCATCTCTAAGATCCACAGACTGGTATCATGTAGTTGACAAATGCTATGATTCTGTTCCATAAAGTGTGTGACTAAAACTGATTTGGTGTTCTTAGTTTTTATATTACTCATGTGTTCATGCAGTCTGACTTTGAGCGTGCATTCTGTTATGCCCACATAGACCAAACCACATGGGCACTTTAGCAGATATTCTACATTTTTCGAATCACAGCTAGCTGTTGTGTATATTCAGATCTTTGTACCTTTCAATGGGTGGTTGATGTAATTCCCTTTTATGACTCTATTTCAGTTGTTGCAGTTCAAACAGGAACAGTACCTTTGTAGGTGACCTTGTCCTTACACTTTTGTGTGTTCTTGTAGGAGCTGTAAACATGGAAACAAGCTTTGTTTTTGCAAAATTCAATATTTCCCACCCCTTCCCCTTTGTCAATGGGTGCGTAAATATTTTTTAAGAGCAGGCAGCAGTCCCAGGGACCACTGCCTGCCATTAAAAAATGAAACTGAAAAGTTGTATTTTTCTTTTTAAAATGCATCCCGTTTCCTTTCAGAAAAACAGGATGCATTTTTAAAAAAACAGCTTTATTTAAAAAGCAGTCACAGACATGCTGGTCTGCTGACGGTAGCAGGCCCCCATCCTTGTGAGTGCTAGCCATTCCCAATGGGGTCGCAAATTGAGCTTGCCTCATGAATATTGATGAGGCATGCAGTTTGCAACCCCACTGGGAATCGCAAATAGTGTCTGAGACACTGTTGTACATTGCATTTTGCGAGTCGCAAATTGCGAGTTTAAATTTGATGCAATTTGTGACTCGCAAAATGCAAGCGTCGTACATCTGGCCCTTACTCTCTAATCGGCGAAGTGCAAACGACTATCTCTGGCACGGGTTCGATTCAGAGAAACATTAAACAATTATTGTATTTAACAAAGAGGGAGATAAGTCAACAGTTACATGCTAGCACCCTCATAAGATACCATCAAGTGCAACGTACACCGATGGGACTCAGAATCTTCTTAAAACCATTGTAATGCAAAAACAATGCTAAATTTATAGATAGGTGGTATGAAATTCTGAACAAATGTTCACTGGATTTAATGATTCTAATTGTAGAAGAACTCTCAAGACTATTGGAAGAATTTACCAGTGAAATCAATCAAAATAGAAGTGAACTTTCATCAAAAATAAACGCTGATGATTGGTCTAAGACTTTAGTTGATATCTACAACCAATTCTAACCCTGGGCGGAGTTCGCAGAGTTGCACTACCCGGAACTCTGCTTAGTGCAAAAAAAACTCCGTCGCACTACGCGGAGCTCCGCGAGCGGTGGAGTTTGATAGAAAAATGCAGTTTGCGGTTATTGCACAGTGCCGGATGCTTGAGCGCACTGTGCAATCATTGCGAACTGCACCATGCACAGTGCAAGCGGTCCCTGCTTTCCTTTTCTGCCGCTCGAGTAGATTTTTACACGAGCGGCAACTTTCTCAACGCGAACGGGCAGTTTCTCAAAGCGAGCTGTCGCGAGCATACGCGACCACTCGCAATGAGAAACCTGACCCCTCCGCATTGAGAAATCTTGCCGGGAGGTTGATTTTCCTCGCTTGCGGTCGCCAACTTGACGTTGACGAACGCGAGCGAGGAAAAAAACTCTGCTCCGCAACGCGAAGCGGAGTTTTTCGGAACTCCGCGATCTCCGCGTAACGCAGAGTGCAGAAAACTCCGCAAACTCCACGAGCGGAGCAGAGTTCACCGCCCAGGGTTACAACTGTCCAGACTCACTCTGGAAATAAACAAGCGTAAAGTTAGGAAATTCAAGCAAGATACTATTGACTATAAATTGAAGTGTATAACTGGGCTGAAGTGTTTGCTAAAAGAAGACAAAACAGACCACCCAACAAATCTACAGAAACATCATCTGCTGGCAGCGATTTGGACACTTGGAATAAGTAAGCCAGAGAACGCTATCAACCCAATCAACCGGTTCAATCTAATAGTAAACAGGCTGATTCAATGCCAATGCAACCAACAAAAACAACATCTGGAGTTCCTTTTTTATTGACATGCCCTCTAGCAAATGACGAACCAGGAGGCAAAAGGGCGGCAACAAACTCAGATCTATTAACATCCAAGAGAATAACCAGGAGTCACAAATCATAAATGATAAGAACCTTGTAATCAACATATCCTCTTATTCTTTGATTCAAATAGAAATCAACACCCTCCAAAAGGGGACATCTTTTGTCCCCACATACCATTTAAACGTCCTAGAAGCAGAAGTGAGTTTTTTCAAATTAATGAGAACTCTTTGGTTGAGGAATTTCTTTGCAAACATAGTGGGCGACCAACAGTCAAAAGAGGAAGGAACCCTAATGGGTCTAAAGCCTAAACGTTCTTACATAGCCCCAGCCAGCCACAAAATACTTGATTTCTTTGAGACCATCGTCAAAAAAGAGATACAGGACTTGTTTAAAACAAAGAAAATTCATCAAGAAAACTTGAAAACAAAGGAAAGGGCTATAATACATCCATTAGCCATAAATCCAGACATCACCTGTCAGAAGGCAGACAAAGGAGGGGCATTGGTTATAATAGATTCCTCTTTCTACAACCAGAAGGTAAATGAACATGTTTGTGATACATCTGTTTACCTGAAATTGGACACTAACACAACAGGAGAAATCATGAAAGTCTTGAAAATGATCATCGACATGGCTGTTACAAAGGGAACCATTACAGAAATGGACAAGTTCTACTTGATACAAGAATACCCCAAATGTCTTAACATTTACATGTTACCCAGAATTCATAAGGATCCGGTGAAACCCCCTTCAGACCAATTGTATATACTAGAAGTTCGATCCATGAACCAATAGGCAAATATTTAGATCGCCATCCACAACCACTGGTGATTCAAATGACAACCTACATCAGAAACACAACCGAGTTCCTACAAAAAATCTTGGAAATGGAAATAAATTCGGATCAGAACATCCACATGTGTAGCATTGATGTCAAGGCTTTGTACACGTCAATTCCCCACGACTTAGGTATGGAAGCAGTTGAACATTTTTTTATCAAATCTAGCATGAAGGAAGGTATAAAGATGTTCTTATTGGAACTCTTACTCTTTACACTGTACTATAGTTACTTCTTTTGGAACCAGGAGTTCTTCTTACAACTCATGGGAACTTCCATGGGCAAATGTGCAGCTCCGAACTATTGTTAAAGGGTGGTTTTTAGGGAGCACTACAGCACCTTAATTTGAGCAGGGGTGCTTTATCTAAAATAAGGAAATACACGTGTGAGATGCAGGAACTGAATCAAGAGTGGCACAATTTATTTGAAGAAACAATTTACAGCTACGTAGTCTTAGCAAAGACCAGGTGTCAAAGACACATTTTGAAATGAAGAGCAAAAACATGCAATTGCAATGAGGCTTAAAATCATAATAATGCAAAGAGAGAAATACTTTTCAAAATACAATAAGCATTATAGCCTCCACCAAAGATGCTAGAGAAGATGGCTAAGGGGGCATACACACGTGTCATGACCCAAGGGATCACTTTTGCGAGGTAGTCCGTCGAATGGACTGAGGAGCAGATCTTTTATACTCTTTTAATGAGGAACTATTGACCACAGAATCACAACATTAGCAGGTGCTTTGACCGCAGAACATGACGCACTTTGGTCACTTGGAAATATTAGGAACACAGAAGTGACACTTACATTACAAAAGTTTACCAAAAGGTCACTTGATGTTTGACCGTAAATCATAATGAAATTGAACATTTATCGAAAATGATTTGCGTCACTTCTCGGAAACTTTTTATAAGAAGGCAGAAGAATACAAAAGGTGGAAAATCCCAGTTGGCCCAGTCAGTCCCCACTCCTTACTCTTAGCCAATTTTGTTCTTCTAAATGACATACACATCCTGTTATTGTTACATCTTGATGTTCAGAAAGATGTACATCTGAGTATACAGGAGGGCAAGGGGCCTACTGCCTCCTAGACGCTCAATGCAGTGTTGACAATTTTAACACAACCCTGTCTGTGGGCTGGCAGGGACAATTGAGACTCTTATGCTTCAGATGTGGACAGAATGGGCCTGGGGTACTATATGGTAGAAACTAGACCCTGCTTCATTTCCTCCTCTTGTTCATTCTTGAACAAAATTCTTACAGAGTACCTTGCAGGCTCTCCTCCTAGTTGGTGTCTCTCAGGGGTGTCATTCACATTGGAACATTGGCACATTTGGAACATTGGCTCTCCTGCGTCTTCCTTAACTCTATATACTCTCCTTCAGGTATGTCAATGAGGGATGTATATGGTGTCTGTGTAGGTGATGGTGGATCTACATTTAAATCCTATCTCAGTTGGTATCTACGTGGTGAGTTGGGGGCTATTGACCTGGCTCTGGGTAATGGTAGCAGGATGCATTGAATGTAGTCCTGTTGTTGTGACTTCTACTACTTCTATAAGTGCTAAGTTATCCCAATTCCCTGTTCTATCCTTCTTCCTATATATATAGCCTTTATGAATGTTCCCTATTCCTACATAATTCATATCTACTAATTTACTATCAGTATTTTTAGCAAAAGGACAGAATAACTGCACGGTACAACAGAGGAGCAACAGCACACCGAAAAAACGGTAACAAAACATTTTTAGAATGGCAGACAGCCATGAAGGCATCCAGTCAAAGTTCAACCAATCAGTGGCTGTGTTTGCTATGGCACCTCCTCCAGGAATCATTTTCTTTTCTACGTTGTTCAAGTCCTTGATGGTCTTGGTGATAGAGCCATTTTCTTCATCGTTGGCAATGTGCAGCACAGACTCCCTATCCGAAGGCATACCCTCATCTTGTTCTTTTCAAGATAGCTGGACCCTGTTCAATAGGCGGAACTTCTGCGGTATGTCTTTGAATGCTGTCCATCCATAGTACTCAGCATACTGCCAATGTCTGTAGAGCAAGGTAACAGACCAGAAATGGGCATAGATGTGGGATATATTGGCTGCTGGAATGATCAGGGAGACTTTGTGCATTGTTCTAGTGAGCACAGGCTGCTCCTTCGAGGAGACTGTTGGAGATAGAGACGTTCTCTGCAGGCCCAGTAGAAGTTCATTAGGCTGGAGATGCCATATTGCATGTCCAAATTATAGATGGTGCTGTTGCATCCAGAGTTGTGCCCAACACGTACCGTGCCATTTCCTAGAAAACAGAGAAGAGGTGACTTTAATTTGTAATCTTTTTATAATTTTGGACATTTTCTCCCCACCCCAAGTAGACATCCAGTCTATCCCATCTTCATGATCTGAGTCTACCCTATGTAGCCCTAACGACACTGCTCTATATCTCAAGTAACCTGGGGCACTCCATTTATCATGGACGTAAATTTGTGCAAATAAGCATTCTATTTTGGCATGGGCAATGTAGGGTGTGTGGCAAAGAGCCATTACAGTCTGATAGAGATCCTGTTATCATAAACCCATTGTTCCTACCAAAAGCTACACTAAGGTCGATATCAGGAACTCCTATCTTAAACATCTTTGTTACCTTCCCTTCTATTCTGGAAAAGTCAGTGATAACCTCATGCATCATTGGGGTGTGGTCCCATACTGTTCTATTTACCAACACTTCAGAGAAGTTGGCCTCAATAATCTGAACTTGCCCCTGTATTCTGTAGAGGAACAGGTGTAGGAGATATTCTACAGTGTGTGGTAGTATTTCCCTTAGGAAAATCAGTCTATCTGCGCCTACTGCATGGGGAATGTATGAGCCACATAACAGTATTCATTAGTCTTCTCTCTACCTACTATTGTCATCTGCCTTTACCACATGTTGTCGTGAAGGGAGTCATGAGCGGCATGCTGTCTATCTACTGGGGCATACCTACAATGATAAGACAATAGTGGGGGCGTAGTGTGATATCAATGGTACCGTCCCCTTCAGTATTATTTTCAACAGGGGAAGGTGATGAGGACACACAGTGCGCATAGGTATTTGGGGTGCTGACGGTACTGGCAGAGGATATTGAACCTTTTGCATTCCTACGGGGGCCATTTTCAGTACATGTGCTAGCAGGTAGATGGGGGTGACTTGGGGTGCACAGTGGTGTTGGCAACTTCACAATACAAGCCTTTTTATCAATACAATGAGAAATTACAGTGAACCAATTAAACAGTCCTAGTGCCACTCCGACAATAATGTAAAATATTATAATACAAATACATAACTTCGCATAGGACACTTCTGTGTGGCGGCGGCTGAGTCCATAGACCACCAAACGATCATCGTCTTCTTCTTCTGGGACAGTCAATGGGAACAAGTTACCCTCCTCTAGTTCGTCGATCAGTGTTGAGGGGGTGCAGGGTCGACCCTGAAGTCTGTTCCGTTAATCCTTTCCTCTTGGCAATGCGGACAGCTGTTGGTGAAGAGTCTATGACTTTAAAATGTCCTTCAAATTGTGGATCACCATCTGAGATTTTTCTGGACAAAAATCTGTGTTCCAGGACCGATATGTGAGAGCTCATGTTCGATGGAGCCCTTCTCCTTCCACTTGGATATCTAGGTAGAAAGGAACTTCGCAGTGCTTGTTAATTTACACAGATACTCAAACCTTTCAGCTTTCACAATTTCAGAAGAGCTTCCAGTGTGAATTTTAAGTCTAGTTGCTGGTACTCATACATTTATTAATTGTTCAGTGACAAGCATTTGAGGCATTAGGTGATGGTCAGAACTTTGAATATGTCTTAATGAAAACACTGTAATTTGTAGGCAATTTTTCTCAATTGTGGCACTTATCTTGCTTTTGTTATTTTTAAGCAGTCCATTCAGGCATTGCTGAAATTTGTTGCTACTTTAATATCACAGTGGACACATGGTCCAGCTATGATCCAAACGAATCACTGACAAAATATCGACGGACAGAATATCGAGGTACAAAAATACCGACACAAAAATATCGAATTCAAGAATATTGACATCCTATCTACATCATGGTAAGTACAAAAATATCGGAAAAAAAATATCAATGTCAAAAATATCGTTGTAAAAAATATCGGTTTTTTAAGATGTATAATTAAAAGAAACATAGTTAAACATATTAAAACATGTTTAAAAACAATAACTAATACATATAATGTTAAAATAAATTAAACAGATACATATAAAAAATAATATATATACTTACTCCAGTGAGTGCAACAGTAGGGAAAGTGTTGGATAGCGTAGAGGTTAAAATTACTATTCCCACTCCAGAGAGTGCAACAGTAGGGAAAGTGTTGGATAGTGTAGGGGTAAAAATTACTATTCCCAGTCCAGTGAGTGCAACAGTAGGGAAAGTGTTGGATAGCATAGGGGTAAAAATTACTATTCCCACTCCAGTGAGTGCAACAGTAGGGAAAGTGTTGGATAGCGTAGAGGTTAAAATTACTGTTCCCACTGCAGAGAGTGCACCAGTAGGGAAAGTGTTGGATAGCGTAGGGGTAAAAATTACTATTCCCACTCCAGTGAGTGCAACAGTAGGGAAAGTGTTGGATAGAGTAGGGGTAAAAATTACTATTCCCACTCCAGTGAGTGCAACAGTAAGGAAAGTGTTGGATAGCGTAGAGGTTAAAATTACTATTCCCACTCCAGAGAGTGCAACAGTAGGGAAAGTGTTGGATAGCATGGGGGTAAAAATTACTATTCCCACTCCAGTGAGTGCAACAGTAGGGAAAGTGTTGGATAGCGTAGGGGTAAAAATTACTATTCCCACTCCAGTGAGTGCAACAGTAGGGAAAGTGTTGGATAGCGTAGAGGTTAAAATTACTGTTCCCACTGCAGAGAGTGCAACAGTAGGGAAAGTGTTGGATAGCGTAGGGGTAAAAATTACTATTGCCACTCCAGTGAGTTCAACAGTAGGGAAAGTGTTGGATAGCGTAGGGGTAAAAATTACTATTCCCACTCCAGTGAGTTCAACAGTAGGGAAAGTGTTGGATAGTGTAGGGGTAAAAATTACTATTCCCACTCCAGTGAGTGCAACAGTAGCGAAAGTGTTGGATAGCGGAGAGGTTAAAATTACTATTCCCACTCCAGAGAGTGCAACAGTAGGGAAAGTGTTGGATAGCGTATGGGTAAAAATTACTATTCCCACTCCAGTGAGTGCAACAGTAGGGAAAGTGTTGGATAGCGTAGGGGTAAAAATTACTATTCCCACTCCAGAGAGTGCAACAGTAGGGAAAGTGTTGAATAGCGTAGGGGTAAAATTTACTATTCCCTCTCCAGTGAGTGCAACAGTAGGGAAAGTGTTGGATAGAGTAGGCCTAAAAATTACTATTCCCACTCCCAAGAGTGCAACAGTAAGGAAAGTGTTGGATAGCGTAGGGGTAAAAATTACTATTCCCACTACAGAGAGTGCAACAGTAGGGAAAGTGTTGGATAGCGTATGGGTAAAAATTACTATTCCCACTCCAGTGAGTGCAACAGTAGGGAAAGTGTTGGATAGCATAGGGGTAAAATTTACTATTCCCACTCCAGTGATTTCAACAGTAGGGAAAGTGTTGGATAGCGTAGGGGTAAAAATTAGTATTCCCACTCCAGTGAGTGCAACAGTAGGGAAAGTGTTGGATAGCGTAGAGGTTAAAATTACTATTCCCACTCCAGAGAGTGCAACAGTAGGGAAAGTGTTGGATAGCGTAGGGGTAAAAATTACTATTCCCACTCCAGTGAGTGCAACAGTAGGGAAAGTGTTGGATAGCGTAGGGGTAAAAATTACTATTCCCACTCCAGAGAGTGCAACAGTAGGGAAAGTGTTGAATAGCGTAGGGGTAAAATTTACTATTCCCTCTCCAGTGAGTGCAACAGTAGGGAAAGTGTTGGATAGCATAGGCGTAAAAATTACTATTCCCACTCCCAAGAGTGCAACAGTAAGACAAGTGTTGGATAGCGTAGGGGTAAAAATAACTATTCCCACTATAGAGAGTGCAACAGTAGGGAAAGTGTTGGATAGCGTATGGGTAAAAATTACTATTCCCACTCCAGTGAGTGCAACAGTAGGGAAAGTGTTGGATAACGTAGGGGTAAAATTTACTATTCCCTTTCCAAAGAGTGCAACAGTAGGGAAAGTGTTGGATAGCGAAGGGGTTAAAAATAACATACTTATAAATTTAATTTTTTTTAAATTAAATAATGATTTATTAATAAATTAACAATACATTATTTAAAAATACCAATAAATAAAAATTTATAATTACTTTAATAACATTCAATTACTTCCCACCCTATTCCTCAATAACACACACCCCACTCCACATAAAATTTCACATAATTAATATAATTATCAATTAATCAATTAACATAAATTAATTACCAATTAATTAATAATTAACAATAAATTAATTATCAATACCAATAAGCAATAATTAATCAAAATTAATTACCAATTAATAATTAGTTAACAATGAATTAATTATCAATACCCAAAATTAAAAATTCATAATTACTTAATTACAATTAAATTACTTCCCACCCTATTCCCCTATAAACCCACAACCCACTCCAATAATAAATTAATACAATTAAGATAATTATCAATTAATAAAAAATAATTACCAATTAATGATTATTTAACAATAAATTAATTATCAATACCAATAAATAAAAATTAATAATTACTTAATTACAATTAAATTAATTCCCACCCTATTCCCCTATAAACCCACAACCCGCTACAGAACTAAAATGCAAAATTTAATTAAAAATAATTAATAACTCCTAAAAATTATTACTTAATTTACTATAATTAAATTACTTCCCACCCTATTCCCCTATAAAACCACAACCCGCTACAGTACTAAAACGCATAATTTACTTAAAAAAATTACTAACTTCTAAAAAATGTATACATATATTTTAAAAAACAGTACAATACTAATATATAGAACACATACATTTAATATACATACTAAAATACATAACACTAATATAAACATCGATATTATTAACATCGATATTTTTGCTATCGATATTACTTACTTTGATATTAACAAAAACAATATTTCTTACCTTCTGGTCGATATTCTGGTCGTCGATATTCTTAATGTCGATATTCTGTCCCTATGATATTTAAAACTCGATATTAATGTAGGTCGATATTAAAAACTCGATATTATGTCTGTGCACCAATCCAAACGTGTGGGAAACTTGTAGTAGGGCCTGTGCTATGACATGTTTTCCTGTTACAGCCTGCCTATAGATAAAATCTAGGGGATCTAGTTGTACTCCCCTCTTATTTTTTATTTCTAACCAGACATGAGGTGGTGGAAACATGAATATTGAGCATATGTATGCAAACATCCCGAAAACAGGAAACCTAGTACACTTCTTAGGGACGTAGGGAAGAACCCCCAAAAAATAATGTTGCAAAACCTTGAAACATCAATTAACTCCGAAAGTGCATTTCCTAGCACTGGGGCGTGTGTGGGGGAAGTCGGTGTTGCGGCTATCTGTGGTAACCTATTCCTACGGATCTCTTGTCTCTGTACCAAAGTGGACCCTAAAACCGAATTCTAGAGAGGTCTAATTTATATACTTAAAATGAGGGAAGTCTGTGAGCAAAGCCCTGATGTGCTGCACCATTAGGCTCAATTATTTTATTCACTAACCAAGACCACACCGAGCCCAGCACAATTCTTTTAATTGATGCCCGGCAAAGAGGTGGTCGGTCAGTAGTGTGTCTTTAGTACAGTGGTCATAGGGGAGCGAAGCATATATATATATATATATATTCACTGAAAAAACCATAGGTTTCAGGGACGTTATAGTTACAAATTAGCATTTAAAAAACCTTTGAAATTCACTGAAAAAACCATAGGTTTTAGGGACAGTTATAGTTAGTTGGACATTGCACTCATACAAAACCCGTGAAATTCCCCCGTTATAGTTAGTCCAGCTAACTATAACTCGCGCCCCGCAATGCACTGCTGATGACGTCACATATTACATCACTCATGACATGGTCAGTGACATCACTGATGACATCACTGATGACATCTCAAATGACATCACTGATGACATCACTGATGACATCATCCAGTGACTGTGTGTTTCTGTAAAGTTTATATATTTTTAATATATATAGGAAAAGACGTATTGAAGAATGAGTGGGTGTGTAAGTGTCTGTATGGATGATTTAGTAGGTGCGTGACTGACTCTATAAGTGAGTGATTTAACGTATCTTACTGAATGCATGGGTTAGTGACTAAACTGGGTGAATGTCTGTATCCGTCTGTCTGTTGCTGTGTAAGTGGCTGCATGTGTTTGTGAATAGCTACATGAGTGTCTATATGAGTTATTGAATGCTTGTCTGAGTATCTGTATGGGTGCCTGAGTGTTTGTGTGGGAGGGGTGAGTGCAACTCTGTGCATAGATGTGTGAGTGGGTGATTCACTGGGTGGATGGTTTCAAGAGTGCAACTGTGATAGACTGTATGGGTGGGTAAGTGTGTGTAAGAGTGTGTTAGTGAGTGAATGTATGTCCCTGAGTGAATGTATGTCCCAGTGGTACATGTGTGAGTAACTACATATGTGAAAGGCAGTATATATGTTTGTTGGAGTATATAAATAGCTATAAGCGAGAGTGAGTGATTGTGATAGTGGCTGTATGGATGAGTGTGTGCTTGTATCAGTGATTGTATAAGAGCGTAAGAATGTGCTACTATTTGTATGAGTAAGTGAGCTGGTGTGTGTATAACTGTATAGGTGAGTAAATGGTAGTGTGTTTAATTATTTGCATGACTGACTAGGTGTGTGAGTACCTCTATGGATGAGTGGCGGTGTTTGAGTGTCTATATAGGAGTATGAGTGCATATGATAGTCCTGTACTGAGTGACCGTAAGTATGAGTGACTGTACGGGTGAGTGAGTGGATGTGTGCGTAGACCTAAGAATCAGTGAGTGGGTATGTAGTTATTGGTGTTGGAGTGTCTATGGTTTTGCGAATGGCAGTCTGTAATTTAGAGTGGGTGTATCAAAGGTTATATTAGGGTGTGAGGAGGTGCATCAGATTATCACGTGGATGATGTCATCAGTGATGTCATTTGAGATGTCATCAGTGATGTCATCAGTGATGTCACTGACCATGTCATGAGTGATGTAATATGTGACGTCATCAGCAGTGCATTGCGGGGCGCGAGTTATAGTTAGCTGGACTAACTATAACGGGGGAATTTCACGGGTTTTGTACGAGTGCAATGTCCAACTAACTATAACTGTCCCTAAAACCTATGGTTTTTTCAGTGAATTTCAAAGGTTTTTTAAATGCTAATTTGTAACTATAACGTCCCTGAAACCTATGGTTTTTTCAGTGAATTTCAAAGGTTTTTTAAATGCTAATTTGTAACTATAACATGTCTGAAACCTACAGTTTTTTCAGTTAATTTCAAAGGTTTTGTAAATGACAATTTTTAAATGTATTAATTGTTATATAAATTTTTTTCATACTGATTTCCACATTTTTTAGAAACAATTTATTTTTACATATTTTATTTTTTCAATTACATTGTAATTACATTATACATTACATTACAAAAAATACTTTCTCAGAATGAATTACTTTAGTTTAATTACTTTGCACATAGGCAATAGACTTTTAAGTACAGTAGTTACAGTTGTTGCAATGGGCAACACATTTTCAAACACAATGCAACATTCAGCTCAATGTGAATTTCTAGTTAAATGCAATTAGTTACTTTATGGATTACTTTTCTAACCACATTACTGGATCCTAGATTCAGTCCTGGGACATCTCCTGTAAACAGTTGAGTAAAAGCGTTTTGGTTACAGTCGTGATTTTTAAGGAATATTATTGTACTTTAAAAGTTCACACTTAGAAACTTTTTCTCATAGAATCACCAATGTTATCCTATGGAAGGAAATTCACTTAGAAGTTAAAAACTGTTATCGTTACTTTTTCTTACTCAGTGTTGGATCCTGGATCCAGCACTGGTGCATCTCCTGTAAACAGTTGAAAGAATGTGTTTAAGTCATACAGGCGATATTTTAGGAATATTTGTAGTTTGTGAAAATCGACACTTTGAAACTTTTCTGCTGAAAACCAGACAATGGATTCCTATGGAAGGAAATTCAAGTTACTGGTAAGTACGGTTAAAATTACTTTTCAGGATCAGTACTGGGCTGAAAGATGCAGCACTGAGGTCTCTCCTGATAACAAGTGAGTAAATCGGAATTCGTATTTCGGCTGATTTTAGAGGAATATTTTAAAGTTCCAAAACTCCACACTTAGAAGAATTTCCAAGTGAAACCAGTCAATGTTAGCCTATGGAAGGAAATTCAAGTTACTGGTAAGTACGGTTAAAATTACTTTTCAGGACCAGTACTGGGCTGAAAGATGCATCACTGAGGTCTCTCCTGATAACAGGTGAGTAAATCAGAATTCGGATTTCGGCTGATTTTAGAGGAATATTTGTATGTTTCAAAAATCAACACTTAGAAACTTTTTCAGCAAAAAGCAGGCAATGATATCCTATGGAAGGAAATTCAAGTTACTGGTAAGTACGGTTAAAATTACTTTTGAGGATCAGTACTGGGCTGAAAGATGCAGCACTGAGATCTCTCCTGATAACAGGTGAGTAAATCGGAATTCGTATTTCGGCTGATTTTAGAGGAATATTTTAAAGTTCCAAAACTCCACACTTAGAAGAATTTCCAAGTGAAACCAGTCAATGTTAGCCTATGGAAGGAAATTCAAGTTACTGGTACGTACGGTTAAAATTACTTTTCAGGACCAGTACTGGGCTGAAAGATGCAGCACTGAGGTCTCTCCTGATAACAGATGAGTAAATCGGAATTCGTATTTCGGCTGATTTTAGATGAATATTTTAAAGTTCCAAAACTCCACACTTAGAAGAATTTCCAAGTGAAACCATTCAATGTTAGCCTATGAAGGAAATTCAAGTTACCGGTAAGTACGGTTAAAATTACTTTTGAGGATCAGTACTGGGCTGAAAGATGCAGCACTGAGGTCTCTCCTGATAACAGGTGAGTAAATCGGAATTCGTATTTCGGCTGATTTTAGAGGAATATTTTAAAGTTCCAAAACTCCACACTTAGAAGAATTTCCAAGTGAAACCAGTCAATGTTAGCCTATGAAGGAAATTCAAGTTACCGGTAAGTACGGTTAAAATTACTTTTGAGGATCAGTACTGGGCTGAAAGATGCAGCACTGAGGTCTCTCCTGATAACAGGTGAGTAAATCGGAATTCGTATTTCGGCTGATTTTAGAGGAATATTTTAAAGTTCCAAAACTCCACACTTAGAAGAATTTCCAAGTGAAACCAGTCAATGTTAGCCTATGAAGGAAATTCAAGTTACCGGTAAGTACGGTTAAAATTACTTTTCAGGATCAGTACTGGGCTGAAAGATGCAGCACTGAGGTCTCTCCTGATAACAGGTGAGTAAATCGGAATTCGTATTTCGGCTGATTTTAGAGGAATATTTTAAAGTTCCAAAACTCCACACTTAGAAGAATTTCCAAGTGAAACCAGTCAATGTTAGCCTATGAAGGAAATTCAAGTTACCGGTAAGTACGGTTAAAATTACTTTTCAGGACCAGTACTGGGCTGAAAGATGCAGCACTGAGGTCTCTCCTGATAACAGGTGAGTAAATCAGAATTCGGATTTCGGCTGATTTTAGAGGAATATTTGTATGTTTCAAAAATCAACACTTAGAAACTTTTTCAGCAAAAAGCAGGCAATGATATCCTATGGAAGGAAATTCAAGTTACTGGTAAGTACGGTTAAAATTACTTTTGAGGATCAGTACTGGGCTGAAAGATGCAGCACTGAGGTCTCTCCTGATAACAGGTGAGTAAATCGGAATTCGTATTTCGGCTGATTTTAGAGGAATATTTTAAAGTTCCAAAACTCCACACTTCGAAGAATTTCCAAGTGAAACCAGTCAATGTTAGCCTATGAAGGAAATTCAAGTTACCGGTAAGTATGGTTAAAATTACTTTTCAGGACCAGTACTGGGCTGAAAGATGCAGCACTGAGGTCTCTCCTGATAACAGGTGAGTAAATCAGAATTCGTATTTCGGCTGATTTTAGAGGAATATTTGCACAATGGTGAAGGGAGGGGGCGGGGCCTGAGGTGATATCTGTGCAAACGCGCCCCGTGGCGCGTTTTAAGTTGGGGGATTAAGTCCCCTTGAATCATGAGGGTCCCTACGGGCCAACTAGCCCACCAGGAACCTCCAGTATGCGCCAGGGGCTGCGTTGCAGAGACATTTACAGAGGCCACACCCCTTTTACACCTCTCTGCAACGCAGCTCTGTGGCGCTTTCTGGACGTACCTGTTGGGCTAGTTGGCCCCCAGGGACCCTCAGGATTGAAGAGGATTTAATTCCCCATCTTAAAACGCGCCACGGGGCCTGTTTGCACACATGTCACCTGAAGCCCCGCCCTCCCTTCACCACTGTGCAAACGCGCCCCGTGGCGCGTTTTAAGTCGGGGGATTAACTCCCCTTGAATCCTGAGGGTCCCTGGGGTGCAACTAGCCCACCATATACCTCCAAAAAGCGCCATAGAGCTGCGTTGCAGAGAGGTGTAAAAGGGGCGTGGCCTCTGTACACCTCTCTGCAAGGCAGCCCCTGGCGCATACTGGAGGTTCCTGGTGGGCTAGTTGGCCCCCAGGGACCCCCAGTATTCAAGGGGAATTCGTTTCCCTCTGCAAACGCGCCAGGGGCGCGTTTGCAGAGTGGTGAAGGAAGGGGGCGGGGCCTACGGGTCCGATCGTTTTTTTGTTTTTGTTTTTTTTTCCCCCCCTGAAGGGGGGCTGTGTGGCCCCCCTTCCTTTTTCCTATTTTTAGGCCCTGGGGACCCCATCCCCCAGGGCCTTTCCCCTTTTTTTAAAATTAAAATAAATAAAAAACGGGAAGGGGGCCGTGTGGCCCCCTTCCCTGGGCCTGTATTGGCCCCGGGGACCCCATCCCCGGGGCATGGCCTCTTTTTTTATTTGGAGGGGGCTGCGTGGCCCCCTCCTCAGGCCATTTAAGGCCCCGGGGACCCAATCCCCGGGCCGGCCTTGCACTTTTTTCTTTTTTTTTATATATTTGTTACTTTGGGGAGGGGGGCTGCGTGGCCCCCCTCCGTGGCCACTACTTGCCCCGGGGACCCCATCCCCCGGGGCCTGGCCTCTGGTTGGGGACTGTGGGGGGTCCCCAAACCCCCACAGTCCCGCCGGCTCCCCGTGTCCTACGGGAGCCGGCATTGCTTTACACATGGGGAGCAGCTAACATGCTGCTCCCCATGTGGAAAGCTATCGGCTTTGGATATTGGAAGAGAGAGCAGGTTTCCCTGCTCTCTCTTCCAATATCCAAAGCAAGTTTGCAATGACAGGACGGGAGCCGCGAGGCTCCCGTCCTGTCATTGCAAACAGCAGTGTCCCGGGGGTAGGCACCCCGGGACACTGCAGGAGCCGGCCCTGGGGGTGGCGGTCCCCAGGGCCACCACAGGCTCCAGGAGGGGGCCGCGCGGCCCCCTCCCTACATTTTGAAAGCCCCGGGGAGGTGGTGGTCCCCGGGCTCTGGGGGTCCAAAACGGACCCCCATTTTAATTTTTCTTAGTACCCCGGGGAGGTGGTGGTCCCCGGGGCGTGTGGGGGCTGGAGCCCCCACACAGATTTTTTTTAAATAAAAAAAGAAGCCCCGGGGAGGTGGCGGTCCCCGGGGCTGCGGGAGGGCTCAGAGCCCTCCTGCACCATTATACATAAAGCCCCGGGGGGTGGTGGTCCCCGGGTCTTGGGGGGCCCTTAGAGGCCCCCCACACATAAAATTAACCCCCCCCCAGCATGCCCCCAGGACTTGGCCCACCTGGGGGCCAATTAACATCGAAGCGCGGGAGACCGCGCTTCGATTTTTTTTTTTTCGGCAGGGTTCGCGCTCCCTGAGCGCATCCTGCTGATTTAAAAAAAAAAAAAAAAAAATGTTTGCCCAGGGGGTCCTTGTGGGACTCCCTGAGCAGACCTAGGGGGTCAGGGTGTTTCTACCCTGCCCCCTTTGTGTTCTACCGAGGGACAAAATGGCTGCCAACACTTCCTGATTTGGAGTGTTGACAGCCAATTAACATAAAGCTCGTGCTCGGGAGGATCCGCGGCCCTAGATATCACTATCTTTTTACTTTTGATTTTCTCAGCAACTACTGAACGGATTTACACCATTTAACAAAAAGGGTTCTTTCTGAACCAAGAACTACCTCTTTGCCAAATTTGGTGTAATTCCGTTCAGCAGTTCGGGCTGTAGCCGTGTCTAAAGTTTCCTATGGAAAATTGCATGGGGAAAACGCGTTTTGGGACCCCCTTTTTCTCGGCCCCCGCTTGACGAATCCCCCCGAGACTTTCAGGGTAGGAGCGGACCGGAGCGGGCCATAAAGTTTGAAAATTTTGCGAACATACGTCAACCGGCAAGAGAGTTATTTCAAATAGAATGTCGCAGATTTCCTATGGATAATAGGTTGTAACTATAACTATCTACTGGCGACCGCCAGTAGATAATATATATATATAAATATATATATATATATATATACCCAGTCTCTAAACTGCAGAACGTGAAACTTGAAGCCCTGTATTTAATCTCAGCTTCCCCCCTTTACCAAATTGTGTGATCCTAGGCATTTTATTTCTCTTGTTCTCCTTTTCTAGCTTTGTTCAATATAGGCATGTCTGCCACGGTGGGGAAGAGAATCAGCCTCTCCAAATTCATTCTTTAAAACTATTCCTTGAAACAACAATAATATTTCTCAACGCACTTGACATAATATGTTGTACGGGACAGGAAACTTATACACTAAACCTATTTTTTTTCTCAATACTGTTAATTCATTCACACAGCTCTTTGTGTTCTGCCAACTGTATACATATATATATTTATTTTCAAATTTCCTGTTCCTTTTGTAACCACAGGAAATCTATTGCATTATGTCTTTCTTGCCTGGCTCAACGCCCAGAATCTGTGGCCAGCCAGGAGCGTTAATATAACGGCAGCACCTCGTAATCTAAAAAAAACATGTGTTGTGTTCAATTGTTCGTTATGCTAAATAGAGCCGCTAAATAGCAGATCTTTATTGTTCCCCAACTCAATGGTACTCATTTTATCCACCTCAGAATGATGAAGGGTTGAACAGACCTGGTAGCATTTGAACCTGTGACCATGAAGTCAAACACAGGCTCCCACAAACCCAACTCACGTTCATTATGTGTCATGCATGTTGTGTAATACGCCATATTTTCTAGTCTTTTGCTCCTAAGGGCCTATATTTTGAAGCGTATTGTTGTGAATAGGGGACATGTGTCATTATTAAATCTCTGGGGCCAGGAAATGTTATATGTTATCCAAGACGAAATTTTGGTGTAGTTAGTGTGCATTCCATTCCATCAATTTGTCTCCCCTCTTGTCTCCCTAGTTCTGTGCACATGAAATCGGGAAAGAAGAACAGTCTTACTTCCCTAATTCTTTTCTTCTGTCTAATGATCACCATCTGCTCCAATATTTACGTTGCTCTTAGTCCAGTGTCACTAACTTCCTTGTTCATGAGCCACAATTTCAAAATTCTCATTTCTATTAGCTAACTATGGGGTATATTCACAAGAACGTGTGATAACTACCGCAAGAGTAGAGTAACGCAACTTCCAATATCGCAGCCCATCGCAGGAAAATATCCATGTGTCAACGTGGAATTCACAACAAGGCGGTACCATGCGATAGCCACCAGATAACACTTCAAATGTCAGTGTCAAAATCAACGCCACGCCGAAAAAATGCGAAAGGCGAACGCGAGAAATCATGCGTTGAGGCCAATCACGGCACAGAAATCAGTGAACACCAGCCACAGGCCTGTAAATCCCACGCGGCCGGCGGGAAAAAGCACCATAAAAGAAAGAAAAAAAAAGAGCCCAAAAACAATTCAAACTGCGTAGCAACATGGATGCACCCGGACCGAGTGCAGAGGACAAGCCGAACACCACAAGACCTACGGAGGACCAGCCAGGAACCCCGCCTTCGGGGAAGGGCAAGGACAAGAGAAAGACCGAGTACAGTCCGCAGGAAGACCAGATCATCGTCACGGGTTGACCGAACACCATCAACAACTGTTCGGCACCTCCACTGCAGCACTGGCAACCCAAACAGAAATATGGCAGGCCATCCTCACCAAGGTCAATGCAGTCGGAGTGCCCAGGAGGTCACTGGAGGAGGTCAAGAGGCGCTGGCATGATCTGAATAGGCAGACCAAACATGAGCTTGCCGCCAACAGGGAGTCAGCAACGGCGACTGGAGATGGGAGTCCTGCGACACAGGATGAGCTGGAGCAAATGGAGGCCACAGTCAGCAGTGAGGAGACGGTGGCAGGATTGGGGGGCCTGGACACAGCACGATACGACCTGACCCAACAGCAACAGGGTGAGTAACGACTAGGGACGGGGGGAGATGGGCACAATGGCACACATGCACAATTAAGTGCAGCATACAGCACACCCACAATGACCGTGGAACATGTCCCTGAATGCCTTGGCACACTGCAGCACACATAGAAATGCCAAGTAGGCCCCCATCCACAATGTGCACAGAGGGGCCCCCTCTATCACCAATATCACAACCGACCCGTGCACATGTGCTGAATCCAGCAAAGCAGCTGCTCCATGACTCACACTGACTATGCAAGTAACACTGCATGTCCGATAGCATGGCAGCTGCCCAAAAAAAATGACATGGCCCACGAAGCGACATGGAGGTAGCCAAGTGCGGATCACATCCGTAAAGGAGCAGGTCACACTCCGACGTGTCCACGTACACCTAAAACCCATGCATCACAATACACGCAGCAGACGAACAATGCACCAGGCCACAAAAACAGTCCGCGAGCACACATGACCCAAGTCAAAAGCAAATCAGGTCCCGAAAAGCACACAATTCAAAGGCACCCACCGCAAAGGGAGAAGGCTACACTAAATCAGAGCTGCAGGGGCAACTCACCCACAATGCAGCACACACACATAGCAATCACAGAACATCAGCAAAGAAGGCAATGTGGTACAAAGTGCAACACCAGCACCACATGACAGAGCCCACAACAGGTTCCGCACGTGCGTAGTAACTGTCCACCCACATCTGGCATTGCCTGACACTGTGTGATGATAATGTACGGGTACTACCACACATCCGTCATGTAGTAGAAAAACACACTGACTGCCATCAAATAGCCAGCACCCCCAAACAGTCACAATGTACATTGGCATGCAGTCTGAATGTATACATCTGCAAATCATCACCATACATGTGAAACTCTGTTAACCTGCATCTCCCCTTTACATTGCAGAGGGACAAACAACACCCCCTGCAGAGCACAACACACATCCCACCATTGATGATGAAGAGGACAACCTGCACACATGTCAAGACACCCTCCAACGCATGTTGGACAGCCTCTGCACCCCACCCCCAGGAACAGGCCAGGCCAGCTGCCTTGAGGTGACCCCACCACCTGCACAGACCACACAGCAGGAAACACACACCACCACAGGTGTCTCCCAGGACCCCCCGACCAATACATGGAATTCCAACGGCATGTGTTGGGTTGCCAAGTGGAGTTGGCTCATCAGCTGCGGGTGGGTTTCGAGCTCGTGGCAGCCAAACTCAATGCCATACGTGGGTGTCTGAGTCCCATCAGGGACCACGTACAGTCCCTATCGGACACCCCCTGTACGTGCCATGCTCCGCCACAGACCTTGGCTAACCTCACTGGTGCCATGAGTCTAATACAAGCACTGTCTGGTCAGACAGGCACCAGCCATGACAGCACAGAGTTGGCACAGATGCGGAGGGCAATGGACACCATGGAGCAGATGCAGGCTGGAAGGATGTCCGCAATGGCTGGACACCAGCGAGCAGCGGCTGGGAACAGCAACACCCTGCAGTACTCCAACTTGCCATTGCTACCACTGAGCCCTTCCCAGATGACTGCAGCGGGAACATCGACACACACAGCTCCGACCCCTGATGTGTCACTGTGATGCTGCCCCATCACCTACGCAGTCTGATGTGTCAGGGTCACACAGCGATGCAGCCATCACCCCGCCACACACACCGGACACACCGGACACAGAACCTGTTTCAGGGGAGTGAGAAGAGGATGGGAACTACTGTGTGAGGAAGGAGGCAGTAGCATCCATCACCGCCATTTGGCCTGTCCCTGCCTGGTCATGACCTATGCATCATGCCCTGGGAAATACATCCTACTGACCTCCGGAACACCCTGCAACATTCACCCGGACCCTGACACAGACTGCCATTTCTGCACCGCTGGCCAATCACACAGCAATCCTGCTGCGGACTGCACTCTCCCTCTTCCCAATCACTGTGCACTCCCCAAAGGACTCTGGTTGGCCCACCACTGGGCCTCCATGTGATGTGGGCTTGGATGGCCAGGTACAGCTCCAGCTCCGTCAATCATCTGAATGTGAATAAAACATTCTTAATCACACAGATGTGTCATCACTATGTTCACTCACGTATAGAAGTATGGCTGGATGTGGGGAGGATGATTGCACATGAAGGTACACCCTGGTAACTGACATCTATGCGCATTTCTATCCCTGAGACACATGGCCAATTGGATGACTGGGAAGGTGAGTACTAGCTGTGTCCCCATTGCACATCAACAGCAATCTCACAACACCCCAAAGTAGGCACACGTCCATGTGTTGAATATGGCCGTGTGTAGGAGTGACCAAAACGGTGGCAGGCCAGGAGTGGTATCCCACACCACGTGTGACAGCAGAACTTCACGTCGCAGACTGACTTACACACATCTGTGTGGACACACTCTGTTGTGATGTATGACATTGCTCCACATGGTCAGAGGTTGAACACCATACACACATAGCTGGAGTCATGTAAGTGCACATGTCGTCCAGCACCTATCCGAAAACAATGTCTGGCTCACAGAGGCAGAGCTTGCCAAAGGGACACACCCCCATTGCACATGCGTCAGTCAGTTCCTCCCTGTGTTGTGACGAGGCTCATGTGGCACACGAGTGGACAATCTAAACAACACACCTCACAGTTAGACACCAGTGGAGTGGCATAGGCTTTATTGGCATGTGCGTGTCAGTACAGACGAGGCAACGGCCACAACAGGCAGGGACATGCTTAAGACACTTACACAGCCCACCTTGCCTTGCTGGATGAGTCATGTATTGTTTGGCGTCTGCACATTGCCCCGTGTGAGGGGGCACGACTCACTGCACGTGGGGTCTGCATGGTGCTCTGTCTCCGGTGTGCGCCGATTGTCTGCTCTGCCGACAGTGATCAGGTGTGCGGGTCCGACAGGTTCACATGTTGTGCTACATTGCCATGTGTGTGCTCTCACCCAGCAGTGTGTCCGAATTGGCAACATTGCCAGACGACGCTGTGTTGCTCCAACCATGGACCTGCGTCGCCTTGCACAGGTTTGTGTGCACACGCATTATTCCACGCACATGCATCCAGTGCCCGAGCGAAGGCAGACGTGTCCTCTGTTGTGGTGGGATATGTGAGCAATCCCCACGATGCAACAAGTTGTTGGGCCATGTGCTGTGGGTGGCAATCGGATGTGGCTGCGGGAACGTAGTTACTCGTCCATGAATGCCCGTGCAGCTTCATGTGCAATGTGTTCCAATAGTACGTCATTGTCGTGTTCAAGGAACACCAGGGTGAGCCAATCCATTAGGTGGTCCGGGCAGGTGTGCTCAGCCCACGCCGTCTCACTGATCCGCAACACAGCCCAATAGGGGAGCACCTCGATGTGGTCACTGCACACGAGAAATTGTGCAATCTCCCATGCACAACTACCAACACATACGCAGTATGTCAAGGCATCCCATGCATGGCTGTCTCTGTTACACTCCTGTTCATGATCCAACAGGGGGCGCAGACACAAGTCATAGTCCAATTCATCAACAGTTGTGTTGGATAGGCAGACATCCATGGGACACTCAAATGTGCATGTTCGGCAGTGGAACCAGGGCTGGACGCAGGTGACGTGGGCAATGCGGAAGCTGAGCCTGTAGCTGATCCGCAGCACTGCCAGTGGCAGTGCACCAAGTAAATGCAGCATACGTGCACGGTACTGTTCCACTTGACGGGGTTGTGCATGTGCCCAGTATGGCCTGTTATTGCGTTGGTGCGTCTCGTGAACAGGCACTCTTCTGGACTGCGGCAGTTGTGCGGAGGATATGCCACAGCTCTGAGCAATGATTCGTATGTGTGTGCAACGTTGTGGGAAATGGGTTGCTGTTTCCGTGAGTATCAAGGGCATCCCATGCGGGGGTACCACAGGCAGGGGCTTCTATGTGTGGGCTGTGGATGAGTCGGATGGTTCATTTGCGGAATGCGTGGTGTGGGGGTCATCCAGATCTGCCATTGCATCTCTATCAGGGTGTTCGAGGTGCGTTCTGGACCAAGGTCGGAGGTGCAGGTGTCTTCCCGCATTCTGCATTGGGACAATGGTGCTTTTATCCCTGATGTTTGTCTGACTACTACTTTCATTTTCGGAATGTGATGTAGGTTTGGCGCTGTGATTGGGACACAGCCTTGGGCTCATGGTGTACGGATGGCGATGCACACACACATGTTGGCATGTGGAGCCAGGTGCCCGAGCGGCCTTGCACTGCTTGTGCTATCTCACTCCGTCTCTCTCCCTCGCTCTCTCCCTCTCTTTCCTTTGTTGGGCGCATGGCACACCTTCTTCTCTTGGATTTGGTCTTCCAGGCTGTGTGCTATGGATTGTCCAGTGAGGAGCAGCTAGGACTCATCCTAAGGGTTGTTTCTGCTTTTGTTTGTATGGTGTTTTGTGTTGGTGATTGCATTGCTGTATGACTGATTCTCCATTTTCTGGCCACGCATGTATGTTTATTTTCCTGCTTGTGCGACATCAGGCAAAATGTTTGTTTTTGGATTTGTGGTGTTGGTGTGCAGTTTCTTAGTCCGGGGTTGGCGGTGGGGGGGGTGTTGTGGGCCTGGGGGTGGTGGGGGTGGGTGTTGTGGCCCTCTTGGGTGTCCGGGCCACATGATGTGTGGCTCCATGGCATCTGTTGCCCTTTGGATTTGGCCCTGGGCTGTGCTCCCTTTTGTGGTGCTGGCTGCCATCCGACTTCACACCAGGTCAGAGTTGGTGTAGATTTCCTGGTGCTAACGCGCCTTATCACCTGCTTTGTGTTTTTATCGCGGATGTGGCTGGTCGTTGTGAATGTTGAGGTGTGCTGTTGTCTCTGCTTTTGTTACGGGAACGCCTACTCTGCATCTCATTAGCGATATTTGCGAGGGTCCTCTGTGGCGATGTTTTTTGCGGCTGCTATCACGGGTAAACTGGTGCTGTGGGCTGTTAACACCGGCTTGTGAATGGGGGGGTAAATTTATCATGACTTTGGCTGCGATAAAGTGCCGTTAATTCGGAGATAGCTCTTTGTGAATATGCCCCAATGTGTGCTCTGTGGCTGTAACTCCTGGATCGGTGCTTGCATTCGGGCTACTGCTACTGCCTGGAGGGGTGGCACTCTTTACTGCTTGGGCTGTTGTTGAATTGGACGCAGGTAAGAGTAAATTATTTGGGGCTTAGTTGCTTGGTGCTGCAGTATTTTGTGCTGGTGTAAGCTTCAGTGTGAATTGTGCGTCTATTTGACCTGGCAGCCCTGGAACTACAACTTCTATTATTGAGCCGGGGCCAGTAAGACATTGCAGTGTTTGACCTGAGTTTATTATGTCATTGTTCATTGGGGGAGGAATTGGAAGGAGAAGGTCATTTGGTATTGGAGGGGAACCAATGGCTGGCCTATCATTTGATTTGAAATTGGGGTCAAGTCTAGGGCGTAATAGTGACCAGAAATGTAAACATTTGGCTGTTTGTTGTGGTCAATAAATGCCTGGGAAATCCCTCCTCCTCTATCTGCCACTTGACTGAATAGTCAAGTGGGAGGATCCATTACTATGGGGCTAAGCACGCATGAAAGATGAGGTGAGAAGCGTGAGGTGTGATGGTCAAGGAACTGAATGTACTTTATTCAGGGTGTAATGAGTTAAGTAGGGGGGCCTATTGAAAATTGTTCTCAAAAGTCGTAATTAAGTGTTGTGAAGGCAGATATTTGGAAACTAAATGTGACAAATGCATTTTTAAATACTAATAATAGCAAAACATGGGCAGGGGACAGGAAATGGCATTGTGCATTAAATAGTAACAGGGAATTTAACAGGGGACAAGTTATTTTATCAAGAATGAAGCACATACATATGGCATATATATCTACAGTTTTACACCTATATTATTTTCTCGCTAAACAAATGAAACACAGTTTAGAATCGATGCACCATGCACCGGTCTTTTAGAAGAAACCACAATATAATCAATAGAAGACATGAACACAAAATACCCATGAGCTTGTTATGTAAATATGAAACAATTTATGCAAAACTTTAGTATACTTTTTTTCACTTAATTAAAAAAGGCAAAATCGCGCACTTTTGCCTGAATGGAGACAGAAAGAACGTATTTGTTCAATGTTAGATACGTTGCAATAAATAAGAGCCTTTATTTTCCTTTCACCCGGGGAGAACAGGAAACCACAAAAGGAAGCCTACTTTGAAAGAGACATACTTCCCCTTTCTGTAACTACGCAGATAGAAATAGTTCTGTTCTAAACGCTACTATATTTTTTTTACAAAGCTTATTTATTTGTTAACTCTTTTAATTGTCTTGCCAGTAATGAAATTTATATACTGACGATCACTTGCAAAAGCTGGAGATGTCTAATATCTGCTATTGCTAAACCTCCTGTGCCACCCACAAGACGTGAACTGACAATCATTTTTTCTGGATTTCTGACCCTATCAGAACCCGCGAGAGCTGGAAAACGCAAGGCGCTATTTCCCCTTACCTATCTGTGCTATTTAGATAGATGCAAACACAAGGAGATGATGGACGGAGCGCTGAAACTTTTCAGACACTCACCCCCTGTCACAGATCTGGGTTGAATCCATCATCATTCTTTAGCTCACTTTGCCACCTCAGTTCAGACCCAGCTATATGCAAATCAGTCTTGACCCTGTGCCTCATGGGAACAGTCCAGCCCGAACTGCCAAGCCAGGTCTTCCCTGAACCGGAAAGAAGCATCCTGGGACCGGTTTCTGGGTAACACCCTTCATCAGCCAGGCTAGCTTGAATCCAGTGGCAAAGTGAGCAAGGGACCCACGTCTGGGCATACCCTGCCAACTTAGGGCGAACAAAGCAAACACAAGGAGATGATGGACGGAGCGCTGAAACTTTTCAGACACTCACCCCCAGTCACAGATCTGGGTTGAATCCATCATCATTCTTTAGCTCACTTTGCCACCTCAGTTCAGACCCAGCTATATGCATCATCATTCTTAATGGAATGGCATGGTGAGCAAAAAAAACTATGGATTTAGGCCCAGATCTCTGTACTGGGGTGAATGTATGACATTGTTCTGCATTCTGTCCATCAACTGTTCTTTTTGCATTTGTCACCCCGAGTGGGACGGGTATGCCCAGACATGGGTCCCGTGCTCTCCATGCCACTGGAGTCAAGCTATCCTGGCTGATGAGGGGTGAAACCCCGAAACCGGTCTTAGGATGCTTGTTTCCAGTCCAGGGAGGACCTGGCTTGACAGTTCGGGCTGGACTGTTCCCATGAGGCACAGGGTCAAGACTGATTTGCATATGGCTGGGTTCAAACTGGAATGGCATGGTGAGCAAAAAAAACGATGGATTTAGGCCCAGATCTCTGTACTGGGGTGAATGTATGACATTGTTCTGCATTCTGTCCATCAACTGTTCTTTTTTCTATTAGATAGATGCCCTATCTTATTTTAGACAGGCAATATGAAAAAATATATATACAAAGGATCATGCATGGAAAATGAAAACCCACAATTTTAACTGTCAAAATCTAACACTAACTCCTGGCTCAGTGCCCGTTCACACATATTTAAACTAAGAAGGGTTGTTTTGTTGTGGCAAGACACCAGTTAAACAAGGAACTGTGCTTTTGGACCGAGTTGCACCTATACGTACTAAACCGACACTACAGTCAAACAGCACATCGGGATTAGGCAAAGAGAATAAGAGAGAAATAGACTCTTTGACTTACCTGCGTGTGGGCCTGCTTAGTCAGGAAGAAGCACCGAAGGGCAATCTCCGTCCGCTGTCACAGGGAACAGGTTCCATTCTCTTGCTTGCTGGGGAGTCTGTGCACGGTTCTTCGTGGTCGCCAGCTGTTAAAGGGTGGTTTTTAGGGTGCACTACAGCACCTTAATTTGAGCAGGGGTGCTCTATCTAAAATAAGGAAATACACGTGTGAGATGCAGGAACTGAATCAAGAGTGGCACAATTTATTTGAAGAAACAATTTACAGCTACCTACTCTTAGCAAAGACCAGGTGTCAAAGACACATTTTGAAATGAAGAGCAGAAACATGCAATTGCAATGAGGCTTAAAATCATAATAATGCAAAGAGAGAAATACTTTTCAAAATACAATAAGCATTATAGCCTCAGCCAAAGATGCTAGAGAAGATGGCTAAGGGGGCATACACACGCGTCATGACCCAAGGGATCACTTTTGCGAGGTAGTCCGTCGAATGGACTGAGGAGCAGATCTTTTATACTCTTTTAATGAGGAACTATTGACCACAGAATCACAACATTAGCAGGTGCTTTGACCGCAGAACATGACGCACTTTGGTCACTTCTTGGAAATATTAGGAACATAGAAGTGACACTTACATTACAAAAGTTTGCCAAAAGGTCACTTGATGTTTGACCGTAAATCATAATGAAATTGAACATTTATCGAAAATGATTGCGTCACTTCTCGGAAACTTTTTATAAGAAAGCAGAAGAATACAAAAGGTGGAAAGTCCCAGTTGGCCCAGTCGGCCCCCACTCCTTACTCTTGGCCAATTTTGTTCTTCTAAATGACAGACACATCCTGTTATTGCTACATCTTGATGTTCAGAAAGATGTACATCTGAGTATACAGGAGGGCAAGGGGCCTACTGCCTCCTAGACGCTCAATGCAGTGTGGACAATTTTAACACAACCCTGTCTGTGGGCTGGCAGGGACAATTGAGACTCTTATGCTTCAGATATGGACAGAATGGGCCTGGGGTGCTATATGGTAAAAACTAGACCCTGCTTCACTACACTAATCTCTTTATGCATAAATTCGAATTGGATCACATTCTGTCTAATGATCTATGGTAAAGCAAACTCATCACCTTTCTAAGATACTTTAACGATATCTTCAGTTTGTGGAATGGTACCAGAAACGAACTAATCTCAGCTATTGAAGCATTGATTAACATCAATGCTCGCATCAGGTATACTTACAAGATAAGCAGTAAACACATCAGCGTATCTGTTTCTATTGAAAATCAGAGATTGGAGACCAACATACACAGGAAGGAAACTGATCGAAACAGCTTATTACATTTCAATAGCTTCCATCAAAATTCACTCAAAGAACATCTTCCATGCTCACAACTGCTAAGAGTCAAAAGGATTGTTTCTAACCCAGTAAAATTGAAAGCTAACGTGCTCAACATGATAGAAAGATTCAAGAACAGAGGTTATCCTTCTGAAGTATTAAATAGAGCGGTAACCAGATCATCTAACATGACTCGTAACCAACTATGAAGATCACAGAAAGCAACAGCTAAATCCAATAGAACAGTTCTGGTATCAACGTTTTCTACCAAAAGTGCATTACTCAAGAAAATTGTTCATAAATATTGGCCAATGTTACAAACAAAGCCCGATTTCAAGGAACATTTAATGAACTTCCAATGTTTGTGTACGAACGCAGTAAGAACATCAAGGAGATCTTAAAAGAAGATACACAAAAGTCTAAGGACAAGGTGACCTACAAAGGTACTGTTCCCTGTTTGAACTGCAACTGTAATAGGGTCAAATCAAATCAAATATATTCTTTATTCGGTTACCAGTCACAAGCAACCATAAAAGCACTATATTACATCTGATAAAAACTATATTGATATAGTCTAAATTATAAAATTTTATAAAACTATAGATTTGCGACACTTAAGTACATTTTTTTAAAAAGCGGACACTGCAGCAATAACAAACACAACATCTAAAAGTTGCAAAGCTAATAACGCAGGACGACATTGTTTTATACCAAACTTCTGTAAAACGGGAATAATCCATCTTTTCCTGGGCTTACTGTAATATTTACAGAAGAACATAATATGTATTGTAGATTGTGCGGAAATCTCATCACAAGGGCATTTAATCAATTCTTTAGACCAGTCATTCATGTCAGGGTAAGTAACTAAACGATGTAAAATGTTTAGTTTAAATCGAGTTAATAAAAAACGCTCATAGTCACTCATAGTTAGATTCAAATATGGTTGCATTCCCACACTAGAAAGTGTAAGTTGATGTGCTGATACAGTAGATTTTTTAGACTCATTTAAAGCCCTCTTCTCGTGCAAAAAATTTAAACATTTAGTTTTAAAATCATTCCTTGACTCACCGCACATTGATGAAGGATCATTAAAATATTCTGAGTGACCAAGACTACTTAAGAACGTTTTAACATATTGAATCCATCTAAAGCAGCTAACCCCATCTAATCTCAAAGCATCATTTAAAATAGAGCGATTAAATGTAATTTCATCAACCGTCCAGATTTTGAACCATAATAAAACTGGCTGTAACCTGATCAAATCCTCTAAGTACGGTATGACTAACTCAACATGGCATATATAATTTGCCGTACTATCTGGAACAGCCAAAATAAACTTAAGAAAATGGTTCTCTATAATCTGTAGAGCACTCACATCAGAATATCCCCATATGCCTGCACCGTAAATGGCAACAGATGTACATTTAGCCCTATAAATTTGCAGAAGTTCACATGGTGGGCGTTTACCCAGCTTTTGGCTAAAATTGATCAATGCCTTTACTGATTTGGTGAACAAAAGCCGTCTTGTGCAAATAGCCTGGGTCCAAGATCCAGAATCGCTAAAAAGAATCCCCAAATATGAAAAATCTTTAACACTAATAATAGGTTTTGTGTAGATAAAAATGGGGCCCGCCCTGTTTTTAGTACCCTTACCACAGCCATAAAAAAAGTTTTCGAGCAATTAACGTTCAGCCCCAAATTAGACATAAAATCTGTAAAAATATTGGCAACCTTTTGAAGCGCAAGCGGGGTTCGGGCCATTAAAACCGCATCGTCCGCATATAAAAGTGCGGGGATGGATCGCTCCCCTACGAGAGGTAAATCATTACAGTTCTCAACCAATACCGCCTCTAACCTATTAATGTACAATGTAAAGAGGAAAGGGGCAAGGACATATCCCTGTCTCACTCCTCTTTGTACACGGAAAGGTTTAGTGCATTCACCACACCTTCCGTACCGGACCTTTGCGCTAGCCCCTAAATATAGCTGCCTCAAAAAATTAATAATTAAAATATCTATTCCTAGATTCTCTAAAATTTCCCATAACTTATGATGCACAACACAATCAAAAGCCGCAGTTAAATCAACGAAAACCATAAAAATTCACCCCCTTAGCTCTCGTATATTTTTCCAAAATGATGTGTAAATTTAACCCTTGCTCAATGGTACCCATACCCTTCCTAAAACCATATTGGAGATCGCTTAAAATGTTATGCTCATCAGCCAACACCTGCAATCTATCCAATAAAACTCGACCTATAATCTTTATTGTAGAATCCAGGAGTGAGATGGGACGGTAGCAAGCTGGGTCAACCCTATTGCCTTTTTTAAAAATGGGCACTATTACCGATTCGGCCCATGTAATTAAAAATGTCCCTTCTCTCATGCAGGCATTAAATACTTGTGTCAGCAGGGGTCCCCATAAATCTAAATTAGCTTTAAAAAGATCCACTGGGATCCCGTCTGGTCCTGCTGCTTTTCCTCCAGCACTCATCTCTATGGCCTTAGTAACGTCACATAATTTAAAAACAAGATACGATTCGGTCGTGATCGTCGAGGGTACAGTAAGGGTCAAATCTTGAATTATTACAGGGGAATCTGCTACATTTTCATACAACTTAGAGTAATGTGTTATCCATTCTGGTTCTGTGATGGCAATTTCTATTGTTGCTTTAGTGTCGTCTGTAAGGAAAGGTGAATTAACCATTTTCCAGAAAGCCGCCGAATCACGCATTTCTGAAGCCTCCATTAGGTTCAGCCAGGTGTCCCTTTTCAAAACCATCTTTCTCCTTCTTAGTGCTGCTTTATATTCGTTCCTAGCCACTCTAATCATCCCCGTATTCTTAATAGGTGCGTGTAACTGTTTCTTCAATTTCTTATGAGCCATAGTGCAACTTGAATCAAACCATCCTTCCTTATGGGTGAATTGTTTCTTTTTATTATCAACCATAAGAGACTTCTTTATATAATTACTGATTTCTAAGAAATTCGTTATTACTTCATGATCAAGGGCACTATCTCTTAAACAGTTAAAAATTGTTGTCTTACAATTCAACCCCAGTTGTTTAATAAATGCACCAGTATCGATGTTTCTCCATCTTAGGGTATATCCATTCTGTCTATTCAATTCGATATTCTCAACTAAATCAGGAGAAGCATAATTACAACTATATATTTGTGTAAAAAGTGTCAAATCAAGACTCAACGGAAAATGATCACTAAGAGCTATCTCATGTGTTAAAAAATTTGCAACATGAGATGCATGTCTAGATGTTATTAGTATAAAATCAATGATTGAAAACAAGCCTCTCCCATTGAACGTGGGTTTAAAAGGCAGCCCAGGTGAGCATAAATCATTAGCGAAGCCCAGATCCTGTGAGAATATGGCATCATTCAACGTACTCCCGATCATATTATGCACAAAATGTGGAAAACTAGGCCCTTTTTCATAGCCAAATCCGCAGATCCCCTTATCTGATAACTGGCATAGTGTAGAATTAAAATCCCCCCCCCAGATAATTAATTCATCAAAGGTCTGTAAATTACTAATTCTTTGTAGAATTGAACGCAATAAGCCCTCAAACATCACGGGTTTTATGTTATTATAGAAGTTTATAATGACTATACGAGGGCCCTTAATTGGATATAAAGTTAGAATTTGGTAAAATTGTTCATTCACATCTAAACTAACTTTGTCAAAATTAAGTTTATTCGACAGATAGATACATAAACCTCCCTTTGCACGTCCATACATTGAAGGACTGGCAGGAGAATGAAAAGTTTTATAGCCGTTGATGTGAATAGGGTTAACAGCCCAGGTTTCCTGAAAATTGATAATATCATAGTTATTAACAAAATCCACCCAAATAGGATTAGTTACTTTAGACTTAATTCCCGCCGTATTCCAGAACAACAATTTACAAACTTGTTTTGGGCCCCCGGAACATCCTCTACCCCTTGCACTACTACAAACTACCCCATCTAAGACTGTTGAGGCTTCATTAAGTGAAACATCATTTCCTATTGAGTGCAAAGAGGCCATTGTGTCGTCAAAGTTCACCTCATCATGGCCATCGGCTATATTAATGAATAAAGGTGTATTTTCCGCTGAACCACTAGATCTATTTGTCGGTTGTATCACAGTACCCGTTTGTGGTCAATCCACGTGTTCAAGGTTACTTAGAGGCTCAAAACGATTTTTAATTGGCACCTTAAACACGGGAGGGTTAGTTAATATAGAGGTCATCCCATATGAGGCGTCACTGTTATAAACTAATGGCTGGTAGAAGAAACCTAACGGTAATGGTTTAATATCATGACCGGACACAGCAATGTAGCATAAACTATCTAGAATCCATTTTACCAGCTGAGGAGTTTTGAATGTTAGAACAACACAATCGCCATTTATAGTTTTGTTCTGCCTGCCCACCCAATTAACCCGTCTTACCATCTTGAACTCACTAAATAGTCTATCGGCATAGCCAATTTTAGCACTTATCCAATACAATGATTTATTTTTTAGGGACTCCAACGACTCATTACCCTCATCCTTCAGTCTGGGGACATTTGATAGGATGACCACATAAGGAGTGACTTCAGGCGGTAATTCTAGATTTATCCTTTGATTTATGTCCCTACCTTCTACTTTTACCAGCCCCCGTAAAACAGACGGGGAATTATTCCTATCAAGTCTCCCGTTATATGATGATGTAGCGTCAGGTATTTCTAGAGTATTGACTGCTGGGGCTGACCTAGTTCTATTCTCTCCATACTTAGTATGACAATCCCACTCAGTACTGTGATGCGCAATATGCTGGGTTTGCATAGGATTAGAAGATGGCCTAAGTTTATCGTTATTCCGAGTCCCTTCAGCCCAATCACCCATACTACTAGATTCTTTCTCTTTGTGAATTATGCGACCTACGGTCTTTGATAAGACTTCCTCTAACTCCCCTATTCTGTTCAATAAACTGCTAAATGAATCTTTTAGAAAAACTTCTAGTAAAACCAATTTGTCCTTCAACGCAGCCACGTCCTTCTGAATTCGATCATTCGTACATGGGGCAGATCTATTTCGGGCCCCACCGCTTTTCCTAGACTGTTTCTTGTCTATCAAGGGAATCTTTCTCTGATTTAATTTGGGGCTAGTTCTACTCGATTGTCTCTTTATGGTCGTATTACAAGGCATGGAATCAGGGAGGCTATTAGGATTTCTAGATCTCTTATGGGGAGGCTGAGCGTCACTCTCTCTATCACTATCGGACAAATGGTCAGTTAAATTAATTACACAACCATTCCTATTAGATGGACTCCCCTGTGTGGCTAACTGTAAATCTCGGTTGTTTGGGGTATTATCCTCCGTGCGCCCCTCTATAAGACCCTCCCCAACTTCTCTATTCATAGAGCTAACTGTATTTAAAGATTCTTCTACAGTAATAATTTCTTTTTCAACAGCTCCCATAGCACCTGTTAGATAACTCAACAGGGACTTACATGCTTGACCCTCTGTTTTGGGTTTCTTTTAATTTGCGCACTCGAGATTTTCCTCTTACCCATTTCTCAATTGCCGAAACAACAAAACAGTCCCCTAATTTTTACACTATATCTATCACAGCTAACAGTCAAATCTTACAATAACTAGACAAGTTACACACTAAAACGTATGATTGATGACTGGTTCACTATGATTAACAGTTAAGCATGATTGACCTACATACAAAATACAAACAAACAGCAAAATAATTGGGAATATCGCACCCTCTTAAAACAACTAATAACGTTCAACGCCAAGATTTCTTAAGCCTACATGATGCAGTACCTCTTATACGATCAGGTGTCCCCAAGTTAAAAATTAAATAACCGGGCCCAGCCCAGCCTTGTCCGGCCTATGACGGGCTAAGACGGGCCCGCCCTTAGTCCGGGCTTCGTCCGCGCACGCGTCCCGCGTTGCGGGAGTCTGTCAGTGTTTTTGTAGCGCCTCCAGGCGCTGCTGGAACTGGTAGCAGCTGTGCGCCTCCCACGTGAGGCAGGCTGGGTGTTGTGGTCCTCCGGGACCGGACGCCACAGATCAGGAACACGAAAGAAGGAACCCGCGCTGTGGGAGTCTGTCAGTGTTTTTGTAGCGCCTCCAGGCGCTGCTGGAACTGGTAGCAGCTGTGCGCCTCCCACGTGAGGCAGGCTGGGTGTTGTGGTCCTCCGGGACCGGACGCCACAGATCAGGAACACGAAAGAAGGAACGCGCGCTGCGGGAGTCTGTCAGTGTTTTTGTAGCGCCTCCAGGCGCTGCTGGAACTGGTAGCAGCTGTGCGCCTCCCACGTGAGGCAGGCTGGGTGTTGTGGTCCTCCGGGACCGGACGCCACAGATCAGGAACACGAAAGAAGGAACCCGCGCTGCGGGAGTCTGTCAGTGTTTTTGTAGCGCCTCCAGGCGCTGCTGGAACTGGTAGCAGCTGTGCGCCTCCCACGTGAGGCAGGCTGGGTGTTGTGGTCCTCCGGGACCGGACGCCACAGATCAGGAACACGAAAGAAGGGTCATAAAAGGGAATTACATCAACCACCCATTGAATTATACACAACAGCTAGCTGTGATTCGAAAAATGTAGTGTATATCCATTCCATTCAAACAAACTTTATTTCGGTCAACGTAGACCATAAAAAGTGCATACGTGAAAAAAGTTTACACAGGTAAAAACACATAGCATAAAACAGTTTACACATGAATAGGTATACAGAGTACAAATTTAGCAGCATTAAGGTACATCACAGAGATCACAGGGTGGTAGATCCGGGGAGTTCATACCTTCAACCCGTCCTCATCCAGCTACCATATCTGTTTCCCTGTGTAAAGCCACAAGGGCCACAGGTGCACATACAATTTTGTCCAGATAAAATCTCAATTCATTAGTAAGCTTAATTGTTAAAACATTAAGGGGGATATTCTCAAGAACGCGTGTTAACTATCGCCAAAATCGCTTAACGCAACTTCTCACATCGCAGTCCATTGGGGGAAAATAACACTGTGTTAACGCAGCATTCACAACCCGGCAGCACCATACGATAGCCTCACGATAATGCGACAAATGCCCGCGTTAAAATTAACGCAACGCTGAAAAAATGCGAAACTTTAACGCGAAAAAAGTTGCGACGTCCCAAATCACGAAACAAAACCAGCGATAACCAGTGACAGGCCTGCGATTCCCACGCGACATGTGGGAAAATGCACTATAAAAGCCGAAAACAAAAAAGATAAAAAAATTAAACTACGTACCACCATGGACGCACCCGGACCGAGTGCACAGGACAACGCGAACCCCACAAGCCCCACAGATGACCAGCCAGGAACCCCAGGGCCGGGGAAGGGCAAGGAGAAGAGGTAGAGGGAGACGGGGTTCAGTCCACAGGAAAACCAGATCATCGTCACGGAGGTGACAGAACACAACCAACAACTGTACGTCACCTTCACTGTGTCATCAGCAACACAAACGGAAACATGGCAGTACATCGTGAACAACGTGATTGCCGTCGGAGTGTCGAGGAGGACAATGGAAGAGGTCAAGAGGCGCTGGAATGATGTGAAGGGCAAAACCAAGAAGAAACATTATGCCAACATGAACGCAGCAACGCAGATTGGAGGTGGGGGACCAACGGCACACCAGGAGCTGGATGACAGTGAGAAAATGGTGGCCACAGTCATCAGTCAGGATACGGTGCCAGGAGTTGGGGATCGGGACACTGCTCAACATGACCTGACACAACATCAACAGGGTGAGTACCGACCAGGGACTGGGGGGACGGGGGGAGATGGGCACAATGGCACACATGCACAATTAAGTACAGCACTCTGCACACCCACAATGACTCTGCAACATGTCCCTGATCCCCGTGCCACACAGCAGCACACATACAGAAACTCAGGGAATGTGTGTTGCATTGAATTTATTTGCACATGCTGTGCCTGTGGTCATTTTGCACTGACTCATGATTGCCAAGAACTGACACAATGTGACATCCTCATGTGAAGAAATTGTCAATGATGTTGTTCCTACGGGCTATTCTTGCTGCAGTTGCAGTGGGGTGTGGTCCACCTGCCTCATCATCCTCATCATCATCCGGTGCATCTGGCACTCGTAACCATGTGGTATTGGTGCATACACATATGTTGTGCAACACACAACATGCAACGATCATCTTGCACACGATGTCCAGGCACCTGAAACGTGACTTCAACATGCCACATGTGCGTTCCACGATGCCCCTGGTGCATGCGTGGGCCCAATTGTACTGCCTCTGGGCCTGTGTGTTTGGGGCTCGGAGGGGTGTCATCATCCAAGTGCAGAGTGCATATCCTTGATCACTTGTGACAGTGCAGAGAGACATGAGTCAATAGTTGGTTCTGCATGATGTGTTGGCAGGCACACTAGTTCATTGGCATGTGATATGTGTGTCATAGTGATTCCGGTTTGACATGTACTGCTAGTAGCAAATGAGCACCATCAATGTGTATTACGTAGCTTCACTGCTGCTCCTCCCTCATCCCGAGCCTATTTCCTCGTGTGCGCTGTGCGGTTGCATCACCGGCACTCCTACGGCACACCATTGTCATGCCTGTCTGCGCATGTCCACAAGCCTGACAATGACACTGTGATGTTGTGTGCTGAAGGTGGGCGGCCATGTGTGTGTAGCCCTATGGTAAGGATAGGGCGGACACAGATGTGGAGTTCATGGCTGGCCGAAGTCGCGATGTGGTCGAGGCAAGACCTTTGGCTTATGCTGCGGTAATAGCGATACACACACAACAGTTGGCATGTATCATCCCGGACCCCGAGCAGGCTTGCGCTCATTCATTTATCCCTTTGTCAGAGCCCGCACTCGGGGGCATGTTACATTGCAACTTTGTCCATTGCGGGACAGGTGGCACCGACACCACAACAAAGACACACGCATCAGGTACTAAATTGGAAAGCCCAACACTTAACCACACCAAGAGCCCCGGGGTGATCATTCACACCCCTACTCTGGACTGCCGTACACCAGCCCACTCCGGCAACGCCTACAGGGAGGTACGACACAGCTACATGTCCCAGGTCTACCCCACTGCCTGAGGTGACATGGTTGCGTCTGCTGTACACAGCACAATGCAATGTAGTAGGGCCCGGGGCCCTCATGCATACACAATGACCACACAGACACACTTAGATAGTTTGTGGAACTGGCTATGGGCACGTGCGCCTGGCCCCTTTTATTGCCAGGGTCACATGTCCAGTGACGCCTGTTTTGGATGGGTGTGGGGTGAGTGTAAGCCAGCCCTCAGGGAGTGGTTGGTGCTGGCAACAACTACAACAGTGATCAGACAATCAGAAGTCCAAAGTTCAAACAGCAAGGGTCCACGACTTGAGCTGCACAGAGCTAGTGGCCACGGATGTACTGCGGCCAGCACAGGCGCACCTCCACGGGACGGTGACTACCGGTGCACTGAGGTAGGGCCACGAGAGCTGAGCGGGTTCTCGTCGATGTCCAAGGTGAATGTCGCAGAGGGTTTTGGGGGACAGTGGAAGGTGTTCTTCCAGGGCATGATACAGAGGGCAGTACCAAGCAGACACAGGCAATATAGAGGAGATGAATGCTACAGACTCATGTTTAACATCAAGTCATTACCAGCCACATGATGATGAAGACAACCCCCAGGCCATTGACTGAGACGCCACCAAAGTTCAACCAGAGGGTGTCCATGAATTTCGGGGCACAGAGTTAGTGGCACCAGAGCTGAAAGGGGATGCAGTCTGCGATGAGGCCTGTACAATGGTATAAACTCTGCCATAAATAAATCAAGGCTCAGTTCCAAATGTGTAACCTACTTGACCGTAGTGTGGGCCAGAGGCAGCGGTCAGCAGGGGCCCCAGCCACGTGTCTTTGGCTTGCGATGCACAGAGTGAGTGGCACCAGGGCAGTTGTTGGTGGTGTTCGGTCACCTCCGTAACGAGGATCTGGACTGAATCGCGTCTTCCTCTTACTCCTCTCCTAGCGTGCAATGATACGGACTCTGCCATTGTAAAATCAAGACTCAGTTCCAAATGTGTGACCTACTTGACTGCAGTGTAGGCCTGAGGCAGCGGTCAGCACGGGCCAACCGCTGTTCAGGCAGCTCCTCCTGGTACTCTCACACACGACATTGGAATGCCATGTGGCGATGATTTGTGGTTGACGGAGGTAGTAGCACCAGAGCTGAGCGTGTGTGCAGCCTGCGACGATGCCGTGTCCTGCCTGGTACGGATTGTATTGGATTTGTGTGAGGCCTGCTGGACCGTAGTGTAGGCAGTACACAGGTGACCCCGCGGTGCTGGGCCGCAGTGTAGGCTGTAGGCAATAGTCAGCATGGGCCCACAGATACATGTCATTGGAATGCTATGCACAGAGTCGGTGGCCCCACATCGTAGGGAGTACGGTGATATAAAATCTGCAATAAACGTATGTACTCTGCCATTGTATAATAAAGACTCAGTTTCAAATGTGTGACCTACTGGACCGCACTGTAGGCCGGAGGCAGCGGTGGAGTATGTCAATGAGAAAGGAGTAATGGGGGCCTGTGTCGCGGAGGCCGTGATGGTCTGAGGTGGCTGCCATGGTCGCGGGCCTCGGGCTTGGAGCTTGCACTGGCACGTGGTGGGCCCTCTTTGACACATACCAGTGTCGGCAGGTGAGCAGTGCGGCCTGGGTGCGCTGAAGCGGGCATGACGCATTTTGGGACCAGCGGCCTGGGGTGCAGCAGGTGCACAGGATCGCAGGCACCGCCGCTCACGGCATCGGCCTCATGGCGGAGTGAGAGGCGCCGCCCTGGCAGACACATTGGCCATTCCGGAAGAGAACCACGCCCAGAGTAACGGGCTTTTTTATTCACACCCCTACGCTCACCTGGTGTACGCCGGGTCAGCCCACTCCGCGCACGCTTACAGGGGGGGACATAACAAGCTACATTTCCGCATTCTTCCCCGCTGTCTGCAGTTACATGGTTGCGTCCACTGTCCAGTACACTCCAGACACCAGCAGTGTATGTCGACATGGAAATGTCTGTGGTCTGCATACTCAAGTCTGTCCATCACATCCACGCCACCCTTGGCATTGTGTACATTCACATTCATGGGTCACTTGCCTCCTTCGCACATGCCAGGTTCCCACCTCTTCCCACATTCTGCTATTGTGTGGCTGAGGTGCCATGCCGTTGATGGCTTGTGTAGATGGCGAGCCCAGGTTGCCACAGTAAGTTGTGTTGTCCTGTTTGGAATGTGGGGATGTTGGTTGTCATGTTGTATGTGATTTTGTGACATGTGCATTCCCAGAGTTGTGAGTTGTCTGATTGTGGTGTTGAGGTGTGTGGTGTGTTCCGTTGGTACTTACCGACGAGCAGTGCATTTCCATAGGTGGCATCCTGAAAGCACTGGTTGATGATGGACTGTCGGAAGATGAAGGAATCATACACACTGCCTGGGTAGTTGGCGACGACATTGGTGAAGAGTCCCCGGTGGTCCACTATTGCCTGCACATTGATGGAATGCGTGTGTTTCCTGTTGCGGTAATTGTGTGCAGTGGCGGCAGGGGGCACGAGGAGTACATGTGTGCAGTCGATTGTCCCCAAGACGTGCGGGAAGCCAGCTATGGCGTACAAGCCTTGCTTGATCTCCAGCTGTTCCTGCGCAGTGTGTGGGAAGTAAAGTTGCTGGGGTACCAAGCTGATGATGGCATCCAGGACAGGTGTGAGGAACTTTTTCAGGGCTGGCTGTGAGACTCCTCCGACTCTGGCAGTTGTTGGTTGGAAGGTCCCAGAGGCCAACAGGTGCAGCACGGCCAGCAGCTTTGTCTGCGGAGGGATGTTGGTTCTCCGCTGAGTTGGTACCGTCAGCCTGTGGGCAATGATGGTCAGGATGCATAGGATGGTTGTCCTTTTGAGCCTGTAGTGGGCAATGACTTCCTCTGGCGTTAAGTCTCCGAGGCTGGTGCGTTTTCGGAAGGTCCGGTGTCTTTGTCTGCGCTGCCTCTGTGGTAGTCCGGGGGGGGTTCTGTGGGGGTGGGGGTCCTGGGTGTGGTGGCGGTGGGTGTTGTGGCCCTCTTGGGGCTCCGAGCTGCATGATCAGTAGCTCCATGACATCTGTTGTTCTTCTGGTGTGGCTGTGGGCTGGGCTCCCTTTTATGGTGCAGGTTGTCGTCCGACTTAACAGCAGGTAGGAGCAGGTGTTAAATCCATGCTGCGAACGCGCCTTATCGCATGTTTTTGATTCTTATCGCCGATCTGGCTGGTCGTTGGGAATGTTGCAAAGTGGTGTTTCGGCGGGTTTTTGCATGGGAACGCCTACTCTGCATCTCATTAGCGTTAGTTGCCGGTGTCATCCGTGGCGATGTTTTTTGCGGCTGCTATCGCAGGAATACTGGTGATATCGGCTGTTAGCACCAGCTTGTCAATGGTGCGATGAATTTATCATCACTTTGGCTGCAATAAAGTGCCGCTAACTCGGCGATAAGTCCTTGAGAATATGCCCCTAAGAAGGGTTAAAAATGGGTTAAAAGATTAGAAAAAGAATGCATACACTATGGGCTTTTATGGACGCGGTGGCGAATTTAACAACAACCAACGGCTACATCACATTGAGTTTAGAAATCGAGATACAGCAAAGACAATGGGTGTATGAGTGTCGTACTTCAGGACTCTAAATGCCACCACACAATGCATAAACCCTAAATTCCTGCAGAGTGGGATAAGCCAATGCTGTCTGGCTGATTTGTATCCAGGACAGAAGAAAAAAAACATGAAGCTCAGACTGTTCCACACAATTGCAGGCATGGCACCCGAGGGGTGTAACTTTTGACCATTTATTAGAAAAAGCACGGAGCGGCAAGGTCCCTATTCTAAACTGGATGTATAGTTTCCTTGCCAAGGTTGGTTGGATGTCATCCAGAAAGGACTCAATTAGATACTCGTCTTTGAATCTCAGGAAATCGTCTGTCAAATGTCCTAAGACCGAGTTCCCCTGGATATCTGCTAATTTATGCGACCCATAAATTCTTACCAATTCTGGACGTGAGATTACCGGACACATTTCCTCAGGGTTACTCCAGAAGCTAGGTTTGCCCAGCCTACAGCATACGTCCTTTATATACAGAAACCATGGTATTTTACCCAGACCCGGGAGACTCAATAACTCCTTTAGCTCTGACTGATAGACTGCTAGTTCCGGGGTCACCCACAGTCTGCGCCAAAGGTTAGTGGCCTAAGTCCAATCTCGTCTGCAATTGGTCTAATTCCTAAATCCAGGCGTAGGGGGTGAGGGGGGTGCTAAGGGGAAGGCCTAACAACTGCCTCATAAAGTTGTTCTCTATTTTGCTCAAACTACCAGAGGAACAGTGACCCCATAATTCAGCCCCATACATTGTCGCACCCCTTGCTTGCACTTTGTAGATCTCCACTATAGGCCCAGCCGGTTTGTGGAAGGAATTTCTATACATTTTTGCAATTCCCACCGCAGTCTGGTCTAGCTTAAGGCTTGCTTTGGCCAATTGCAGGCCCCACTCAAACGTTTCTGTCACAGTAACACCTAAATAGTCAAAAACTGACACCCTCTCAAGCAAGGTACCATTTAGGCGGGATTAGAACATGAAGTGTCAGCTGGGTTGAAGACCATACATTTGGTCTTCTGTGTGTTAACTTCCAGCCCCCTATTTTTGCATAAAATAGCAAAGCTATCAAGGACCCTCTGGATACCCATGGGCGACTTTGATAATAGCAGTGCGTCGTCCGCAAACATCATTGCTGGCACCTTTCTACGTGCTAGCTTTGGGGCATCATTATCCTTTACCTCAATAAGTTGGGCAACCAGGGCATTAATAAATAGGCAGAACAGGGTAGGTGCGAGCACACACCCCTGCCTGACTCCTTTATTAAATGGCAAACAAGAGATTAGTTCACCACATTTCCCATACCTCACTTGGGAAAAATTGCCCTCAGGCAGTCTCATAAGCAGACTCAAGAGGTAGAGGGGGATCCCCAGGTCTCTAAGTACATCCCACTATTTAGCTCTGGGGCCCAAATCAAAGGCCATCTTCAGATCTACAAATATTAAGTAGAGACTGCCACCCTCTATTGACACCGTTTTCCAATATAGGAGTTGGAGTCTAAATAGCTAGTCGATGGTGGAGATGTTTTTTCTGAATCCGGCTTGAAATGGGCTCAGAATGTCATGCTCCTCCATCCACACATGAAGGCGGTCGAGGAGTACCCGTGCAAACAATTTCTGGGTAACATCGATCAAACTGATCGGCCTATAGTTTGTAGGCAAAAGGGCGGAGCCCTTTTTAAAAACTGGGAAGATATCTGCCCCGGCCCAGGTTTCAGGGATCGCCATTGATCCCTGAAACCATCACATTGAGTTTAGAAATCGAGATACAGCAAAGACAATGGGTGTATGAGTGTCATACTTCAGGACTCTAAATGCCACCACACAATGCATAAACCCTAAATTCCTGCAGAGTGGGATAAGCCAATGCTGTCTGGCTGATTTGTATCCAGGACAGAAGAAAAAAAACATGAAGATCAGACTGTTCCACACAATTGCAGGCAGGGCACCCGAGGGGTGTAACTTTTGACCATTTATTAGAAAAGGACGGAGCGGCAAGGTCCCTATTCTAAACTGGATGTATAGTTTCCTTGCCAAGGTTGGTTGGATGTCATCCAGAAAGGACTCAATTAGATACTCGTCTTTGAATCTCAGGAAATCGTCTGTCAAATGTCCTAAGACCGAGTTCCCCTGGATATCTGCTAATTTATGCGACCCATAAATTCTTACCAATTCTGGACGTGAGATTACCGGACACATTTCCTCAGGGTTACTCCATAAGCTAGGTTTGCCCAGCCTACAGCATACGTCCTTTATATACAGAAACCATGGTATTTTACCCAGACCCGGGAGACTCAATAACTCCTTTAGCTCTGACTGATAGACTGCTAGTTCCGGGGTCACCCACAGTCTGCGCCAAAAGGTTAGTGGCCTAAGTCCAATCTCGTCTGCAATTGGTCTAATTCCTAAATCCAGGCGTAGGGGGTGAGGGGGGTGCTAAGGGGAAGGCCTAACAACTGCCTCATAAAGTTGTTCTCTATTTTGCTCAAACTACCAGAGGAACAGTGACCCCATAATTCAGCCACATACATTGTCGCACCCCTTGCTTGCACTTTGTAGATCTCCACTATAGGCCCAGCCGGTTTGTGGAAGGAATTTCTATACATTTTTGCAATTCCCACCACAGTCTGGGCTAGCTTAAGGCTTGCTTTGGCCAATTGCAGGCCCCACTCAAACGTTTCTGTCACAGTAACACCTAAATAGTCAAAAACTGACACCCTCTCAAGCAAGGTACCATTTAGGCGGGATTAGAACATGAAGTGTCAGCTGGGTTGAAGACCATACATTTGGTCTTCTGTGTGTTAACTTCCAGCCCCCTATTTTTGCATAAAATAGCAAAGCTATCAAGGACCCTCTGGATACCCATGGGCGACTTTGATAATAGCAGTGCGTCGTCCGCAAACATCATTGCTGGCACCTTTCTACGTGCTAGCTTTGGGGCATCATTATCCTTTACCTCAATAAGTTGGGCAACCAGGGCATTAATAAATAGGCAGAACAGGGTAGGTGCGAGCACACACCCCTGCCTGACTCCTCTATTAAATGGCAAACAAGAGATTAGTTCACCACATTTCCCATACCTCACTTGGGAAAAATTGCCCTCATGCAGTCTCATAAGCAGACTCAAGAGGTAGAGGGGGATCCCCAGGTCTCTAAGTACATCCCACTATTTAGCTCTGGGGCCCAAATCAAAGGCCATCTTCAGATCTACAAATATTAAGTAGAGACTGCCACCCTCTATTGACACCGTTTTCCAATATAGGAGTTGGAGTCTAAATAGTTAGTCGATGGTGGAGATGTTTTTTCTGAATCCGGCTTGAAATGGGCTCAGAATGTCATGCTCCTCCATCCACACATGAAGGCGGTCGAGGAGTACCCGTGCAAACAATTTCTGGGTAACATCGATCAAACTGATCGGCCTATAGTTTGTAGGCAAAAGGGCGGAGCCCTTTTTAAAAACTGGGAAGATATCTGCCCCGGCCCAGGTTTCAGGGATCGCCATACCTCTCATAATAGCATTAAATATTGTCCATAGGTAGGGTCCCCATATTTTTGGTACTGCCCGAAAGAGGTCCCCTGGTACCTTGTCCAGTCCTGGTGCTTTGCCAAGAGGAAGCTTTCTTATAGCGTTTAAAACTTCTGTCAGAGTGATCCCGGGGGCCTCTTCGTGAGTGATCAATAAGGATATTGATGATGTTTCGCCATTTGGGCCAGCATCTTCCTCTGTGGTATATAGCGCCTGGAAGTGTGTCTTCCATACATCCGCTGCAATGTTTGGCTCTATGGCTGACTACCCTTCACTACTGCTTGTACTGACTATAGACCAAAACACCTTCATGTCCCTGTTGCTTAGGGCGGTTCTGAGGGCATCCCATCTATCTAGTTCCCAGCTCTTCTTTGCTTGTTGGATGTTGTCTCTGTAAAACACCCTCGCTTGTTTAATTAAGGTCCTGTCCATGGCTTTGATGGCATCTAACAGAGCTCGCTTAGCCTTTCGGCAAGTGTCATTGAACCAAGATTGTTTGGCCCCTTTTCTCGCCTTGGGGGATACCTTGGAATAAAATATATTGGCCAAATTGGATGTCAGATCTGCATGCAATGCCACTATTCTATCAGTGTTTGGAAAATGCCCATTGTGGTAGCAGCCTCCCCCATTTCTGATAAGGACGGGATAATTAATGAATATAGTGTGGCCAGCTTGTCGGATGACTGCTCGATTACCCCCACCTTATTCTTTTTCTATTGTTAGAAAGTGCTAATCTACTATCTAAGGAGGTACCGCTAACCATGGCATTTTCAAAGTCCGGCAACTCCAACTCCATGGTCAAGGCATTGTGGTCGCTGTCGTGTCGTGGCAGGACAGTGAAATCAACAACCCTTTGCCATAACCTGGTCTCCACTAAAATATAATCCAGCAGGGAGAATTGGCCTATTCTATTAAAAGTTAACTTCACTGGTGTGTCTGATTTGGTACGGCCATTACATGCTCTCAGGGAGTGGGTCAGTGTGACTGCATTGATCTGGAGTGCCAGCGGGGACCAAGCCTTAATCGGTGAAATTTGAGGGTCAGGAATTAGCCAATGCAAATCCTCCTCGCTGGGTATTGCATCAGTGGGTTCAGCAAGGGGCTCAAATTGACAGTTAAAATCACCCCCTATAATCAAGCACATATTTGTGGGGACTGTAGTGATGAAGGTGTTCAATTGGTCGAAGGTCGGGGATTCGTGGCTGAGGCTTACGGGTCGAGAATAGAGATTGATAAAAGCTATTTTCAAATTGGGAGAGAAAGTGAGTGTGACACACTGGATGTCGTTAGACAGGGGATTCAACTGTTCCACTGTACAGCCCAGGTGCGTGGCGACCCAAATACATAGGCCCCCAGATGGTCTGCCTCTTCCCCCCGAAATGGCGGGTACATTGAATGTTACAAACCCTGCCCTTACAATGTCTTCCCTAGCCGAAGTTTCCTGAAACATGCACACTTCAAATTGGTCCACAAAAAGCCCCCAATCAGGGCAGGGCAATTTTCTTTTTAGGCCGGCACTGTTCCAGGATAGAACCCTCAGCTTGTTGCCTAGATTACAGTTGTCAGAAGTGGCATCAAGCATATAAGTGTTGGGAGATTGGGTGACCTCCAACTGGGACGAGGGAAAAACATCTGTTACTTCCATGGGAGCACCTTCCCTCAGTAAACTAATGGTTGGGGGGGCAGGGACTGGGGCAGCTGGTATTCCAAGCGACTCTACCCGTGTCCCAATTACACCAGTGGCCATCTGTTGTGTTACTGTTTGCGGGTCCATTAGATCTGCCCCAACCCCGTAGCAAGTGGTCTGACTCAACTTGCCGCTGCTATACTCCCCTAAATCCCTTCCAGAACCCGAGCACCTGGGTCCAGGGGCTGGCCCCCCTGCCATTTTGTGTCAATCCACCTCTTCTAGAGCCCTGAATCTAATTGTTACTGGTATATTGAATAGCAAGGGTCTAGGGGGTGGGCCCACTTTTTGATATTCCAGTGGCCACCTACCTAAATCGGTAGTATTATGGGCCCTAGGTCGGATATGACAGTGGGAGTAAAAGTAGTCCAATGGATAGACCCTAACCCCTGTAGGTGGTTCCTGGGAGCAAGGTTTCTGGCTTACTAGGCTGTGAACGGTCAGGGGATTTCTAAAATGTATAACTACACAATACCCTTTCATTGTTTTTTGTCTCTTGCCCACCCAGCCAACTCTACGAACCATTAAAATCTCCCCTGCCCTATCATACGGGAACTGCCTGTACCTTGCCAACCAGAAGAGGCATTTGTTCCTGGGGTCGAGTTGTGTTTCACTCTGGCCATTTTTAATTTCTGGTACTCCTGTCAATATAATGACATACGGAAGTGAAGCTGGGGGTAAATTTATAGTGGGCAGAATCGCTGCTTCAGGCCTTCTCGCTGTACCCTCCTCGACACCCAACCCTTCTCTGCTTTCCTTAGACCCTGTTTGAGTGGGGCTGTTTTTGTTTGGACCCCTCTTGTGAAATTGTGGGTTGTTATTCCCATTCTCATTATTAGAGCTCCTGGGGCCAGTGACAATACTGTAATCTTGGGCCTGCTGAGTACCTAGCCTTTCTATAGGGGTCAAAATGGGTTTACCAATCTGGTTACTATGGCCATCTACCCAACTGGAACCCGGTAAGCTATTAGGGACTACATCCCTCAGCGCACCAGGCCTATCTGAGGAGGTCGGACTTACGCTATCTGTCTAACAACTAAAATCTTTCCCCCTCACTAGAACTTGGGTGTTGTTTACACTAGTGTTTGTTTCCCTGTTGTCCCCCATTGTTACCACTTTATCTATGTGATCTAGTAGGGGAGCAGGTTCTTCCTTCACGATGGCTCTCAATTGGCTCTGCAGGTCCGCTAACAGATTCTGCACCCAAGATGGAGAGTATGTGTCTGTTCGAGTGTTGGTGATGTGTCCTGCTGTTCCCTCTGTATTAACTAAATCCTCAACACTAGTTGTTGGCACGATGATTTTCTTTCTTTTGACTCCTGCCCCACTTGCTTGTTTGCGCTCCCCATTCTTTGGCATACTGGTGACAGTTCCGCCTTTGTGAGTTACTGGCTTCGGTGGGACTTCTTGGCGTGGGGATGGGAAGGACTCAATTGCCCTAAATGTAGACACAGGGTTGACAACTTGAGAAGTGGATACCTCAGACACCGGGCGAAAAATTTCTGGAGTTAGTGACAATCGCATCTTGGTCAGCTCTATTTCAGTAGTTACCATACCTAAAGCCCTCTGTAGCATCCTATCAATTGAGGTTGGTGGCATTGGGGAAGAAATGGTGACTTGGGGACCGGGTAGTTGTTTGGCTGTGCAAGTGTGCTTTCCCATTGTTAGACCCTGTCAGTACCGAAATGCGACCACCCCACTAGGATCAGCCAAGAAACACCTAGGTGTATTATGGACAGATATGAGCTATAAAAACAAGAGTGAGGAACCACCATACGGTCAAAGAGCACAATTAGCAAAAACAAGAGAAATGATGAGGAGTTGATTGGCCAATAATCAGGATAAAAGGTATCTCAGATACTTCCCAGTCCGGTACAGTACAAAATGGCTATCACAAGTGCTCCAGTGGATCGAAAGTATGCACTAGGTCAGTGCAAAAAAGTAATTTTTGAAATTACGGATCAAGGGAGAAGATGATTAAGCCCAAAGAGTCTTACCCACAAGTCAGCATTAAAAAGTCGGTGCCAAGGGGGGGTGGCCCTGCCCTGCCTCTTCTTGGCACTGACGGGCAAGGACGGGACTGCCCTTGGCCCAGGCTTTGCCCGGGCACGTCCCGCATGTGTCCCACACTGCGGGAGCCCTCCACAGGATTTAAAGCACCTCCTGGTGCGAACAGGATGACGGCGGTGGCAACGAGCCGCAAAGTAGGCTGGAGGGTGAAGTCCTGGTCCCCTCCAGTGGTCCCTGGCGTCAGCTGCACCAAAATGGGCGTCCCGCGCTATGGGAGCCCTCCACAGGATTTAAAGCACCTCCTGGCGCGAACAGGATGACGGCGGCGGCAACAAGCTGCAAAGCAGGAAGGAGGGTGAAGTCCTGGCCCCCTCCGGTGGTCCCTGGTGTCAGCTGCACCAAAACAGGTGTCCCGTGCTGCGGGAGCCCTCCACAGGATTTAAAGCACCTCCTGGAGCGAACGGGATGACGGCGGCAGCAACGAGCTGCAAAGCAGGCTGGAGGGTGAAGTCCTGGCCCCCTCCTGTGGCCCCTGGCATTAGCTGCACCAAAACGGGCATCCCGCACTGCGGGAGCCCTCCACAGGATTTAAAGCACCTCCTGGCGCAAACGGGATGACGGCGGCGGCGGCAACGAGCAACAATGCAGGCTGGAGGGTGAAGTCCTGGCCCCCTCCGGTGGTCCCTGGCATCAGCTGCACCAAAACGGGCGTCCCCCATTTTGTATATCCTAAAGTGCCCATGTGGTTTGGTCTACGTGGGCAAAACAGAATGCAAGATCAAAGTCAGACTGAATAAACACAAGAGTTATATAAGAACTAAGAACACCAAATCAGTGTTAGTCAAACACTTTATGGAACAGAATCATAGCATTTGTCAACTGCACTACATGATATGAGAGACTGTGGATCTCAGAGATGGCAGAGACAACAGGAAATTCCTTTTACAACGTGAGACTAATTGGATCAAAAACTGTGTACTTTGTTGCCACATGGATTGAACGATCGCATTGAATAAAGTTGTTTCCTTTAAATATATAGACTTTTGGTGCTTGGTGTTTAAGATGTGTACACGCTTTTGCAATAATGAGTATTTGCAGTTTTGTGCAACGCTCCCTTATCATTACTTTGATATATGGTTAATTGTTTGATATTCACATTTCCAACATAGCGAGTCCAAACCACACGTACACCCGCGTCCTTCATTGCTGTTTACGCACGCTTTTAAAATGAATACGCTCACTAACCCGTAGAGAAGCAGGATGCGGCTTGGTGAACAGACGTTGGTTTCTGAGTTCAATCAAGCCATACTCGAAGGTAGGACACATATATTGGTAACCTCGCATGATTTTAGACATAGATTTACATGACATTAATTAAAGGCACAGGTCGGTGTGAATATGCGCTGTATCACTCGGGGGCATGTTGAATAAGAGACCGATAACCACTTAAGCATGCCACTATGTTTAACAACAGTGCATGCCACAGCGTTTACAAATCAAGCATGATTTTAGACATAGATGTATGTGACAGTAATTAAAGGCACACATTGCTATGAATATGCGCTGTACCAGTCGGGAGCATGTTGAAAAAGAGATAGCTAATTACTTAAGCACGCCACTACGTTTAACAACAGAGTATGTCACTGCGTTTAAGAATCCAGCACCTTTTTATGAGCATCAGACATGGTTTATATTTGCTTCACGCATAAATGAAATGTTTTCTGCCATCACCGAAACCATCGGGTACATAGTTATACTTTACTTATAATGATTGATGATTGTCCATATCGACACACCAACACTTGTGCATGTATTGAACACGGTTCACACGGTGATGGACACTACGGTGCCTCAGGAGTTTATTTCTTATCTTCACCCTGATTTCTTCTTTCAGAAAGCTATCCCCTGATGAAAGGATAAGACAGCCCGAAATGCATTGGGAGTAATGACATTTATTGTTGCATGTCATGAATGTAAACATGGAAACAAAATTTGTTTGAAAATTAAATATTTTAAACAGATAAAATTCTCATTTGAATGAAGGAATTTAATATGAAATGAACCACTAAAAATTAAACATTGATGAGCATCACTAACCACAAGAAAGGAAAAAAAAAAAGTCCTCCATTTGGAAGCAAGCAGTGAACCAAAGGGTCGCTACCCCTTGGGCAAAGCGCATTTCTTATACATGTAAGGACCACACATGTCTACCTTTGTACAATGACCACACTACTGAGACATATAAGCACCCAACACTTCTCCTTTATTCACAAAGGCCACACAACGGAGGCATGCAAGAAAGAACCCAAGACATCTCCCTCCTTCTCAAACACCACACAACTGAGACTAATGAGATCTGTGCCGAGGACAGAGAGGAAAAATTAGGGAAAAGGGAGGGCAGAAATAAGAACAGGAAAGGCAAAACAGAGGGTAGAAAAACAAGCAAAAAAAGAAAAAAACAGAGAGCAGAAAAACAAGCAGGAAAGCCAAACAGAGCAGAAAAGAGCAAAACACAGGGCAGAAATATGAGGAGCGAAGGCAAAACAGAGGCAGAAAAATGAGTTGGATTACATAGTGCAAAATGGACAGCACTCAGACACTCACACACCTACTCACAGACCCCTTCAGAGACTCACAAACCCACTCATAGGTCCAATGAGATACTCATATACCTACTTACAAACACAGTTAGTGACTCATGTACCCACTCAGACTCTCACACACCAACTCATAGGCCCACTTAGATACTCATGCACCCACTCACAAAGCCATTCATACTCACACACCCACTCAGAAACTCATGCACCACTCACAGTCCCAGTCAGAGGCTCATGTATTCACTCACAGACCCACTCAAAGACTCATGCACTTATTTGAAAACCCACTCAGAGACTCATCACTCACTAAGTCACAGACCCACACAGAGACTTATACATTCACTCAGACACTCATGCACCCACTCACAGATTCATTTAGACACTTGCACACGTATTCACAGACCCAATCAGAGACTCACACCCACTCAAATACCTAGTCAGACACTCACACACCCACTGACAGACACACTCAGACACTCTCACACCCACTCATAGACCTAATGAGACACTGAAGCACTCACTCACACACTCACTGTCAAAGGTTAATGGTTACAGTTAGGAATTAAAATGTTAAAAAAACATAGAAATTCTCTTAAAAAACAAAGGTTACAGGGATGTTAGAGTTAGGATACCACATAAAAAACTCAGAAATTCATTGAAAAAAAACAAAGGTTAAAGGGACAATATATTTAGGAAATACAATTTAAAAAACCTTAGAAATTCACTGAAAAAATCAAAGATTACAGGGACGATACAGTTAGGCTTAGATTTAATTTGTACAAAACCAGCGAAAATCAGCAGTTATAGTTAACTGAGCTAACTATAACTTACACCCCCTCAATGCACTGCTTATGATCTCACATATTACATCAATAATGACATGGTTAGGGAAATCACTGATGACATCAGTGATGACATCTCAATGATATCAGTGATGATATCACTGATGATATCATCCACAGAACTTATCACACACCCGCTCACACCCCTGTGCAACCTTTCATACATCCACTCACACACCCACACAACCACTCATATAACTATTCATAGACCAATACAAGTACTCACACAACCATTCACTCATCCATAAAGCCACTGGTACACCCACACACTCACTCGTACAGCCACTCATACAACCACTCACTCACTCATAGAGCTACTCACACAGCTAGTCACGTACTCATACAGCCACTCACAATGCCACACACTCACTTATACAGCTACTCACACGCCCATTTAATCACCTGTACAGCCACTGATACACCCACTCACCCACTCACTCACCCATATAGCCTCTTAACACATCCACTCACTCACCCATACAAACACTCACAAACCCACACAAACATTTACATGCCCATTCACACATCAATAAAAGCACTCACACATTTGCTCACTCACCCACACATCGATTCACACAGACACTTTCTTTACAATACAGCAACTCACTTATTTTTATTTTTTTAAACAAACTTTATTGAGCATTTATTTATGAAACATACTGACACTAATGTGTGCCATGAGACAAATAATCATACTCATGCCTTATCTGACACAGTTATCTGTGTGAACTATCATTTCCCCAACCTCTTCCCTTCCTGACTGAGGTTTCTTCCCTCGATTTCACAGTCCGATATATTATATAACCAGTCTTTGTGTCCATATCAGCACTCTTCCAACTTTTTCAGCAATAAGGGTGTATTATAATGACACGTGCGGCTTACAATGTCTCTGCCCTCTGCCTATCAGGAGGCAGCCCCTTACCCTCCCTTCCCTCCCCCGCTAGGCGTGTCTTGAAGTACCTACACTAATGTCCTCCTCGAGTCCAGTCGCTTGGATTCTCAACTCAAAAATCTTATTCTCCACTTAACCTACAGGTTTCTATTAGCTGGATGGCCCCCCATCCCTTCCTTCTCTATTCCATCCCTTCCATGCCTTTATATCAGGCTACTTTATGGTGCAGCCTCTTGCAAGTTTCTCTGACGCCCTTCATCCGTGGTTTCCTCTGGCTGCTTGAGTTGCATTACTAACACTTCCCACACCCTGGCTGCCTCTAGCGCCTTCTCACTACCATTGCACCTGGCGTCTCTGAGTCGTACAGCCCCCTCATACCCTGCCCACCGTTCAAATTCCTTCTTCCACCTGTCTATGTGGGGGCCTCCCCTTGCCTTCAAATGACTAGTAATGTCCCTTTTCGCTAGTATAAGACACAGGTCTTGAAATTTACTCATCTTAGTCTATACAACAGGCAGCACCCCGGTGACATGCTCACCTCCTTTTCCGTCACTTCAGCGAGAATTTCAGTCTCCTCCCTCCAGAACTTCCCTATCTCCAGATAGCTCCAAAACATATGGAGAAATTCCACTCCCTCCTCTCCACAGCGGGGGCAGGCCGTAGTTGTCATCTTAAAGTACCTGTATACATGCCCTGGGGTAAGATATGCCCTATGAAATACGTAGAAGTTTACCAATTGAAATCTAGTATTCCTAGTGACCTTGCTAACACGCTCCATCAATTCACCTCAAATCTTCTTGTAGTTTCTCCCAGGTCCTCCTAACCATCTCTGCTGCAACTCAGTATGGTCCGGGAGAGTCGCCCGACTAAGTCTCCTGTACAAGCAGGTGACCACCTTAAATGTCCCTGGTGCAGACATCACAAATTGGCATCCTTCAGCTAGAGGTGGCCCAGCCATCCCGTTTCCCCAATGTTGCCGTATTGCCGTTGTTAAGGCCGTATGTAATAGAAAGTCTCCTCTTGGTATTTCATATCACTCACTGAATATATCAAAGGGCAGTAGTGCGCCCTCTTCATACAACAACCCCACTGTGGGTACCCCACTGTCGCCCAGCCCTCCAATTGTCACCAGTTCACTCTGTGCGGCAAAGCCATACATAATGACAATGGAATTTCCGGTGCATAGGGGCGCCTGGCCTTAGCTCTCTGTAGGCTCCTTGCCCAGCATTTGCGAACCACTTGTATTTCTGCAGTCAGTCCCCTTTCCTGAATGGGCCGTCGTAGCACTATTCTCGAGAGGAGGTCCAGACTCGGGTTTCCATCCCCCTCCCTTGCCGTTCCTCTTGTCTGACTCACCACCCATTTCGTGAGCCATTGCATCTGAGCCGCTATGTAATAATACTCGAAGTCTGGCTCTGCTAAACCTCCCTCCGATTTTGGGCTCATTAGCGTCTTCAGGGCTACTCTGTGCCTCCCAGTTCCCCACAGGAATTCCATCACCATTGTCCGGAGCTGCCTAAACCGCTCCACCGGGATCCACACCAGCAGCACCCCAAATACATATAAAAGTCTCTGAAGTGTCACCATTTTTAGGAGTGATATCCTACCCGCTAATGATAGGGGAAGCGACCCCCAAAACTCAAAGCTGTCCTTCGCCCCCCTAATAAATTTGCACACATTTCCCTCCAGCAGATCCGCTTGATCGTGATAAATTTGGACCCTCAGGTATGGGAGGCATCTACCTTCCCACTCTATCCCCTCCACAGCTTGTGGTTTATCTCACCCCTGCCTGGTGGGGAATAGACATGACTTTCTCCAATTAACCTTGAGGCCTGCTACCTTCCAATGCTATCAACAATCTCTTGGCTCCTTCGAGGTCTTCCCCCATATTTTTAAGGAAGAGCAATAGGTCATCGGCATATAATGCTATGTGATGGGTTCGCCCCTCCACCTCCAATCCTTGATATGAGATTCCTGTCCTGGCTTTGGCGGCCAATGGCTCCATGGCCAGAGCGAACAGCAGAGGCAATAGGGGGCATCCCTGAGGTGTTCCCCGCTCCACCCCGTAGCTATACAATATAATCTTACCTGTCCTGACTCGGGCCTTTGAATCCGTATACAGGAGGGCCGTCCATGCCACAAACTCTGCCCCCAGGCTGAATGCCTGCATCACCCGAAACAAATATGGCCTTTCAAGGCTGTCAAACGCCTTTTCTATGTCAACTGTGAAAATAGCTGCCTCTTCTCTACAGTAAGCGTCTGCTTCCAATATTCTCATCAGCCTTCTAACATTTATCGCCATGCTCCGGGCTGGTATGAACCCCGCCTGGTCCTGGTGTATAAGGGCCACCATATGCAGCAAAAGGCGTGTGGCCAGTATTTTGCTTAAGATTTTGTAATCGATATTGAGCATGGAGAGCGGCCTATACGCTGTCTTGTCGGACCCTTGTTTCCCTGGCTTGAGCAGTGGACCTATCAAAGCCTCCCTAGTGGTCTCTGGGAGTATCCCCTCTTGTTTTGCCTGGTTGTATAGCTCTACCAACCTGGGTCCCAGCAGGTCGATGTATGCAGAGTAAAATTCAACGGGAAACCCATCTGTCCCTCGTGTTTTATTCCTAGCCATGGCCTTAATGGCACCTTTCACTTCCCACAGCTCTTTCTCCCTTCCCAGTGCTTCTGCCTCTTGACCCACTGAGAGACTCATGCACTCACTCACAGTCCCAATGAGAGACTCATGCACCCACTCACAGACCCATGTAGACACTCATGCATGCACTCATAGACCCACTGAGAGACTTACACACCCACACATAGACCTATTCAGAGACTCACACACCCACCCTTAGACCTACGCCAATACTCATGCATACACTGGCAGACTCACTCAAACACTCATGCACGTACTCACAGACCCACTGAGAGAATTACACACCCACTCATAGATCTACTCAGAGACTCATGCATCAACTGAAAGACCCACTCAGAAACTCATTCATCCAGTCACAGACCCACTCAGACACTCATGCACGTACCCACAGACCGAAGCTGACGTACCCACTCATAGATCTACTCAGAGAATCACGTACCCACTCATAGACCCACTCAGAGACTCATGCATCCACTGACAGACCTACTCAGAGACTCAGGCAACCACTCACAGATCTACTGAAAGTCTCATACATCCACTCACAGACATACTCAGACACTCATGCACCCATTCAGATACCCACCCTGATACTAATGTGCCCACACTTAGACCCACTCAAACACTCATGCAGTTACTCAGAGTTCCAGTCTGACATTCATGCAGCCAGTCATAGACCCACTGAGACACTCATGCATCCACTGTGAAAACTACTCTGAGACTCATGCATGCACTCACAAATCCATTGAGTCACTCATGCAGGCACTCACTCACCCACTCAGAGTAATATACCCCCTCACAAGTCTCTTAGAGAGTCATGTACCCAGTCAGACAGCCACTTGGACACACACTCATTCACAGTACCACTCATATTCTAATGCACTGTCACAGACCCACTCATGCACCCACTTACACAATACTTGCACAGTGTTAAAACATTCAGTTTTGTAATATGTATAGAGTCAAAATCAGAGTTATACATTCTAAATGGGTTATTGTGCATTGAATTTGTGCATTTGGTTTGTGGACCTGCTAGGGAGTCGCGGCTTCATAGAAAGTTTTAAAAAGGTTTTGAAATTAATATTATTTAGTGTTGGGTAATAGGGTGGCTCTGAGAAGCGCCTTTGTGTTCATTGTGAGTATGTGACAGCTACATATAAGACTGGATGCAGAGTTTCAGGTTGATGAGAAACACCCAGTTCCCTTCATCTGTTAAGTGAACTCCATCACTTCTATAGATTCCACACATGTCAAAACACAGGTTGTTGTTGTAGATGGAGCCCATATTACGGTCTCTAAGGAATGCAGAAACAGTTGTATTATTATGTTTACTGGCTTTGCCTATTTTTGGACAGAATTTGTCTGACCATTTCTATTTCTGTCTTTGGCAAATGTTAAAGTACACCAAGGAAGAGCGAGGGAAAAGTGGCATTAATTGGCCAAAGGTCTTCCTCATTGCTATTTCCAAACCTACTCTAGTCGGTGTGCCTAGGTCATTGCCATCACAGTGCACAATCATGAGGTCAGGGGTTTGGGAATCCACAATGCTTTTAAACAAAGGCACCAATTGTTGCAACTTTAACCCTCTCTGGCCAATCCATGTAATGTCTCCATTATGCAAACCCAAATCTCTGTCAATGCCTCTCTTTCTAGTAGACTCGGTGGCCCAGAAGACATAGTTGAGACCTAGACTCCACACTCTAACCATTTTGTAGGAAGGAGCTGAAGCCCACAGGAGAAGACTGCAGCTGAATGTGAAAGTTGGAAGAATGAAAAGCAGTTAAAATGGAGGAGTGGACCTAGATTTAGATAAGGATGTATTTAATTGGGTGGTGTAAATACTTTGAAACCTAAAAATGGGCAGTTCTTTCATTAGTAAAGTAAGTAGATCTGTGATTGATTGTGGGTAAATCGTACACAAGATGCACTATTGTGGATATGCTTACATTTTCAAGCAGTCAACCACACCTGCTACAGTTCAACTTGAAGCTGGTATGGTCTGGTTAGAAAGTGTGTGAACTTTTGACTTACTGGCACATTAGAGTGTTTTAAAGAGGATTGCTATAGCAACTGGGTTAAAGCAATATGGGGGAAGGATTCCAAATATACTGTAGTATGAGCTAGTAAAGCATAGCAGTTGAGACATAGCATATATTATAAAATATTAATTTTCTAATTTAGTACTGTGATTACTTTCGGAATGCAGTGTAAAAACATAGTTCTAACATAGTAAATGCCTTAACAAACGCTCGTATGGAGTCAAAACCCCTTTGCGAAGTTACACTGAGCCCGCTCTGGGGTCCAAGACGGGGTCGCAAATACACCCATAGGTACTACCAAATTGGGCTTCTTAAAAGGGGACTAATAAAGGATTACAAAAATAGCCAATGAAAACTGGTATACAAAAGGAAGATATGTAGGAAATATTTGATTTGCTACCTACATCAGTATCACTGGAAAAGAGAGGGAACATTTTCTATTAATGGTTCTTTCTTACAGAGAGTGGTACTTATAATTTTCCATGAGAACACATTTAGAGTGAAAGTGTGTTAACATTTGATGATCAACAAAGCGAATTTACAGGTATGCCAACATTAGGATTTTTAATAATGTAGATATATTTAAAAATAGTAAGTTATAAGTGTCAGTTAAATGTATTGAAGTTTGAATATTATTTACATATACTATGACAAAGCTTAAAAGGGCATGAAATAATTTATTTAATATGAAGTGAAGTACTTATGGAACTAGTCAACCATTTAGAAACTAAATGCTACTACATCTAAAGAGTTTCATATAAAGGTGTTTGGACAAAGAATCAGTCACTAGCAAATATAGTTATGTACTGAGTCATGTCATGGGAATTACATGACTAAAAGCTTTCTTGGTGGTTAAGTGAATATTTTTATGTGCTACATTTAAAATTGTTACTTTATCCACAATTGCTATAATACATTTATTTGTAAGGCTGCTGTTTTAATGCTATAGCTATGGTAGGATTTGTAGTTTAGACACTGGAAGATATATTGTACATGTGATTAAATAACATAGAGAAGTAAATATGCAACCAGATAAGTAGTATTTTAAACATGTGTCGGGGCTGGTACACTTGACATTGTGCATGCAGTTTTATTGCTAGGGCAACTTGGCATTAAAAACTCCTTGCCAAGCCTTAACCTGCTCCTCTAATACATATAACTCATCCCTAAGGTAGGCTGCAGCTAAGCCATAGTGCATGCTTCTATGTGCTTAAAAGCAAACACATGTAGTTGCATGTTCCAGTGAGCTACATGTGTACCTACAGGCCAACATCCTTACTTATACGTACAGTCTGTCACTCTGATTCACATCACACATGACTACATACAAAAGGACAGGGCCACTAATACCCCCCAAGATAATGTCAGAAGCATTTAAATGTTCATTTTCACAAATAAACACAACTCTTATGAATCTAGACAAATGGAGGGGGTTTCACACAGGAGCGGCTCCTCTGCTAAGGCGGAGGAGCGTCGCCCAACTGCTGGCAGAGCAGGGGGAGGAATGGTTTGCACACTCCAAGTGTGCGAGACTGCTTGGTCGGCTGTCTCAGGCCGGCCAAACAGTGATGCACTGTAGGACTTGGCCCTTTTTGGCTAAAGTTCCCTAAACTTTTTGCTTTCCCACTAGACCTTTTTTCTGACATTGTGTTGCCAACTTAGATGCTTTGGACACTTTGCCACTGCTAAACAGTGTCAAAGTGCAAGTGCTCCCTGTGTAAAGTATAATGGTAATTGGTTGTCCATGATTGGTATGTTTGACTTACTAGTAAAGTCCCTAGTAAAGTGCACTATGTGTGCCAGGGCTGGTAATGCAAATGCTACTAGTGGGCCTGCAGCACGAATTGTGCCACCCACACAAGTAGCTTTAAAAAGGGAACTCAGGCCTGCCATTGCAGGGCCTGCGCGCAGTTTGTTAAACTGCCATGTTGTTTGACAAGTGCACCCACTTGCCAGACCTTACCCTTCCCTTTCTATGCATATCAGACACCCCTATGGTAGGTCTAGGGTACCCCCTGGGCAGGGTGCAGTGCATGTGAAAGGTAGGACATGTCCTAAGGTGTGTACCATGTCCTGACAGTGAAATAATCTCCATTTCATTTTTCACTGTTGAAAGGCCATCTTGCCCATAGGACAGAATGGGGAGGCTGTGTAATATGTTTTCCAGCCTATCTTCCCAAAGGCTCAAGATGGAGAGGTGAAGTTTAGTATGCCTGAACTCACAATGTAATAACACATCTTTTTATGAAGGTGGTTTTTGCATTGTGTGTTCAGAAGCCACTCCTTTAGAAGTGGCTGAGTTTTTGTGCTCTAACATTTCTGTGTGTCTCTGCCTGGCTGTGGATTGACTGTCTGGATTTGAAAGCGATAGGATCTGGGGAATGTCTTGACCCAGGAGAGGAGGTGAGACAGCAACAGGCTGACCTGCATCTGGAGTGTAGGGGGAGGAGTAGCCCCTAGAGGTGAAGAGGCCTGGGTTGCTGCTATAAAACAATTGTCCCATCTCCTGCTGAGTGATTGAGAGTCCAGACCCCCACTAATCAAAGGATAAAGGTGTCACTGGCAGGGAGGCACCCAGAACTGGTTTGAACAGGGGTCAGTGCCCCCTGAACACAAAGACTCCAAAGCCATTGAGGGGTATAACTATGAGAGCTGAAGCCCCTGAACTTTGGAGAATGGCTTTATCAATTGTGAACAAGACTGGAGCTACGTCGTGGTCAAGAGGGCATTTGCCAAGGAACAAACAACTGAAGAGACTGAAGGATAGGACTGACCCTTGCTGTGTGTTCTGGGGCTGGCCTGCAGTTTGCTGTTGTGACCAAGGAAAGGCTAAAGGGACTTTGCTGTGTGCGGTGTCCTCCTGCTTGAAAGGACTTTGCTGTGTGCTGTGTCCTGAAGTAACTTATCCCCAAGGGCCCGAGGTGAGATGGCTCCCTGTTGCGAAAACTCAGGAGCACAAAAGTTTCCAGGAGAGTCTCAGCGACGCTGTGTGCGTGTGCTTCGTGCAGCCTGAGACCCTCGTAAGGTGTGCCCTGTGATCTTGGGCACCTGGAGTCCAAGTGAGGACCAGCGACGCTGTGTGCGTGTGCTTTGTGCAGCCTGAACCTTTTATGTGAATTTTCCAGTTATAGTGTGCACCGGAATCCAAGTGAGTCTCAGTGACGCTGTGTGCATGAGCTTTGTGCAGCGTGAGACCTTCGTGAGGATTGCCTTGTTATCGTGCACACCTGGAATCCAAGTGGTTCTCAACGACGCTGTGTGCGTGTGCTTTGTGCAGCATGAGACCTTCGTGAGGATTGTCTTGTTATCGTGCACTGGAGTCCAAGTGAGTCTCAGCGACGCTGTGTGCGTGTGCTTGTGCAGCGTGAGACCTTTGTCAGGATTGCCTTGTTAACGTGTACCCGGTGTTAAAGTGAGTCTCAGCGATGCTGTGCGCGTGATATTCGTGCAGCATGAGACCTTCGTGTGGAGTGCCCAGTGATTGTGCACCTGAAGCTCAAGGGAGTCTCAGCGACGCTGTGTACGTGTGCCCTGTGGCAGCCTGAGATCTTCGTAGCAGTAGCGGCCCGGACCATCAGCCTCAGAGGAGCTGAGCCGCCGGCCTGAGCCCGCCTTTGCCAATTCACAAAGATTGCATCTGAGGCCCAAGCCGCTGGAAGAGGAGAGGAGAGTGGGTTCGCGCCCCCCAGGTAAAGTGTGTCGACTCCTGGGGCGGGGCGCAGGCTCGGAGTTAGACGCTCTCGGCCTCTCTCTCATTTCAGCAGCGCAAGCCTCTGCTTCGGCTCGTATCGTGGCCCGTTTTGCAAGGGAGTGGCAGTACCGGGGCCAGAGTGCGGAGCTGCACTTTTTGTTACACCATACCCGTGTTGGGGGCAACTGTTTTCAAAGGCTACATGCGAGTCAGAAGGAGTGGCAGAGAGACCGCCTGAGGCACCGTGATCGGTGCCGGAGTGTATTACGGATTACTCCATTTCTGCATAACGGAGTACCTGATTGTCGTATTACACATTGCATCATTTCTGCATAACGAAGTACCTGATTAGTGTATTACGCATTGCATCTTTCCTGCATAACGAACTACCTGATTAGTGTATGACGCATGGCATTGTTTCTGCATAATGAACTACCTGATTGTCGTATGATGCATTGCATTGTTTCTGCATAACGAACTACCTGATTAGCGTATTACGCATTGCATTACTCCTGCATAACGAACTACCTGATTAGTGTATTGCGCATTGCCTTACATCTGTATAACGAAGTACCTGGTGGTTGTATTACGCATTGCATTATTTTTACATTGCAAAGTACCTGATTGTTATGTTACGCATCGCATTATTTTTACATCGCAAAGTGCCTGATTGTTGCATACGCATTGCATTATTTTCACATTGCAAAAGTGCCTGATTCTAGCATTACGATCTGCATAACATGGTGTTAGGATTACAGTCGAATGCTTAGAAGTACTCATTAATATCACCAGAACTTGCAAGGGCTGACTGGCCTAACAACCGGCCAGGAGGAATATTACAAATACGCATATGTGGGATTTATATCGTGTGGTCTTATCGTATATCTTTTTATATAAAATTTATACTCGTTTTTACAAAACTCGTGTGGAGTCTATTTGTGGTGTCATCATTGGGTCGCTGTGAGCGTGGTTGCAAATATTTTACACATTTACCTTGAAGATAAGCTGGGCTGCTCGTGCCAAGTTACCGAGGGGGTGAGCGGGGGCTACCTCAGAAGGTGACCTTCCTCTCCCTGACGTGGAACCGAGGGTCCCTATTTGGCCGAAGGTACCTACCTCAGCCAACCAGGGATCCCAGGTCTAACATTTGGTGGTCAGCGGTGTGGGATCTGAATGTGTATTTGCAAATTCACTCGCAGATATTGGTGTACATCACAAGTTTAGCGTAGACCACGATGCAACCACATATTGTGTTCTTGATTGTTGGTTCTAGTTGGTTTTATTTTTGAGCAACCTTTAAGCCACACATCATGTCTCAGAGGAGTCAAGTAGCCAGTGAGGCTGCAGAATTAGAGTTCCACATTGAGGCATTGCTTACCTACAAAGTTGATCAATTGAGGCAATTCTGCAGAGCTTTGGGATGTCCCATGGAAAGTAGCACCAAGAAGGAGGAGCTGCAGATGGCCTTGAGGGCCTGGTGGGAAGCCAAAGGGACTCGGTAGGCGGGTGATGTTGAGGTGGATGAGGATGACCCAGGGAATGGATTTGGTCCACAGGATTTGCCAGTGGAGGGACCAGCCTTAGGGGCTGGTAGTAGCCATTCAGAGAGGAGGTTTTCACCAGAGGAGCTGGAGGAAAACTAAAGGGTCAGAGAGCATGAGTTGGAGGTTTTGAAACTTAAAGCTCAAGCAGAAGAGAAGATGATGCTCATTGAAAGTGAAAAGCGAGCAGAGGAGAGCAGGAATGCTCTCGCCTTGGAAGAGAAAAAGATTCCCGTAGCTCATGAGTTGAGCATGAGGGAACTGGACATTAAGGTTAAAAAGGCAGAGTCCAGTTTGAATGGTGACAGTGTACAGCCAGTGCCAAGTGTGGATGAGTACAAGCGTGCACTGGATGACTGGGTGTTGGTGAGCATGGCAAATGATTTGAAGGGGTTGCTCAACCTTACCCCTAGGAAGCCTAGGCTCAGTAATTGTTTTCCAGGGTTGCGCCAACCCGTGTTAGGGTGCGAGCTCTTTGATTCCCGGGAGCTGGCACAAGAGCCGGACCCCTGGTCATGGGTCCAAGGGCCTGAAAATAGCCCTAGAGAGGGAAGGGAGGTGAAGTAGAACCGTTAGGTCCCAGAGTAGTGGGGGGGCATGCGGGCTAGCGTCCTGTCTCAGAGGAGAGGGAGGGAGTATGAGCAGCATCCTCAGGGGTTCACCACCCCACCCCAGAGACTGGAGGGTTCCTTACAGGAGCACCAGGTGGGAGGCCTAGCGCCTACTTGCCAGCTGTGCGAGGAAGAACACCCAGCATCAGGAGGGCGTGGGGCGTCTATCACCAGAGCTCCCGCGGTCCTGAAGTCTGTGGGTGCCATTCCTAAATGGCAGGCACAGAAATCTAAATGGAAGGTTAAGGGAGGAAGGTATCCCCCGTGGGAAAACCCGTGGGACTGTGTCCAGCTAGTAGAGCCTGGTCCCCTAGGAGTGACCAGGGTACACCCATATCTAACCTGGAGGACAGGATAACTGGGAACAGTGTCCTGACTGATGGGTCTTCCAGGGATACCGCTCTAGGTGGGGGTTGGCAAGGGGCCAGCACGCCTAGAGAGGCCCCAACTGTCTGGAAGTACCCATGGAGTGGCATAGTTGATCCAGGGAGTGGTGATCAAGAGAATCCCCTGGGGTCAGGAAGGCATAGAACCGGAGGGTGTCCCTGTGGTAGCGGGCCTGCGTCCGTGTTCTATCGCCCTAAGCAGGGAAGTCCATCAAGGTGGTTGATTGGTCTACCCTGACTTTTGGCTGGGAGGGGGTTGTGTAGGACTTGGCCCTTTTTGGCTAAAGTTCCCTATACTTTTTGCTTTCCCCCTAGACATTTTTTCTGACGTTGTGTTGCCAACTTAGATGCTTAAGACACTTTGCTACTGCTAAACAGTGTCAAAGTGCAAGTGCTCCCTGTGTAAAGTGTAATGGTAATTGGTTGCCCATGATTGGTATGTTTGCCTTACTAGTAAAGTCCCTAGTAAAGTGCACTATGTGTGCCAGGGCTGGTAATGCAAATGCTACTAGTGGGCCTGCAGCACGAATTGTGCCACCCACACAAGTAGCTTTAAAAAGGGAACTCAGGCCTGCCATTGCAGGGCCTGCGTGCAGTTTGTTAAACTGCCATGTTGTCTGACAAGTGCACCCACTTGCCAGACCTTACCCTTCCCTTTCTATGCATATCAGACACCCCTATGGTAGGTCTAGGGTACCCCCTGGGCAGGGTGCAGTGCATGTGAAAGGTAGGACATGTACGAAGGTGTGTACCATGTCCTGACAGTGAAATAATCTCCATTTCGTTTTTTCACTGTTGAAAGGCCATCTTGCCCATAGGACAGAATGGGGAGGCTGTGTAATATGTTTTCCAGCCTATCTTCCCAAAGGCTTAAGATGGAGAGGTGAAGTTTAGTATGCCTGCACTCACAAAGTAATAACACATCTTTTTATGAAGGTGGTTTTTGCATTGTGTGTTTAGAAGCCACTCTTTTAGAAGTGGCTGAGTTTTTGTGCTCTAACATTTCTGTGTGTCTCTGCCTGGCAGTGGATTGACTGTCTGGATTTGAAAGCGATAGGATCTGGGGAATGTATTGACCCAGGGGAGGAGGTGAGACAGCAACAGGCTGACCTGCATCTGGAGTGTAGGGGGAGGAGTAGCCCCTAGAGGTGAAGAGGCCTGGGTTGCTGCTATAAAACAATTGTCCCATCTCCTGCTGAGTGATTGAGAATCCAGACCCCAACTAATCAAAGGATAAAGGTGTCACTGGCAGGGAGGCACCCAGAACTGGTTTGAACAGGGGTCAGTGCCCCCTGAACACAAAGACTCCAAAGCCATTGAGGGGTATAACTATGAGAGCTGAAGCCCCTGAACTTTGGAGGATGGATTGATCAATTGTGAACAAGACTGGAGCTACTTCATGGTCAAGAGGACCTTTGCCAAGGAATAAACAACTGAAGAGACTGAAGGATAGGACTGACCCTTGCTGTGTGTTCTGGGACTGGCCTGCAATTTGCTGTTTTAACCAAGGAAAGGCTAAAGGGACTTTGCTGTGTGCTGTGTCCCCATGCTTGAAAGGACTTTGCTGTGTGCTGTGTCCTGAAGTAATTTATTCCCAAGGGCCAGAGGTGAGCTGGCTCCCTGTTGCGGAAACTCAGGAACACAAAATTTTCCAGGAGAGCCTCAGCGACGGTGTGTGCGCGTGCTTCGTGCAGCCTGAGACCCTCGTAAGGTGTGCCCTGTGATCTTGGGCACCTGGAGTCCAAGCGAGGATCAGCGACGCTGTGTGCGTGTGCTTTGTGCAGCCTGAACCTTTTGTGAGGATTGTCCAGTTATCGTGTGCACCAGAATCCAAGTGAGTCTCAGCGACGCTGTGTGCGTGTGCTTTGTGCAGCGTGAGACCTTCGTGAGGATTGCCTTGTTATCGTGCACTGGAGTCCAAGTGAGTCTCAGCGACGCTGTGTGCGTGTGCTTTGTGCAGCGTGAGACCTTCGTGAGGATTGCCTTGTTAACGTGCACCCGGAGGTAAAGTGAGTCTCAGCGATGCTGTGCATGTGATCTTCATGCAGCGTTAGACCTTCGTGAGGAGTGCCCGGTGATCGTGCACCCGAAGCTCAAGGGAGTCTCAGCAACGCTGTGTGCGTGTGCCCTGTGGCAGCCTGAGATCTTCGTAGCAGTAGCGGCCCGGACCGGCAGCCTTGGAGGAGCTGAGCCGCCGGCCCGAGCCCACCTTTGCCAATTCACAAAGATTGCATCTGAGGCCCAAGTCGCTGGAAGAGGAGAGGAGAATGGGTCCACGCCCCCCAGGTAACGTGTGTCTACTCCTGGGGCGGGGTGCGGGCTCGGAGGGAGACGCTCTCGGCCTCTCTCTCATTTCAGCAGTGCGAGCCTCTGCTTCAGCTCGTATCGCGGCCTGTATTGCCAAGGGAGTGACAGTACCGGGGCCGGTGTGCGGAGCTGCACTTTTTGTTACACCATACCCGTGTTGGGGCAACTGTTGTCAAAGGCTACCTGCGAGTCAGGAGGAGTGGCAGAGAGACCGCCTGAGGCACCGTGATCGGTGCCGGAGTGTATTACGGATTACTCCATTTCTGCATAACGGAGTACCTGATTGTCGTATTACACATTGCATCATTTCTGCATAAAGAACTACCTGATTAGTGTATGACGCATGGCATTGTTTCTGCATAACGAACTACCTGATTGTCGTATGATGCATTGCATTGTTTCTGCATAACGAACTACCTGATTAGCGTATTACGCACTGCATTACTCCTGCATAACGAACTACCTGATTAGTGTATTGCGCATTGCCTTACATCTGTATAACGACGTACCTGGTGGTTGTATTACGCATTACATTATTTTTACATTGCAAAGTACCTGATTGTTGTGTTACGCATCGCATTATTTTTACATCGCAAAGTGCCTCATTGTTGCGTACGCATTGCATTATTTTCACATTGCAAAAGTGCCTGATTCTAGCATTACGATCTGCATAACATGGTGTTAGGATTACAGTCGAATGTTTAGAAGTGCTCATTAATATCGCCAGAACTTGCAAGGGCTGGCTGGCCTAACAACCGGCCAGGAGGAATATTACAAATACGCACATGTGGGATTTATATCGTGTGGTCTTATCGTATATTTTTTATATAAAATCTATACTCGTTTTAACAAAACTCGTGTGGAGTCTATTTGTGGTGTCATCATTGGGTTGCTGTGAGCGTGGTTGCAAATACTTTACACATTTACCTTGAAGATAAACCTGGCTGCTCGTGCCAAGCTAACGAGGGGGTGAGCGGGGGCTATCTCAGAAGGTGACCTTCCTTTCCCTGACGTGGAACCGCGGGTCCCTATTTGACTGAAGGTACCTACCTCAGCCAACCAGGAATCCCGGGTCTAACATGCACATTTTGCATCTTCCCCACCAGGCTGTAATGCACAGCCTGGTGAGGAACATACACAGGCTCCCTGTCTTCGTCTGAGTGCCCAACCATGGAGCTCAGACCAATCACAACGCTGCATTTCAGTGTTGTGATTGGCTATGGGGAGCCAATCACAATGCTGTATTGAAGTGTTGTGAGTGGCTATGGGGAGCCTTGTGCTTCCTGGTTTGGACCTCAAGAAGAGTGGCAACGTGACAGAGAGAAGGCGGCAATTTTAAAGGTAACTGTTTTTTTAAAATGTACTTTTATTTTTTTCAAAGCCCCCCGCCCCGCCACCCCCATTTCCTGTGAGCCGCCACTGATTCCACACACTGTTAAATAACCCAGTAGTAAGTAACACACCCAGAAAGCAATCCATGCGGTCCCTTACACACATATTTACAGACCAGTAGAGTAAGAAACAGAGGCGTTAATATACCGACAAACTTAGATATGGAAAAACACTCCTGTATAGGGACTGACAATCTCATTCCTATATCTACTAAACAACTAACGCTACTAAGTAACTCATCCAGAGAGTACTCCTTTAAACATGTCTGAAGCCTGGAACACTTGAGCTTGCACATGAAGTTTTACAGCTAGGCCAACTTGGCATTTAAAACCCCTTGCCAAGCCTTAACCTGTTCATCTACTACAAATAACTCATCCCTAAGGTAGGCTGCAGCTACGCACTAGGACATGCTTCTATGGGGTTAAATGTAAGACATGTTGTTAGAAGTTTCAATGAGCTAGATGAGCATTTACAGGCCCATATCCTCACTTATACGTCCAGCATGCCACTCTGATTCAAATCTCACATAACTACATACAAAAGGACAGTACCGCTAATACATCCCCTCAGACAGTGTTAGAAACATCTAAACATTCACTCACAAACACAGTTACAACTCCTATGTATCCAGCAATAATGAAGGAGTTTGCACACACAGTTAAATAATACAGTAGTAACTAAAACCCAGGAAGCAATCCATATCATCCCTTACATACACATGTAGAGACCCATAGAGTCATAAAGAGAAGCAGTGATATACCAACAAAGTTACTTACATACAGAAAAACACCCCTACATAGGGAGAGAGACACTGATTCAGATATCTACTAAAGAACGTCCACTACTAAGTCACCCATCCAGAGAAGTAGTCCTTTAAACATATCTCAGGCCTGGCACACTTGAGTTTCTGCATGCAGTTTTATTGCAAGGGCAACCTGGAATTTAAAACCTCTGGCCATGGCTTAACCTGCTCATCAACTACATATAACGCATCTAAATGGTAGGCTGCAGCTAAGTCATAGTGCACACTTCTATGTGCTTAAAAGCAAACACATGTAGCTAGAAGTTCCAGTGAGCTACATGTGTACTTACCGGCCCATTTCCTCACTTATATGTCCAATCTGTCACTCTGATTCAAATGATACATGTCTACATAGAAAAGGACAGAGCCACCTCATATAGTGTCAGAATCATTTAAATGTTAATTTTTACACACAAACACAACTCTTTTGAATCTAGCACTAATAGAGGTGGTTGCACACACTGTTAAATAACCCAGTAGTAACTAACACACTCAGAAAGCAATCCATGCTGTCCTTTACATACACATTTACAGACCCTAGAGTCATGAACAAAGGCACTGATATACCAACAAACTTAGTTTGATTTGGAAAAATACCCCTATATAGGGACTGAGTCACTCATTCACATATCTACTGAACCCATCCAGAGAAGAACTTCTTTAAACATGTCTCAGGCCTGGTACACTTGAGTTTGTAAATGTAGTTTTATTGCTAGGCCGACTTGGCATTTAAAACCCCTTGCCAAGCCTCAACGTGTTCATCTGCTACATATAACTCATCCCTAAGGTAGGCTGCAGCTACGCACTAGGACATGCTTCTATGGGGTTAAAGGTAAGACATGTTGTTAGAAGTTTCAGTGAGCTAGATCAGCATTTACAGGCCCATATCCTCACTTATACGTCCAGCATGCCACTCTGATTCAAATCTCACATAACTACATACAAAAGGACAGTACCGCTAATACATCCCCTCAGACAGTGTTAGAAACATCTAAACATTAAATCACAAACACAGTTACAACTCCTATGTATCCAGCAATAATGAAGGAGTTTGCACACACAGTTAAATAATGCAGTAGTAACTAACACCCAGGAAGCAATCCATATCATCCATTACATACACATGTAGAGACCCATAGAGTCATAAAGAGAAGCAGTGATATACCAACAAAGTTACTTACATACAGAAAAAACACCCCTACATAGGGAGAGAGACACTGATTCAGATATCTACTAAAGAACGTCCACTACTAAGTCACCCATCCAGAGAAGTAGTCCTTTAAACATATCTCAGGCCTGGCACACTTGAGTTTCTGCATGCAGTTTTATTGCAAGGGCAACCTGGAATTTAAAACCTCTGGCCATGGCTTAACCTGCTCATCAACTACATATAACGCATCTAAATGGTAGGCTGTAGCTAAGTCATAGTGCACACTTCTATGTGCTTAAAAGCAAACACATGTAGCTAGAAGTTCCAGTGAGCTACATGTGTACTTACCGGCCCATTTCCTCACTTATATGTCCAATCTGTCACTCTGATTCAAATGATACATGTCTACATAGAAAAGGACAGAGCCACCTCATATAGTGTCAGAATCATTTAAATGTTAATTTTTACACACAAACACAACTCTTTTGAATCTAGCACTAATAGAGGTGGTTGCACACACTGTTAAATAACCCAGTAGTAACTAACACACTCAGAAAGCAATCCATGCTGTCCTTTACATACACATTTATAGACCCTAGAGTCATGAACAAAGGCACTGATATACCAACAAACTTAGTTTGATTTGGAAAAATACCCCTATATAGGGACTGAGTCACTCATTCACATATCTACTGAACCCATCCAGAGAAGAACTTCTTTAAACATGTCTCAGGCCTGGTACACTTGAGTTTGTAAATGTAGTTTTACTGCTAGGCCGACTTGGCATTTAAAACCCCTTGCCAAGCCTCAACGTGTTTATCTGCTACATATAACTCATCCCTAAGGTAGGCTGCAGCTACGCACTAGGACATGCTTCTATGGGGTTAAAGGTAAGACATGTTGTTAGAAGTTTCAGTTAGCTAGATGAGCATTTACAGGCCCATATCCTCACTTATACGTCCAGCATGCCACTCTGATTCAAATCTCACATAACTACATACAAAAGGACAGTACCGCTAATACATCCCCTCAGACAGTGTTAGAAACATCTAAACATTAAATCACAAACACAGTTACAACTCCTATGTATCCAGCAATAATGAAGGAGTTTGCACACACAGTTAAATAATGCAGTAGTAACTAACACCCAGGAAGCAATCCATATCATCCATTACATACACATGTAGAGACCCATAGAGTCATAAAGAGAAGCAGTGATATACCAACAAAGTTACTTACATACAGAAAAACACCCCTACATAGGGAGAGAGACACTGATTCAGATATCTACTAAAGAACGTCCACTACTAAGTCACCCATCCAGAGAAGTAGTCCTTTAAACATATCTCAGGCCTGGCACACTTGAGTTTCTTCATGCAGTTTTATTGCAAGGGCAACCTGGAATTTAAAACCTCTGGCCATGGCTTAACCTGCTCATCAACTACATATAACGCATCTAAATGGTAGGCTGCAGCTAAGTCATAGTGCACACTTCTATGTGCTTAAAAGCAAACACATGTAGCTAGAAGTTCCAGTGAGCTACATGTGTACTTACCGGCCCATATCCTCACTTATATGTCCAATCTGTCACTCTGATTCAAATGATACATGTCTACATAGAAAAGAACAGAGCCACCTCATATAGTGTCAGAATCATTTAAATGTTAATTTTTACACACAAACCCAACTCTTTTGAATCTAGCACTAATAGAGGTGGTTGCACACACTGTTAAATAACCCAGTAGTAACTAACACACTCAGAAAGCAATCCATGCTGTCCTTTACATACACATTTACAGACCCTAGAGTCATGAACAAAGGCACTGATATACCAACAAACCAAGGGGCATATTAGCAATTCCAATAGAAGCCCAGGTTAGATGTCCTGCACATCTAACCTGGGCTTATATTGGAATTCTATAACGCATATTAGCAAGCCCATTATCGCCGTTTTAGCGGCAGTTTCCTGCCGCTAAAACGGCGATAATTATCGCCGGTCTTGCTAATATGCCCCTTAGTTTGATTTCGAAAAATACCCCTATATAGGGACTGAGTCACTCATTCACATATCTACTAAACCCATCCAGAGAAGCACTTCTTTAAACATGTCTCAGGCCTGGTACACTTGAGTTTGTAAATGAAGTTTTACTGCTAGGCCGACTTGGCATTTAAAACCCCTTGCCAAGCCTCAACGTGTTCATCTGCTACATATAACTCATCCCTAAGGTAGGCTGCTGCCACTCCATACGACATGTTTCTAGGTGCTCAAAGGTAAGACATATTGTTAGAGGCGTCAGTGAGCTAGATGAGCCCTTTCAGGCCCATATCCTCATTTATATGTCCAGTCTGCCACTCTGATTCAAATCTCACATAACTACATACAAAAGGACAGAGCCAGTAATACACCACCTCAGACAGTGTTTGAAGCATATAAACATTCACTCACAAACAAAAACACAACTCTTATGGATCCAGCAATAATGGAGGAGGTTGCACACACAGATAAATACCCCAGTAGTAACTAACACGCCCAGGAAGCAATTCATGCTGTCCCTAATACAGTACCACACGCACCCTGTCTCAACATGTCTCAGGCCTGCTTCTGCAGAACCTGTGTCTGTAGTTTAAAGAGTAGGTCAAATTGACTTTTAAAAGTGCTTGCCAAGCCTTAAACCCCTAATCTATGACCTATAACTCATCCCTAAGGTAGGCAGTAGTTAGGTTATAGGCAGAGAGCTATCTGTTCAAAACCTAAGACATATACTTTCAAATTTGAGTCAATGACACTGCACTTTCAGACCACTATGCAGAGTTATGCATTCAGTCTGGTTGTCATATTCTAACTCAGATACTCATGTGCAAAACAATAGAGCCACTAATACACCCAGCCACTTACTTACAATTGCTTCTAAGTATTCCCTGAGCTATAGAGATACATCATATGTATGTAGGTCTACTGGGGGCAGTTCTGTACACACAGTTGTGTGCCCAATACTCACTAACACAACCAGTAAGCACTCCATGCTGCCCCTTAGATACCTGTTTAGAGAGCCATAGAGACACTAGGAGTGGTAGCTCTATAGCAACATACTTCCTTAAAGAGCCAAAGACACACTCAAATTGGGATTGAGACACTCATTCAGATATCTACTGAATCACTAACACTAACAATTCAACAATATAGAATACTGCCGCTTCAAGCATTTCTCAGACCTGCTTCTGCAGAACCAGTGTGTGCAGTTAATTAGTAGGCCACATTGACTTTAAAAAATGCTTGCCAAGCCTTCAACTTCTATTCTATTTCATATAACTCACCTCTAAGGTCGGCAGCAGGTAGGCCATGGACAGTGAACTATCTGCTCAAAACCTAACACATATACTCTCAAATTTGAGTCACTGACAACTGCACTTTCAGACCCCTATGCCTTGTTATACATTGAGTCTGAGAGTCACATTGCAACTCATATACCTATCTGCAGAAAGGTTAAAGCCACTAATACACCCAGCCACTCGCTTAAAATAGCCTCTAAGCATTCACTCAGATATACAGATGCATCATATGTATCTAGTCCTACTGGGGGCACTTCTGCAGACACAGTTGCATACCCCAATACTCATTAACACTGCTTGAAAGTAGTCCATGCGCCCCCTTAGATACACATTTAAAGAGCCATAGAGACACTAAGAAGAGTAGTGGTATAGGAACATAGGGCCAGATGTATGAAAGCATTTTGCATTCGCAAACGGTACGAATCGCAAAATTCAGCCGTTTGCAAATGCAAAATGGCCTTTCCCTATGTATGAAAGGCTTTGGCATTCGCAATTTAGGTAATCGCAATTTTTAGTGATTACCTACATTGTGAATGCAAACAGGGAATCACAATTTGCGAATCCCTAATGCACATGTAAGAAGTCTTTTCTAAATGAGAATTGTGCATTTAGGAATCGCTATTACCAACAACTTCAAGTTGATGGTAACCATGTGCAAACTTTGAAAAATGCAAAAAACTGCATTTTTCAAAGTGCCATGTAGCACACACATGCCCCCATGGCATGTGTGTGCCTTACATGTGCATCTTTTTGTAGGGGCGCTTCAGGGGGGCCTTAGGCCTCCAGGCACCCTTGTCTTTGCATTTCCTAATTTGCAATTATCAATTAGGTAATTGCAATTTTGGTAACGCAAGACCATTCGCACCGATGTGCCCTGAGGCCCATAGGAAAAAATGGAATCGCAAGTCCAAATAATAATTCCACAATTGCGTTTGTGATTTTTAAGAAATGGCAATTAGAGATTCGCTGTTTCCTGTTTGTTTTCTTACATCTGATTTTACGATTACCAAATAGCGATTTCTTAAAAATCGCCATTTGGTAATCGCAAAATGACATTTTCATATAACAGCCCCATACTTCCTTATATATTCAAAGACACATTCAAATAGACACTGAGACAGTCATTCAGATATCTACTGAGTCACTAGCAACTCAACCATATAGACAAGTGCCGCTTCAAACATGTCTCAAGCCTGCTTCTGCAAAACCTGTGTGTACAGCTTTAGCGGTAGGCTAAAGTGATTTCAAAGAATGCTTGTAAAACCTTAAACTCCTCTTCTATTACATATAACTCATCACTAACATAGGTAGTAGGTAGGCCACGGGCAATTACATATCTGATCAAAACCTAACCCATATACTCTCAAATTTGAGTCACTGACAACTGTACTTTCAGACCCCTATGTCCAAGTATATATTTAGTCTAAAATAAAGATTACAACTCACATTCCTATCTGCAAAAAATAGAGTCAGTAATACATCCACCACTCACTCACAGTAGTAGAGTTGCTAACACACTCACACAATATTCATGGAGCCAGTGATCCATCCACTCACTCATCCATACACTCACTCATGCACCCTATCACTCACTCATGCAACCACTCACACACCCACGCACTCATACAGACACGCAACAACCACTGAGTCACCCATAGAAACACTCACATACCCTCTCACTTACTTATATAGCTTCTCACACAGCCACAAACCCACTCATACAGACAGTGACACAACCACTTACTCACCCATTGATTTACTAACACACTCACTATATCATTAATACAAACACTTATCCACCCCCTCTATATTATCACTCCTACAGCCTCTTACTCACCCCTACAGCCACTCAGCGCCCACTGACTCAGACATACAGGCATTCATACACCCATTCAGCAAGCTATACAACCACTCATGCATCCACACACTCACACATACAGTGACTTACACACCCTTGTATTCACTCATACAACAAATAACAGACTAAACCACACAGTCATACATTAACTTTCACACAGACTCACTCAGACTTACAGGCACTTGTATATCCAGTCACTCACCCATAGGGACACTTACACATTTACTTGCTCACCCATAGAGCTACTCACACACCCACAGCCACTAATGCAATCTCTCACTCATGCACACACTCACTAACAAACCCACTAACTCATTCATACACCTACTCAGACATCCACTCCCTCACATATACAGGCTTTCAGAAACCAACTCATCAAGCTACACAAATACTCATACTTCTATACACTTACCTACACAATCACTAACACACCCTTTTACTCACTTATACAACAAATGACACATTAACTCATGCAGTCAGGCAGCAACATTCACACACACTAAGACACCCAGACACTCACACATACAGCCACTCACACAGTCACTTCCTCACCCATATTACAACTCCCACACCCACTCATTCAGCTATACAGCTATATAGCCACTAATGTAATCTCTTACTCACCCATATAACCACATAGGCACCCACTTACTCTCCCACACAGTATGCACCAACTCACTGATTGTGTTGCTCACACACTCACTAAGTCTCCTATGCAGGTATTCAACATCTACACACTTACCCATACAGCCACTTATGCACACTTTCACTCACACATATAGCTAGTTACACACTCACTCATACAGCCAGGCATACCCCCTTTCACACACTCATACTCACACTAACACACCCACTCATTCATGCATACAGCCAGATATCCATCCTCTCACTCAGTGATACAGGCACTTATACAATCTCTCACTCACTGAAATACTAATCACACACCCACTAACTGATTCACAGCTACTCAGTCACCCATATAGTCATTCACACATCCAGTCATTCACACATCCAGTCAGTCACTTATACAATAATTTCAATTGTACTCACTCAGTCATCCAGTCTCTTGAACATGTACTCATTCACATATTGAGTGACGTGGACAACCATATACTCATTTAAACACTCACTAACACACTAATAGATGTACCAACATAGACTCACACTCATACAAATGTACATTTAACATATTCATTTTCTTTCTTAAAAACTGGAAAAAGTGGTTATAACAAGAACCATATTTGGAAACAATTTTATGATTTTTTGGTTTCTCTAAACATTTTGAGTTTTTTAGGAGTTCAGTTCCAAAAAAAAACAGAACAACAAGCACAGAAAAAGAGAACCTGTGCTTTACATCACAAAAAAATTAACAAGTGTGTCCATTGATAGTTTGGAGCAGTGTAGCCACAACTTGTTCTCCAACACTCAGGATTGTGCTATATTTATACAAAAGATGCCAACTTTGGCAAAGTCAGGAAGAGTGGTGGGTATATTCGAAACAGGTTGTCCTGCAGTAGATGATCCTGCTTCATTGTTTCCAGAACCAGATGTTCCTTGATGATCCTTCAGCCTTCTCATTTCCGCTCTCACCAGCCAAATGCCATGATTTGTTTGAAGGTGCTTGTACATACCAGATGTACCCCATGAATATTTTTTATCTCTCCCACACAAGAGGACTTTCTGGCATATGGCACATGTCATATTTTGAGCATTAACTTTCTTTTACCCCTCTGGTATGGAAAAAACTCCCATACAAAGCTCTCCTTTCTTTTCTTGGGCAGCTCTCCCTCTTCCTCCTGGAGAGTCCTTCTTTTTCCTCCAGAAACTCTGCTGCAGATGCCATGATGAATTGGGAGGAATTTTCCAAAAAAACAAGACAAATTCAAATTGGTAGCTGCCTGAAAAGTGTGAAATCTCACAGCCACTTCCAAAACATAGAGGAAAGGGGTGCAACCTTTCTGTATTCATGATAGAAATGTGTTTAACCTATTAAATCACTTTGTTTCTGTGTCTGGGATGTGCAACCCCAGCATGGCTCATTGCGCCGGGTATGCAACACCGTAAAATGTATTAAAACGCCATTCATAACAAATTTTCTCTCAAATTATACTATTTTTTTTTACTTTTAGTGTATCTCTTTCCTAAAAGTAAACCATAAAAGTGTCTATATATGTATTTTACTATTGTAAAAAAAAGCCAGAGTCGCGTCCCCAGTGCGACTCCAGAAATATGTGCCTCGACGGTGAGCGAGGGCATCATGACTCTCTAAAAGCTATTAAAGCGACCATAAAATGTTTTTGATTACTACACTACTATCTTTACTATATTACTAAACCTCTAACCTAAAAGAAAAATATAGAAGTCTTAATATATGTGTATTACTATTACTGAAACTACACCAGAGTCACAAACACTGTGCAACGGGTCGTGGCGGGTGCGTGACTTCTATTAAAAAATAATAATAATAAATGTAACTACAATGTCACTATATACAGCTTACAACCAGTTGTCTTTTGCAAAGATGTTGAGTAGCATTCCAATGCATCTCTTTTCAAACCTACTCAGACACTTATTTACTACTCACTCATACATCCATTCAAAGACTCACACCCCCATTCACAGATGCAATCAGAGACTCATACACCCACTCACAGACCCACTCAGGCACTCACGCACACTCTCACAAGCAAAACCTAGAGACTTATTTAGCTAGTTACAGACCCAGTCAGACTCTCATGCACTGAACCACAGACCCACTCAGACTCATACACCCACTCAAGGCCCAATCAGAGACTCAGATACCCAGTAACAGACCCACTCAGAGACTGACACATCCACTCACAGACCCACTCTGACAAAATACACCAACTCACAGACCCATTCAGACATTCATGCACCTACTCACACTCCCATTCAGACAGTTAGGCACCCAGTCACAGACCTGCTCAGACACTGAGGCACCCACACACAGACCAAGTCAGAAAACCATGCACCCACTCACCGGCCCACTCTGAGATTCATGCCTCCACTCACAGACCCACTCAGAGACTCACACTCCCATTTAGAGACACACTGAGACACTCATGTACCCACTCAGAGCCCAACTTATACACTTGTACACCCAGTCACAGACCTACCCAGATACTCACTCACCCACTCGCAGACCCACTAAGACACTCACATACTCACTATCATACTCACTTAGACACTCAGATACTCACTCACAGATCAAATCAGAAACTCACATACCCACTCGCAAACCCACTCAAACTTTCACGTACCAACTCATACAACCAGTGAGACACTTATGCAGTAACTTCCACACCCACACATACACAGGCACACCAGCTCAAACACCGATTGAGACACTCACTCACATCACTCACACACCCACTAAGACACTAATGCACTCACTCAGACACTCACTCTCAAAGTTTTCAGGTAACATAGTTGAAAAATAGAATTTAAAAAAACATAGAAATTCACTGAGAAAACCAAAGGTTACAGGGACATTATAGTTAGGAAATAAAATTAAAAAAACCTTAGAAAATCACTGAAAAAAACAAAAGGTTGCAGGACGGTTATAGTTAGGCTCATCTTTCACTCACACAAAACCAGAGAAATTCAGCATTTATAGTTACCTGACCTGAGCTTACTGTAACTTACGCTACTGCAATGCACTGCTTATGACCTCACATTACATTACTCATGACATGATCAGTATTATATATTACATCATTCATGACATGGTCAGTGACATCACTGATGACATCACTGATGACATCTCACATGACATCACTGATGACATCACCGATGACATCATCCAGTGACTGTGTGTTTCTGTAAAGTTTAAATATGTTTTATATATATATGCCAAGGTGTATTGAAGAATGAGTGGGTGTATAAGTGTCTGGATGGAGGATTTAGTAGGTGTGTGACTGACTGTATAAGTGAGTGATTAAATGTGTCTTAGTGAATACATGGGTTAGTGACTAAACTGTGTGAATGTCTGTATCAGTCTGTCTGTTGTTGTGTAAGCTGCTGCATGGGTTGGTGATTAGCTACATGAGTGTCTATATGGGTTATTGATTGGTTGCCTGAGTATTTGTATGGGTGCCTGAGTGTCTGTGTGGGTGGGTGGGAGGTATGTGACTCTGTGCATAGATGTGCGAGTGGTTGATTCACTGGGTGTATGGCTTAAAGAGTGCATGTGGAAACAGCTGTATGGGTGGGTGAGTGTGTGTATGGGTATGTTGGTGAGTGAATGGATGTCTCAGTGGTACATGTCCAAGTAACTAAGTATGTAAAAGGCAGTGTATGTGAAAGTTGGAGTATATAAATGACTATACGTGAGAGTCAGTGATTGTGAGAGTGGCTGTATGAATGAGTGTGTACTTGTATCAGTGATTGTATAAGAGAGTAAGTATGCTTAGTATCTGTATGAATAAGTGAGGTGGTGTGTGTATCACTGTACAGGTGAGTAAATGGAAGTGTGATTGATTCTTTGCATGACTGACTACGTGTGTGAGTAACTCTGGATGAGTGGCGGTGTGTGAGTGTCTGTATAGGTGTATGAGTGCATATGATAGTGTTGTATTGATGAGTGACTGCATGTATGAGTGACTGTATGGGTGAATGAGTGGATGTGTGTGTAGACCTAGGAATCAGTGAGTGCGTATGTAGTAACTGGTATTGGTGTGTCTATGGTTTCGAAAATGATAGTCTGTATTTTAGAGTGGGTGTATCAAAGGTTATATTAAGGTGTGAGGAGGTGCATCAGATTTTCACGTGGATGATGTCATCAGTGATGTCATCAGTGATGTCATTTGAGATGTCATCAGTGATGTCAATGACCATGTCATGAATGATGTAATATGTGACGTCATCAGCAGTGCATTGCGGGGGCACGAGTTATAGTTAGCTGAACTAACTATAATGGCTGAATTTCTCTGGTTTTGTACGAGTGAAATGTCCAACTAACTATAACGTCCCTGAAACCTCTGGTTTTTTCAGTGAATTTCTAAGATTTTTTAAATGCTAATTTCTATCTATAACGTGCCTGAAACCTATGGTTTTTTCAGTGAATTTCAAAGTTTTTTTAAATGTTAATTTATAACTATAACGTCCCTGAAACCTATGGTTTTTCAGTGAATTTCGAAGGTTTTTTAAATGCTAATTTCTAACTATGCCTACAGAGGTAGGACATGTGAAGAAAGAGGAACAAACACACAGAAAGAAGCAAAAGAAATGCAGAAAGAGGCAACAGAAGTCCAGAAAGACGAAGAAAAGTGCAGGAGGAAGCAAGACGTGCAGAAAGAACCATCAGAGGAGCAGAAAGAGGCCTTGTTGCAAAATCATCCTGTGCCCCCAATTTTTGCTGACAGTACTGGTGGTAACTGACTCTGACTAACCAGGCCTAGAGCCAGTGCTATGCTAAAAGACACTTAGAATACAGTGAAAACACCTACAAACACTAGGGAACACTATACGTTGGGGTACCCCTGTGATTAGCATGACCTCCTCTGTAAGGCCCTAGTACATAATAGGGCAGGGGGATTAAAACTACCTCTAAGTCAGAGGTGCAGAAAGATGCTTCTTTAAGTAGTAGTCACGTTTGCAGAGTGGTGGAGAAAGGTTGCTGGGCCTCCGACCAGCAGTCAGGAATTCCGCTGTGAAGGACTTACAGGAGGTACCAGGAGGGCTTCTTGGCCCCCAAACTCCCTCAGTACTAAATTGGACTTCATCCCCCATCCCGTAGTCTTCCAGGAGGCGCGTTTGCAGAGTGGTGGAGAAAGGGGGCATGGCCTCCGAAGACGTCTTAGCAATCCCACTTTGTGGGACTTACTGGAGGTAACAAGAGGGGTAGTTGGCCCCCAAGGACATCCTTGGGGGCCAACTTCCCCTCCTATTACCTCCAGTAAGTCCCACACAGCAGCATTGGTAAGTACTCGTACCAGGCCATGCCCCCTTTGCCCACCACTCTACAAACGCGCTCCCTGGTGCGCTCTTGGATGGGGATTGAAGTCCCCTTCGCTGCTGGGGGTCCTTTAGGGGCCAACTAGCCTACCTCTTACCTCCAGTAAGCCCCACGCAGTGAGATTGCTGAGAGGTAGACAAAGGCCACGCCCCCTTTCTTCACCACTCTGCAAACGCGCCCCCTGGCACGCTGTTAGTTGGGGAATTAATTCCCCTTGAATACTGAGGGTCCCTGGGGGCCAACTAGACCACCAGGTACCTCCAATATGTGCCACAGAGCTGGATTGCAGAGAGGTGGTCCGAGGCCACGCCCCCTTTTTACACCACTCTGCAAACACGCCTCTTGGTATCCTCTTGGTTTGCTATGGCAGGGCGGGAGGTGTGCTCCCGCCCTGCCATAGCAAACAGCAGTGTCCCGAGGGTGGGCACCCCGGGACACTGCAGTAGCTGGCCCTGGGGGGTGGCGGTCCCCAGGGCCTTCAAGGGCTCTAGGAGGGGGTCCGCGCGGCCCCCCTCCCTCCATTTCAAAGCCCCGGGGAGGTGGTGGTCCCCGGGGCAATGTGGGGAGGGGCAGCGAGGCCCCCCTCGTTTTAAATATTGAATGGTCCGGGGAGGTGGCGGTCCCTGGGGCAGCGTGGGGTGGTTGAGATCCCCCCATGCATTTTACAACAAAGCCCAGGGAGGTGGCAGTCCCTGGGGCTGCGGGGGCCCCCGCGGGCCCCCACAAATAAATCAATGATTGCCCCCGGGACCTGGCCCACCCGGGGGCTTTTTGAAAACGAAGCGCGGGAGCCCGTGCTTCATTTTTTTAAAATGTTCACGACAGGATTCGCGACCCCAACGCGAATTCTGCCATTTTAAGAAAAAAGAATGTTTTTTTTGGCCCTGGGGATCCTTGTGGGACCCCCTGAGCAGGTCTAGTGGGTCAGGGTGTTTGTACCCTGCCCCCTTTCTTTTTTTTCATGTTTTTCTTTCTGATTTCTTGTGACTAAGTTACCGAGTCACAAGACGGCTGCCAACACTTCCTGGTTTGGAATGTTGGCAGCCAATCAGAATTGAGCTCGTGCTTGGGAGGGGTCACGAATCCTCCTCGGTGCTCAGATATCGATATTTTTTCTTTTTTGAATTTCTCAGGAACTATTAAACGGATTTACACCATTTAACAAAAAGGACTCTTTCTGAGCCAAGACCTACCTTTTTGCCAAATTTGGTGTAATTCCGTTCAGCAGTTCGGGCTGTAGCTTTGTCTATATTTTCCTATGGAAATTTACATGGGGAAAACGCGTTTTGGGACCCCCCTTTTATCTTGGCCCCCACTTGCCGAATCACCCCAAAACATTTAAGACAGGAGCTGACCGGAGTGCCTCACTAGTTTTGAAAGTTTTGCGAAGATTCGTCAAACGACGCCAAAGTTATTGGGAAAACAAAAAACGCTTTTCCTATGGAAACTAGGTCCTAACTATAACTACCTACTGGCGTCCGCCAGTAGGTAATATATATGTATATATATATATTCAGCTCCGAAAAGTTATCCTTTTAATGGATGAATCGTGCGCAACTTAGCAAACGTGTTTCGGCAAAGCAGCTTTTTCGATGTTAGCGGCCGCCATCCTGTTCACTTTTTTAATGTAATTCCATTACATCATGATAACAACATTAAATCCAGACTTAATAATCTAAATCAAACGTCAGCCCCATCTTGTAACATCTAAATTCCTTTCTGTTACATTGTATTTTCAATTACATGTAACTTTTTATTTAAACATTCTTGGTCCAAACTCAGTGTTTTAAAATTTTTAAAAGTTGATATTTTGGAATGTTTTACATTTTGTTATGTTTTCACGAATTCCCTATTTCCTGTTTTTGCTTACTATCATGCCCTAAATGGGCTTATGTTCAGAAATTCTTTGATTTAAATTATTGGATGTTCTGGTTCCAAAGAAATTCCCTTTTCTTATCCTCACTCCCATTCGTGGTTCAATGACCAGCTAGTATTGCTGAAAAAAGGTTGCAAAAAATTGGAAAGGGACTGGAGAAACTCCTTTGACCCCTTAGTTAAAGAGAAATACAGACAAGCGATTAGAAGCTACCATATGAAAATTAAAGAGGCTCAAGCAGTGTTCTTTGAGAAAAGATCATGCAGGCGCACAATTCCTCTAAAGAGTTGTTTATAGAGGTAAAATCTCTAACCATGATTAATCAAGACACTCCTTGCCACCGAGCCTCTAAAGAGAAATGTAATGCACTAGCCACTTATTTTCATGAAAAGGTCGCAAATATCTATAGCTCTTTTCAGGGGAAATCAACGTGGAATGACTTCGCCATTCCAGAATCAGGTCAGCAGGAGGTCATAAGTCCGGTCCTATCTTTCTTCCCAGATCTGGACACCTACACGGTGCAAATGATTATCAAAGAGATTAGATCAGGCTCCCCTTTAGATCCGGCGCCCCCACACATCCTTGCAAAGGCCATGGAGGTCCTCCTGCCCTCAATAGTGGATATGCTAAATCTCTCCCTTCAGACAGGCAGAGTCCCTGCCAAGTGGAAGCAAGCAATAGTTAAACCACTGTTAAAGAAACCAAATCTGGATGTAGCCTTGTCAGAGAATTTTCGTCCAATATCCTTGCTCCCATTTAATAGCAAAATTTTGGAGAGGCATGTTAATAACATTTTGTCACATTTCCTGGAAGATCATCTCTGGCTACACCCCACACAGATGGGATTCCGCCCACAGCATAGTACGGAATCGGCCCTACTAGCGGCAACTGAAGAACTAAAGGTCACTCTTGATCAGGGGGGATCTGCTGCAATACTTTTGCTAGATCTAAGTGCAGTGTTCGATACGGTGGATTATTAATTGCTGGCACACAGACTAAGTGAAACAGGTATTAAGGGCAAAGCATTTCAATGGCTAAAATCCTTCCTGGAGGAGAGGTCCTTTCAAGTCAAGGAGGCTAACTTCCTGTCGGATAGGAAGCCTTTGAAGTACGGAGTACCACAGGGCTCGTCACTAAGACCCACACTGTTTAATGTTTACATGCAGCTGTTGGCTGATATAGTACAGGAACATGGTATCTCCGTCACTTCATCTGCCGATGACACCCAGTTGGTGGTATCATTGGACCCCAGGACCAATGGGGAGTCAGGTCAGCTGGCTCCTTGTCTGTAACAAGTAGTTAAATGGATGACAGGGAGCTGTCTGAAATTGAACGGTGATAAGACCAAAATTATGGTCCTTGGTAATGTAGGGATTCCTAGGCCCCTAGTAAGTTGGCCTGGTTGCTTGGGGCCTGCCCCAGCCCCCCGTACGGCCATCAAGAACCTGGACTTTTGGTGGATCAGGAGCTGACTATGGAAACCCAAGCACGGAAGGTGGCAGGCTTGTGCTTTGGGCTACTAAGAATGCTTCGTAAGATCCTTATGCTTATCCCTGCACAGTTAAGGAAAATGGTCATACATTCCTTGGTCACCTCACGACTGGATTACGGGAACTCCCTCTTCCTAGGTTCGCCGAAATATGTTATTAGGAAGTTCAGAACGCTGCGGTCAGACTCCTGTGTCAAATCCCAATTAAAAAATAAGTTTCGGCTCACCGCAGAAACTTACACTGGCTTCCGATCAAGGAGAGAATTAGGTTCAAAGCACTCTGCCTAACCCACAGAAATATAAATAACAAAGGGCCCATCAAGATTAGGAAGCTGGTATGCCTACATCTTCCCAAGAGATGTTTGAGGTCAGGCTCTGAGCACCTGCTAAAAACTACCAGAATGAAAAGGGCCAGATGGGGGGGGGAGCTTTCTCCCACTTGGCGCCTAAGCTGTGGAACTCACTCCCGCGGGAGATGAGATTTACATCCTCAGAGGCAACATTTAGAAAAAAATTGAAAACATGGTTGTTTACCGAGGTCAATTAAGTGCCTGTCCTCCCGCTGTCATTTCATTAGTCCGCCGCTTAGCACTGGGAAGCCTTTGGGTAGCCATGCGCTCTATAAATCTTCTTAACATTAACATTAACATTCGTGGATTTATTCAAATATAATTGATTGCATAAAATCTCTCGCACTGGATGGGCATTTCCATACCATTCTATGCAATGTAGATGAACCTTGTTAGAATTTCATTCTGTTCTAAAGGTGAACCCCCAGTTCTTCCCTGACATTTAGACCCAAAGGGGTTTTTGTTTGTAGATCTATTATATATCTAGATTCCAGCCTTCTCAGCCTCAACTCTCTATTCCCATCTCGCTCCTCTTGGGGTACCTGCTCCAAGCAAAAGAATTTCAACAAATTTCTGTTGCTCTGATGATGGGATTCAAAATGTCTGGCCACTGGGTAGGTGGCATCTTTATTACTAATTGCCCTCATATTTTCTAGAGTCCTTTGTTTGGTAGGGTAAATAGTACTTCCTACATATTTCAGTTGGCACGGGCATATTAAGCAGTAGACTGTAAACTCTGTTAGACAATTCATACATTTCTTAATCTCTTTCGTTTTTTTCAGACCCGGTACTTGATAAGAGGAGAATTTACTGCTGTTTACACAGGCCTTGCATTTTCCGCAGGGAAAAAAGCCTCTCAGATATCGAGAAACCCCTTTCTGTTGTTCCCTCTGTAAATGACTTTCCACTATCTCGTCACGAATCGAACAAGATTTTCTAAATGTAATGAGGGGATTTGATGGCAAATCTTTCCCAATAATGACATCCAATTTCAGGATCCTCCAATTTCTCTGTATGATATTCTTTACATACTTTGCAGCATTAGATAATTTGGTAATCATCCTGCAATTGTTTTGTGTTTCATCTATTCCTACCATGGTCTCATCTTTTAGTAGATCTTCTCTTCTTTTCTCCTTTGTTCTATGCAAAGCTTCTGCAAGTGTTTTTCTTGGATAGCCTCTTGTCTTTAATCTTCCCATACTCTCATCTGCTGCTGCCTGAAAATCCTTATGTCTTGAGCAGTTGCGTTTTATTCTCAAAAGCTCCCCATATGGGGTACTGTCAATCAATCTAGTAGGGTGACTACTTTTAGCATGTAATACTGAATTCCCAGCAGTTGGTTTACTGTAGAGGAAATTACAGATCTTGTTGCATTCCAAATGCCGTCCCTCTCACATGCGGGAGACTTCACCAGCTGCTTCAACGGAACGGGAGACCAGGGGCAATACAATCAAAGCTGGCTGACAGCCATAACCCTATGGATAGGGTCTCACAATAATTAGTAGCTGCATATTCTGAATACTCGTCTGCATCACAGAATATAGAATCTGCTGCATGAGGAAACTTTAATTAAATGGAATTCTGGTCTCTGTTACCCTTGAGACCATATACTACTATTTACCTACGGGACCGAAGTACAACCGACAATAAGGATCATAATCATAGGAATTTAGCCCTGAAGAAGTCGCTGTGTACTTCATTGTAGCAATGAAACACGTGTTGGCTAGGCTAAGACTCTGTACCAAGGAACGCGCAACAAGGACAATAAATCCTGGACCCACACAGAGCAGTGGATGAACAGTGTTTTTCTTTCCTACACTCATTACCATACTAACTTAATTCTATGTACCACTAGCGTGTGCAGGGGAACTTGGAGTTCTTTGAATAAAAAGTTGCATGTAATTGGAAACGCAATGTAACAGCGATAAATTTAGATGTTACAAGATTGCGCTGACATTTGATTCAGATTATTAAGTCTGTTTTAGTGTTGTTATCATGATGTAATGGAATGACATAAAAAAAGTGAACAGAATGGCGGCCACTAAGATCGAAAAAGGTGCTTTGCCGAAATGCATTTGTTAAGTTGTGCATGAATCATCCATTAAAAGGATAATTCTTCCCCGCAAGTGCTGGCCATAACTTTTTGGAGCTGAATAATATGTGCGTATGTCCGCGCATGACACAGCACTCGCTCGCGAGTGCTGAAGCAAGGGGGACTTTTGGAACGCTGATATATACATATATATATATATTACCTACTGGCGGTCGCCAGTAGGTAGTTATAGTTAGGACCTTGTTTCTATTCAAAAAGCGTTTTTTCTTCTGCGAATATCTTTGGCGTCGATTGATGAATCTTCGCAACATTTTTAAAACTACTGGCCCGCTCAGGTCAGCTCCTGTCTTGAAAGTTTCAGGGTGATTCGTGAAGCAGGGTCCGAGAAAAAAGGGGGGTCCCAAAATGCATTTTCTACATGGTAATTTCCATAGGAAACTTTTGTCGCAGCTACAGCCCGAACTGCTGAACGGAATTACACCAAATTTGCCAGAGAGGTAGGTCTTGGTCCAGAGTGCACTCTTTGCTTTAAATGGTGTAAATCCATTCAGTAGTTCCTGAGACAGTCATACTTAAAAAAATATTAGTATCTGGTGACCACAGTGGATCCGCAAACCCTCCCGAGCACAAGCTGACTTCTGATTGGCTGCCAACACTTCAAACCAGGAAGTGTTGGCAGCCATCTTGTGACTCGGTCCTCGGTGAACCGAGTAACAAGTAAAAAAGTGCAAAAAGAAGAAAAGGGGGCAGGGTAGAAACACCCTGACCCCCAAGGCCTGATCAAGGGGTCCCACAGGGACCTCAAGGACCCAAAAAGTTTTTTTGTTTTAAAAAATATCAGCTTGGCTCACGTAGGGTCTGCGAATCCTGCCAAAAAAAAGAAAACCGAAGCGCGGTCTCCCACACTTCATTTCTTTGAAGCCTCCAGGTGGGCCAGGTCCGGGGGGCAATGGTTGATTATTATGCTGGGGCCCATGGGGTCCCCCAAAGCCCCGGGGACCGCCACCTCCCCGTGACTTTTTAAATAATGGGTGGGGGGCCTCACGGGCCCCCCAAGCCCTGGGGACCCCTACCTCCCTGGGGCTACTATTAATAAATTAAATGTGGGGGGCTCGAGCCCCCCCATACTGCCTCGGGGACCACCACCTCCCTGGGGCATACATCAATTAGGTGTGAGGGTCTGTTGCAGACCCCCGGACCCTGGGACCACCACCTCCCCAGGGCTTTAAACAAGTTGGGAGGGGGGCCGCGCGGTCCCCCTCTAGGAGTCCTGCTTGACCCTGAGGACCGCCACCCCACAGGGCCAGCTCCAGCAAAGTCCAGGGGTTCCCACCCCCGGGAAATTGCAGTTTGCTATGCTCCCGCCCTGTCATAGCAAACTTCTGCTTCACTTCATGGAAGCTAGAGCAAGAAAACTGATCTCGCTTACATGAAGAGAAGCAGATTTGCTTTTGGGCAAAGGGAGCTTCGTGTTTGCAGCTCCCTTCGTCCAAAAGGAATGCCAGCTCCCGTAGGAGGTGGGGAGCCGGCAGGGACCGAGGGGGCATTGGGGCTCCCCCTGCAGTCCCTAACGTGAGGGCGTGCCCCAGGGGATGGGGTCCCTGGGGCGGATATCGAGTAATAGGACTTGGGGTCATATTTATTTCTTTTGTGTTTGGAGTCGCGACCCCATCGTGGCTCTCAGTGCTGCCCCCGTGTAATGTCGCGGTGGATTCGCGGATCTACCTCAAATAAAAAATGTAATAGTATATAATTTAGATGGTAGTGTTGGATTTGTGACCTTTTTTTATAAAGTTAGTGAATTGTAATTATTAATCACATTAAATTTGATAGAGTTATTAATAATATAAAAAAATAGAAATTAAAAGTTAAACTTGAAGAGTGTATTGTGTTGTAGTACATTGAATTTGTGCTTTTGTTTTGCGGATTCACGACGGGTTCGCGAATCCCCAAAAAATAAAAAGGGTATGTATTTTTTTTTTTTAAGTTTCATTGTTAGGTTATAGGGTGGCTCTAAAAACAGCCCTTGTTTTCATTATGACTTTGTTGGAGCTACATGTAAGTGCAGGTGTACAGCTTAAGGTTGTTGAGAAATACTCCTTCATCTGTGAAGCTAACTCCATCACTTCTGTAGATGTCATGCATATCAAAACGTAGATTGTTGTTATAGATGGAGTCCATCCTATAGTCTCTGAGGTAAGCAGAAACAGCTTTATTGACATTCTTCCAAGCTTTTTCAAACTGTGGACAGAATTTATTTGACCACTTCTATTTCTGTCTTTGGCATATATTAGAGTATACAAAGACAGTTTGAGGGAAAAGCAACATCAATTGTGTAAAGGTATATTTCATTAGCATTTCCAGACCTACCCCAGTCAATGTGCCTAGGCTATTGCCACCACAGTGCACAATCATGAGGTCAGGTGGTTGTAGATGCAAAAAGGTTTTAACCAAAGGCAACAATTGGTACCACTTTAATCCTCTCTGTGCTATCCATTTTATATCCACATGTTGCAAACGTAGGTGTTTGTCAATACCTCTGTGTTCAGCATACTTTTTGTACCAGAAAACATAGCTGTGCCCTACAATCCACACTGTAAGCATCTTGAAGAGATGTCTGGAGGGATGAAAAGATCTCTGTAGCTGAGGTAGCCAGTTGGTAGAATGACTGGTATCTAAAATGGTGGAGAAGATGCTATTTTTGAAAAAGCCAAGGCTGTTCATCAACATTGTGCACTCAAAAATAGGATGCATGTTACTTTGTTGGGGAATCATGTTTCTGATTTGTTATTAAAAAATGTTTGAAAGGTACAGTAGATAGTATAAGTTAATATTTTGCAAAAGTCAACCACACCTGCTATTTGCATTTGTTAGCTAGTGTGCTGAACTTGAAAATTGGTGAACGTGTGGCCTGCCAGTACAGTTGAATGTTGCAGAAACTGTTGCTATGGATACTGGGATTGAGCAGAATGGGGGAAGGGTTGAAAGTTAACTGTGGATTTAAAATGTGAAATGGTAACTTATATATAAGTGATATGTTAGTAAACTAAGGGGCATATTAGCAAGGGCGGTATCGCCGCTTTAGCAGCACTTTTTGCCGCTAAAGCTGCGGAATTTCTATCGCCCTATTAGCAAGCTGTCGCTAACAGCTGTTAGCGACAGCTTTATGGCGAAAGCGACCGTTTTGGTGCCGCTTTGCATGTCAGCGATAATTATCGCTAATGACATGCAAAGTAGGCGTTCCCAACTAAAAGCAATTGCAAACAGTCGCAAACACAACTTCCCCCTATTAGCAATGCCCGCAAAGCGATAAAAAAACTTGCACTAACCGCGATTATCGCTGGAATTTAACACCTGCTAAAAACTTGACTTAACCATTCTTGTCAATGGGAGGTGGATTGTAAGGTTAAGTCATCACCTGCCTATTAGCAAGCTTTTCATTAGCGCAGCGATTTTATCGCTGGATTTCTCGCGCTATTGCTGGGTTTCGCCGCTATCACTGGATTTTTTATCGCCTTGGAGATAAGCGTTGATAAAAACGCGTTATCTCCGCAATGAAATCCAGCGATAGCCGGCGATAAAAAAATCAGCGCTAAGCACGCTTTGCGATAATTATCGCAAATCCTAGGTAATATGCCCCTAAGTTTTTCTAAGTCAGTTGTATGTGTAGATGTAGTGTGTTGTCAAAAGAAAATACTAGTATTAATAGAAATAGGTTTTTGAACTCCCGTAAGGGTTCGCGGCTCCATCGCAACTCTTTACTGAGGCACTGCGGTGGAGTCGCGACTCCAGAAAATTACAGAGCCAGTTTGGCCACTTTTAGAAGACAGTTAGAAAGGGTTAATATGTCTTACCAATAAAAATGCGTTTCACAATTTGAAATAATGTAGAAAGCAATGTGATTTGTTATTTACATTTATTTGTGTGCAGAAAGAGAGGGAAGGTTTGCCATTACTGGTTTTACCTTGTTGAGAGTGCCGCATTACATTTATTGTGTGTAAAAGAAAATCTTGAATGAGTTTCTGATATTTGATATTCTGCAATACTATTTCAAAGGTGAGTTGCAAATTTGTAAGGTGTGTTATGTATTATGTAGTAGTGCTTCACTGTTTGTAGTGATATTTTTAGATTTGAAAATATATTTTTTTAAAGTTTGGAAATTATTAGAGAAGTGTGATGTTTGAAATATGTTGTGAAATGTGCAGATGTGTATTGTAGTTTGTTTTATTGTCATGAATTGACAATTGAAATAGTTTGTGCATAGTAACATGTGTACATTGGTATATGGATTAGTGATTATGGTAGTTTGTATGTGTCTGTGGAAAGGTGCAGATGGAGTACGATGCATAATATTAGGTGTGTCTTTGAAATGGGAAGTGCAGTCTGTCAAGTGCTAAGGTCTGTATGGTCTTGTGACTGAGGTGTGTCTCTACTTGCACATGCATTTGTCATATGTGTTATGCATTTGAATGTACTAGATGTATAAAACAAAGGGATACATCTATTTTTATGTTTATTTTTTATATATTAAGAGAAGGAAAGGTACATACACAAGCATGCATACTTTCGATAATATGGTAAGACTTATGAAAGAGGTATATGAAGGGTTGCTTGTTTATATTTGGCTAGGCCCAACACTCTGAGTAGTCGCAGAATAGTGAAGCTGCAAGAGGAAAGTGAGGTTTTAGACATGTTGGCAGAGGGATTATTGATTATGGTAGTTTGTATGAGTCTGATGAAAGGTACAGTTGAAGTATGCCACATAGTTGTAGGTGTGTTCTTGAAATGAGAACTGCAGTATGTTAAGTTTTAAGGTCTGCTTGGTTTTCTGACTACAGTATGTCTGTACTTACACATGTATTATCACATGTGTTATGCATCTGAAAATGACACTAGCAAAAGGTACAGACATATGCATGCATGCTTTTAGGAATATGGCTATGCACAACACTCTCAGTAGTCGCTGAATACTGATGCTGCAGCATAAAGTGAGGTTTAAGATATGTTGGGAGAGGGGATAGTGATTAGAGAATGTTGTTTGAGTCTGTGAAAAAGTACACTTGAAAAATGCTGCTTAAATTTAGGTGTCTCTTTCAAATGGGAAATGGAGTCTGTCAAGTTGAAAGTCTTTTATGGTCTTGTGACTGAGGTATGTCTCTATTTGCACATGTATTCTGACATCTGTTATGCCTATGAAGATGGTAGAGGTATAAAAAAGGTATACATCTAATTGTAGTTTTTTTTTATATATGATGCCACTAGGAAAAGGTACAGGCACATGTATGGTTGCTTTCTGGAATATAGTGGGAGTTACAATACACACATGCAAAGGGTTGCTGCTTTATATTTTGCTAGGCCCAACACTCCGGGTAGTTGCTGAATAGTGATGCTGCAGCATAAAAGTGAGGTTTAAGATATGTTAGCAGAGGGATTAGTGATTAGGTTAACTCATATCAGTGTATAGATATGTACTCCTTAAATACACCATATAAATTTAGGTGACTCCTTGAAATGGGAGATGCAGTCTGTCAAGTTTAAGGGACTTTATAGTCTTATGACTGAGGAATGTCTCTACTTGCACATGTACTCTTACACGTGTTATGCCTAAGAAGATGGTAGAGGTATAAAACACAAGTATACATGTATTTGTATGTTTCTTTTATATATGATGCCACTACAAAAAGGTAGAGACACATGCATGCATGGTTTCTGGAATATAGTGAGAGTTACAACACACACATGCAAGGGTTGCTGCTTTATATTTGGCTAGGCCCAACACTCTCAGAAGTTGCTGAATAGTGTTGCTGTAGCACAAAAGTGAGGTTTTAGATATATAGGCAGAGGGATTAATGATTCGGCTACCTCGTATGAGTCTGTGAAATGATACACTTGAACTAAATCACATAAATGTAGGTGCGTCTTTGAAATGGGAAATACAGTCTGACATGTTTAAAGGACTTCATGGTCTTGTGAGTGAGGTATGTTTCTACTTGCACATATATTTTCATACGTATTATGCATGTGAAGATGGTACATGTGTGTAACATATATATATGTATTTGGATGTTTCTATTATGTGTTATGGCACTAGCAAAAGGTAGAGACGCATGTTTGCATGTTTTCTATAATATGGTGAGACTTACAATAGTAACATTGTAAAGATTGCTGTTTTGCATTTCTGGAGTTCTCTTGGTTCTTTCTGGACTTCTCTTCACGGTTTCTGCACCTCTTTTGCTTCTTTCTTCATTTATTTTGTCTCTTTCTGCACCTGACATCTCTTTGTGTAGTTCTGCTGATTTGTTCTGCACTTTCGTTGTTTTTTTAGCACCTCTTTTGCTTCTTTGTGCAACCCTCTAATGTCTATCTACCCCAGGATTTCCTCTTTCACTACCTCTGTCATCTGTTTGTGCACCTTTCTTGCCTCTTTTTGCATGTCTCTTATGTCTTTCTGCATCTTCTTTTACCTCTTTCAGTACCTCTCTTATCAATTTGAGCAGCTCTCTTGGTTCTTTCTGTATATATTTTGTTTGTTTCTGCACTTCTGTTACTTTTTTCTGTACTTCTTTGCCTCTATGTCCACCTGTCTTGCCTTTTTCTGCACCTATGTTGCTTCTTTTAGCATTCCTCTTGTCTCTTTCACTATTGTTCGTTCCTCTTTGTGCACTTCTATTGCTTGTTTCTGCACCTCTCTTGCCTCTTTCTGCATTCCTTCTGCCCCTTTTTTGCACCTGTTTACTCATTTTTGCACCTCTCCTGTCTTTTTTAACTGTTCTTTTCTGTCCTTGTGCACTTGTATTGTATGTTTTTGTAATTTCCTTGCTTCTTTTCATACTTTTCTTGCTTCTTTCTCTCTCTCTTTTGTCTCTTTCTACACCTCTGTTGTCTCTTTCTGCATTTCTCACATTTTTCAGTAACTGTGTTGTTTGTGTATTTCTTTTCGCTGTTTCTAAACCTTTCTTTTTTTCTGTACCTTTCTTTCTCTGTGAGCACCTTTTCTTCTCTTTCTGCAGTTTTCTTGCTTGTTTCTACACTTTTCATTTTTTATTCGTTATAAATAGAGTAGGAATGTAATTGTAATTGAATGCTTACTAGTTATTATCAATATTGACATGTAATTAATTTTAAATTGTAAATTGATGTAACAAACTATTCAAACTATTCATTGCGTTTTAGAAAATTATTTTGTTTACATTACAAATTGAAGACGGCAAGAAAACATGGAAAGAGAAGAGAACAATGAAAAAATAAGTACATAAAGAAAAATAAAAAGACTGCACTTGAAAAAGACCAAAATGTTACTGAGGATAAAGTCTGTTCTTTTTTTTTTTGTGTCCTCATTCTGCCAACTCTCTTGCTGGTGTTACTCTCGTCCCTCAAGTACCAGGAGGGAAAGATGAGCATATCCACACAAGAATACTGCTGTTTCCACTTCCATCTCCTTCTCATAGAGACCGGGGCAAAGGAGAGACGGGACCAACAGCATATATGGCTTAATCATCGGACCTGCTGGACAACTGTCTCCAATCCACAAACAGTGCCCAGACCTTCTCCAAACTTCTAGCGTCACAGGCCACATCAGACTGACTCATACAGTTAATACTGTTGAGGCACTCAGCAAAACATGGGGGACTTTCAGATTTCCAGAGCCTACATATCTCCCGCCTCGCCAACAGGATCACATAAAAGATAAATTTAGTGATGAATGTGCTTGTTCGTACACAACATTCTTGATAAAGCCCCAAAAATACTGTTGTGTAGTTCCTATAGTACCCCTGCAGGACCTGTGTGTTTGGATAACATAAACTGTGGGCTTGGTGATAGACTGGCTCTGTGCACCCCCACCGCGTATGTTAGCCGGATTTGCCACTAGAATCTCCTCTTATTGGGGAGAGATTAGTTCCTGGCAACCTTAGATCATGACAACCCTGATCCCTCAGAATCGTGGAAACAATGTACTACTTTTCGCTCAGTCACTCGTGCTTACTTGTTCGGTTTGTCTCAGAGAGTTACACAGAATAAACAGTCTGGGCGTTTCAATAAGTATTTATTGAACAGTTGTTATTCTGGTGTAGAATGTATGTGCTGCAGCAACCAGCAGACAATAGCAAAGATATATTATCAGCAGTACGATAAAAGTGAAAGCATAGTACAGTTCTACAATATTGCAATAATAATGGTTACAAACATGAATATATAAAATGCATTATAAAAGTGCACATACTCCTACGATGCCTAACTAGATGTACCTAAGTGTACCTAGCATGTGTGTAGGTCTAAAAGCCTAAGAGCCAAGAATCCCTCTAGGATTTTAGTCGAACCCCATTACCTGAATAGAGAGAGTGTGGAACCTCATCCTGGTCTCAAGTTGGACACCCCGCAAGGGCTGTGTTAGACCACTGTCAGCTGGAGCGACTGCATGCAGGAGCCTCAGCGTCTCTGGTCAGTGTGTCAGCATGGAAGTCTCGGTTCCCTTGATCTTACCGTGGCAAGATGTGGTGTATTTATACCATAAAGTATCTCGTCCCTCAGTATGGTTTGTATTGGTCTTTGTTAGACATGAGGAAGACGTCAGGGGTGAACTTTGTACATACATATTATGCTGGAGATGTAGCTGGTGAATGCTCATGCATAATTTATGAGTACATTGTAGGCCTGTGTTCGGGAAAAACCCTGCAGTGTTCTAACCACAGACTAGATAACGTTCAACCCTCAGAACTCATTGTGTACTGTAGGGAACTAATGTAGGTGAAAGATCATGCCTATATTAGGGCATAGGAGATCATGACTATAATTGGGCATAGACGATTATGACCAAAATAGGGCATATATGATTATGACCATAATAGGGCATATGCGAATATGACCATATACGGCATATATGAACGCGTCTATATTAGGGCCTCTATATGAAACATAACACCCACTCCACTTTCGAATTGGATGACAATGACCATACTTAAAATCTGGATAATTTAAAAATCTTCTTAAAAACAGCTAAAAACATGGTTTTAAAAAGACATTCAAAAATGATTGAAAATGTTAAAAGTCAGCTATTCTTTTTGTTGCCACTTGAAAAAGTCAATTCTGTCTCACTCATAAAAGTTGCATTACCACAAGCAGAAGAAGGCCATTCTTTCTCAAGTGAAAGTGTCAATTTAGGAAATGTTCCCAATTTAGTTAGTTTATTTATGAAACGAAGTGTAGAAGCTGAATTCTTTCCCAGGACGCGATGAGCCAATTCCAGATTAAGTGTCCTGGCTGGGAGATACAGCATTATTGGTGTTTGCTACTGCAGACGACAAATCCAACGCCTCACAGAGAACGTCAATCACACATAGATGGAATTCAGCACTGCCAACAGTCGGTGCTGCGGCAGCTTGTGCGGCAGTTGTTACCTGAGTGCCAGTGGAGGAGCCACCTAACCCAGCAGGTGCAAACGGCACCTGTGAATTCTCAAGGAATGCGTTCATCAGAATTGGAAGACGCTGGGGACAACGCAGAGCATGGGCCTTTAGGGGGTCCAGCATAGCATCCATGTCCGGAGGCGTATCTGATGGAAATGTTAGACAAAGATCCAATGTGCATTCTTCTCCGCAAAACAGGCATCGAAGAACAGGTAAGATGCAGTCCACCCAGACTGGTCTAAACGATTGAAACCAAGAGGCGTTCAGTTCTCTTAGGCAAGGTATACCCAGAAGCTACACCATGCGTTCACAGTACTTCTGCTCCATGAGTACGTTCGCCATTTCCTCGGAAATTGGGCCGTCCATTGCGTAGCAGTCAGATTACAATCAGGATTCCTGCAATTAGGAACAGGATAAGCAGGAGACCTCTAAACACGCTTCCCAATACGGAGTGTATAAAATTTGGTATTACTCCGAGGACTGTCTGAAAGGTGCTTAATAGTCCTGACCCTATGGTCTTAAATAGGTGTACAATACCCCTGTATCTCAGTCGAGGTCCTTGCAACTTGAAGTTCAAAGGTTTCTCGAGCGAAGGTTAAGGGCACAGGTTGCTGTAAAAGCATGGCTTTCAGTCTGCTCAAAGTATCAAATTGTATGAAGGAAACATTCAACGAAGGCCATAACGGCGCCTCCCTGACTGTGTTCAGTGGCGGAAACAATACTTGCATACAGCAAGTAACCCTGGAGTTAACAGTGACCAGATAGGCGATGCCCGGAAGCATCCCACAGCAACCTTGATCGTTTAGCATCAAGTAACTCCCATTCGAGAGCAGCTGGAAAACCGGCGTGATCATGGCCACTGGGGTCCCTGACATTTGACAAGATAGATTTGCTACCGAACCACTACATGCTCCGTGCAGAGAAATATCCTGACACATGAGAGAACCGCTTAAAGCGTTCTTGCAGTTCGTACCACTCAGAAACACTTCTCGATCCCCGCTCCGGCATTGATATCTATATGGTAACTCCCAAGTTTCCTTAATGTAACCCTTACCCATTTTTTCATATTTGCCTGCCTGCCTTTGCTCAAGACAATATTGAAACTGAAACGTAGAGACCGGCAGAGTGATTTGGCCATGAATTAGCCATTCAGTTGATGGTGATTTGGCTACAGTGAATGGTAACCTTTCCAGTTTCTCAATACACAACATTGTATATTTGGCTCCCCTTTGTGCCATTTCTTTTTGTTTATCAGTTAGATTGTAGTCTGAAAACAGAGATGTGGCGTTTATAAAACGCCAGGGCACGTAGCATGCACGCAAAGATTGCAGCTTCCAGCTTAACATCATAATAGAACGTAACTGTGATTGCCCATGTTGTAACAAGGCCAGATCTTGTTCTAATATGTTGATTGCCGAAGATACAATGTTGCCTAAGGAGTAGATCCTGGAGGTCAAAGTTGTTAATCCATTATCCACTACAGCTAATGCCTTCTCTAGGTTAATATGGTCTATTTACCGTATTCTTTCTGCGGCCTCCTGTTGGGATATTTTCCAGTTCTCATTATAATAGGCATAAATGCCAGCATATATGAAACGTTTCTGACGTGCTTTCCTTGGGCCTTGCAAAAATCCCTAAGGTCTACATCAGGTGTGAGTAAAGTCAAGTGATGTTTTACTTCTGTGAGTGTTGAGGTTTCTAGCCAATCAAGGCACAACTTCCCAACACTATAGGATGTCACTACCCCTGGGTGTTGTCTCTGTACATAGCGTGTATCTGGCCTACTGATACTAAACCCCTCGGTTATACCTAGGAATCTCTGTTGACATTTGTTTGTGTCAATGGGCCAAATCAGCCATTCTGTCCAATTGGGATCTGACCTGTTGTACTGGAGAATGTCATCTAATCCTACCCCATGTGTAGTTGAATTCTCCCCCACCCATCTATGATGGTGCTGGAAACCCCGGTGTGTTCATTTCCTTGTTCTTGGCTAGTCCAAGACTGGATGTTTGTTGCACAGTTTCATTTAGAAATATCATCTGCTGTGGAATGAGGCATGCTCTAAAAAGCGCTTCTGTTCCCTGGACCTGCCAGTCCCTAGAACCCCAGATTGATATTAAATCTATAGTGTCCTTCCATAGGTCGAAACCCTGTGTAAACAACTGGGCCATAAAGGAAGCAGAGTAAATCTGTTTGGTATTAGTCAACATATTTTCTGTGCTGATGTTGTTGCCACTTTGTAATAAAATGACTTCGGGTCAGATGTATTAAACCCTGAAAAGTATGTGAATTTCTGTGCAAATGTTTGCGAACTACCTTTTGGAGGTGTTGGGCAGTGTTCCCACTGGTGGTATTCAAATACATTTCTAGGTGTTATAGATTTGTGCAAGAAATGATGACCATAATGTTGGTAACAGTACAATGTATCATAGTCTGAAGTACCTTCTAACATTTCATTGTTCGGAAATGCTGCAGTTCTTTCTAAATCAGACATCATATTATTTACAGTTTCAGTGTCCCAATCATCAGAAAATGTACTGGAGGTAATGATATCACTTAAAGAAATTTTAAATACATGTTTAAGCTTTAAAAGTTCAGTCTTACCGAATATATCAAAATCAATCTTGTCCCATACTATACCGTCCGGTATAGGAACTGCTGTGATGTTCACTGAAGACAAGTCTCTTGGTTCACAATGTGAAGACTGATGCAGTTTTAAAATCAAATTGACTCTTTGGGCTGTAGAGCTCTGCTGGAGATATCGTCCATTAATAAGCATACTAAAAGTTATTTTTAAACCTAGCCAGAAAAGAAAAAATAGAATCCCAGTGATATACCATAGTTCTATCCAAGGTGACACCAGGTAAGTCTTTCTAAAAAAGTGCAAAAAGTCAACGAGTTTCTGTTTGTGTGATTTTTGGGCTGGCGTCGTTTCCGGCTCACTTGGATCCAGTGAAAACGTATCAAAGTTCATGAAATAGCCAGAAGCAGTTCAATCAATTGTTGGAATTGCATCGGGATTTGTTGAAATTGGATTTTGCTCTTGACGAGGGATGTTGACGTAGACGTCTGTAGTCGGTCTTATTGCAACTTGGTTGTTAAGTTGATTTTCATTTTGAAGTTGAACTTCTTGTTGAAGTGGAACGAGTTCCATAGCATTGTTGTTTAGTCCTTCATTCCATACAGGTGGCTCTTCAAATGTGATGAGTCTTTCTATTTGAACTTCTTGGATTGTAGCGAGAGGAGGGCGTTTGCTACTGTGGAGCGCACGAGGCCTACTGTTTAGTATCGGCCACATAGTGTGGTTTGATTAAGTCGATTGAGACAAATCTTTTCTCCTTTTTCCCGGCAAGAGGCGGCAGAAGTACAGTTTTTGTGCCTTGGATTGCTTGGACCGGTACAGCTGTTCTGTAGGATGGTCTGAATTCTTTCTTGTCTGCAATCTTTTCTCTGACCAGATCCCCGACTTTTGGGATCCAGACAGGTCTTGCCGTTACTGCCTTGACTTCCTCAGTGGCGGTCTGTTTTAAGTGGACGTTGCTTTGTTGTGTCCTGGATTCATTTAAATCCTGTAAAACAGCCAAACGATCATGGATATCAAATTGTTTCTCATCCGCCACTGTGCCTCCACAATCAAGATCAGGTACCCACATTCTTTCCCAAATAGGACCTCGTGAGGAGTCACACCCCCTAGAGAGCTTCTTGGCTGATTGTTTAGGGCTCTTTGTACCCCATATAAGTGATCGACCCATCTACCGCCCTTGCCTAATACCCTAGCTGTCAAAGATTACTTTAACCCCTTGGGTGCTCATGACGGCTCCACGCCGTCATGAGTCACGGTAGGTGTGTGCTCATGACGGCATGGAGCCGTCATGCCGCTGCGCCCACGCGGGACTAATTCCCCGCCTGTGCGGGTGAATTAATGAGTAGGCGGGGTCATGACGGCACCACGCCGTCATGAGCACGCGCCACCCGTGACTCATGATGGCGTGGAGCCGTCATGAGCACCGAAGCGCCACGCCCACCCCCTAGCCCCCCCCGCACCACGGTGGAATTCACGGCGCAGGGAAGGGGTTAAGTCACGGTTTTTCCTCTCCACAACCGAATTTCCCTCAGGATGGTACGGAGAGGAGTACTGCAATGCTACGCCCATTCCTTCCATGGCCTCTTTGTAAGCCCGAGAGCTAAATGCCGGGCCACGGTCAGAATGGAATGTGCCAACTGCGTATGTGCCTATAAAGACTTGCAAATCTTTTATAACAGTTCGAGCGTCAGCACAGCGCTGAGGCCAAACCCATAGGAATCTAGAGCAGGAATCCACTGCAACCATGATATATTTCTTGGCCCCATCAGATTGTAGGGGTCTGCAGTGGTCCAAATACACACATGTGAGAGGTTTGTCTGATTTTAGTAATGGTGTCTACGCTGGGTGTGTTACGGTGGAACCTTTCATCTGCTGACAGATGTCGCACTTTAAGACATAGTCTTTGGTCTGCTTTGTTAACCCTGGCCACCAGTAGCGCTGTTTCAGTAAAGAAATAGTCGCTGTGACGCCTGTATGCGCAGAACCCAAATCCTCGTGTGCTGCTAGAATTAAGCCTTGCCTATGATCCATATTTGGTATTACTCTATCCCCCACTCCAGGAATCTGAGCAAATGGAATGTTTTGTGCCTCTAACTTGTAGGAGTATTTGAGTGGAAATGTTTTAGGTACTGCTGTGCTGCCTTTGCTTGAAGCATTGACAGCTACCAAAATCTCGCCGTCTATTCTCGTTTTTGAACGAGTGATTGCAGCTACAGAAGCCGTGTGAACAGCCCCCTTTGCGGCTTCATCAGCCAATGAATTCCCTTCAATGTGAACAATTAGTGTGGGGAATTTGTGTTCCGTATTTACCAGTGCCAGTAACAGTGCTTTTAATTCTGCCAACTGAGCCATGCAGTCCCCTAGAGATTGCGTTTTAGTGCAACTTGGATGGAACTTTCCATCGTGCATGCGACCTTTAACGATTGCACACGCTGCGCTGTAAGCTTGCTTACTCCCTATGGCTGGTTGAGCAGATCCGTCAGTGTAAATAATATATTCATACTGATCTAGAGGCAAAATCTTGTTTGGTAGAGGATATTCTTGTACGTATTGCAGAAATGCTTGTGTTTTTAAACTTGGATCAAATCTGTATTCAACATCCGTTGCAGTAAGAGAATTAGCCCATTGTATCCATCTGGGATGGAAGGCTTTTGCATTTGGAATGCTAGCCTTTGTAACAGTCTCTAAGGCTGGTACTGGGGTCACGACTATTATGCGTTTTCCCTGAGCCAGAGCTCTTTCTCTTGCTACAGCGGTCTGCACTGCTGTCAGGATTTTTTCTGTTGAAGTGAAACGCATCTCTGCGTTTGTGTACAGGTGTGATTTATATGCGATTGGTACTGTTTCTCCTTCATTGAAGGTCAAGTAAGTGTACCCGCATTGACCCGCTATTACTCGGATCACTAAGTTGCGTACGTTTACACGTGTCTGTAAGTGTTTTGAAGCTATCATGTCTTCTTGTAGTGAACATAGGATGTTTGTATGTTCCTGTGTTCATTGTCTGACTGAAAAATCAGGTTTTATTAAGTCGTAGAAAGGTTTTACTCTTTCTGCGTAATCCAAAATGTAAGTTCAACCAAAATTTAGGAATCCCAGAATTGATTGTAAATTCTTTAATGATTTTGGAGGTTGGAGTAGCGCACATTTTTCTAAAAAGTTAGCTGCTAGGCTTTTTCCTTCACTTGACAGCTCATACCCTAAGAACAGGACATTGAGATGGGCAATTTTTGATTTTTTGAAATTAAATTTATAGCCCTCAGAGGCGAATCCCATAATAATGGTGCCCACCCTGGTCAAGTGGCTCGGTAAGTCATCGTCCGTCAGATAAATATCATCCACTTAGGACAATGCTTCTTCATCCAAATTTTGGAGTAACTCTGTTACCTTTGCTGAAAACAACCCCGGGCTATTCTTATACCCTTGGGTGAGTCGACAAAATTTCCGTTGGGACCCTAGCGCTGAGAATGCGGTCAAATACCTGCTTTCAGGCGCTATATTTTGGCAGAAAAATCCATTTGAGATATCAAGTGTTGTTTTGTATTTTTTGCGCACAATGTTATTCATTAATGCGGCACAGTGTGCATTTTGAAATGCAAATGTCTTTGTGCAAGTGTTTAAATGTCTGTAATCCAAAACTAAACGATATGTGTTGTCAGGTTTCATTACGGGGAACAAAGGATTGTTCATAGGTGAAGTGCAATTTTCAATCACCCCCTGGTATTCTAGTTGATCTAGGATCTCCCTGACTTGTTTTTTAGCTTCTTGCTTTATAGGGTATTGTCTTTGAGCATTTGGGGAAACTTTTAACGGGATCACTTGGTGGGTTTATTCCTCATCCCAACCAACATGATTTTTGTACAATGCTGGAGCTAGGGCAACCGCCCACTCCTGCGCATATGCATGTTTTAAATGTATGCGAACGAGGTCGGAAAAGGCTGGAAAAATTATTGTTTCTCCCCTAGGGCACTCCATGACAAATGCTGGCGGCCAGTCTTGCTCTGCTAATAGGATGTCATATCCAGATGACAGATTTTTCCAAAATAGACCTTTAATTTTCCTGGGCTTGTCTCCCTCCATCCGGAGTGTTATCTCATGTAACTTATGTGGGACACTTACCCGAGTATCAGGTGTTTCCACCGTGGTATACTCACTCAACTCCGCTGTCACCAGAAATTCCTTCAGGTTCTGGCGAGCTATTGTTACTTCTGCCGCGCTGTAGCATCGTCAGAGCCCATTCCCCATTCAGAACCTGTGTCCTCAGAAATCTGGGCATGTCTGATCTTGAGACCTGCTACCTTCTTCTTTTTGAACTGAGGTTTTTGTTTTTGTTTATCTTATTTTTTAGGTGCGTAGTCCACAGCGCGTTGCGTGTCTCTGGACTTTGTACGCTCCTCTTGTCTGTGTTCTGACCGTCCTTCCCTCTCTGAGTTTTTTGATGAACCCTGAAAGGAAGGAGAGGAACGTGTATCAGAATCCTGATACTTGTCAGGTTTTTTAATATTATCCCTATTCCGGAGGTTGTACCTCCTTTCAGAGGGCTCCTGTTGAGGAGACCTACCTCTGGATTGAGATCTGCTGTCTTTAGACTTTTGTTATTTTTTATTTTCCCACTTCTTTTTAGAAGAAGAAGGTGTCTGCTTTGTAGTGTCCTTTTCAGAACTGCCCACCAGTTGTGGTTTTAATGCTTTCCCACCTAAACTGTCTCTGCCTAGTTCTGCATATGCAGTTTCAATTATTTTGGGTAGTTCGTGTGGTTGATCTGCTGGACTGAACTCCCTTAGGTGTTGGTGGATCGCCACTGAAGCTTCTTCCCCCTTAATGTTAGCTAGTATTATGGCTGATACCTGTTCGTAGTTACCTAGTAACTTCATCCCTAAGTTAAGGGCAGGCTCTGCTCCGTACTCATTTTGTATCTGTCTCAATACATCAGGTACTACTGCTAATGACGGGATACCATGCGTTCTGGTATATATGGCAGCAAAGACTGTACCCCAAGAGGTGCAGTCCTGTACTTGTGGTGTAATCCCCATGGGCAAGCAGATTGTTAGTATTCTGTGTTGATCACAGGTGGTAGTATTCGGGAATACCGCCTCAAGCTGAGGGATTTTCTGAGCTATCCAGAATGGTATTTGTTCGCGTTTTGTGGGCATTTTGCCCATTACCGCGTGTAATGTTTGAGGAGTAATTTTATTTCCTGTACCCTGAGTTGGAGTACTGTTTGCTGCAGCTGGTGCAGGTTGGATTGTTAAAGTCCTCATGACAAATTGTGTCAGGTTTCTGTAGATTTTAATTAAAACTTTGTGTTGTACGTGTAAGTCTCCCTGTGGCATTGTACCAATGTCAGGATGCAGTGTGTAAGCCGCTACTATCGGCCATGTGGCCCCATCTCCTCCGAGTGGGCCTAAGGTTAGGTACTCTTTGTCGTACGTGGGGTAGGGCGCTATTAAACCAGTAATGATGTTCCTGGTAAGTGAGTGGAATGTCTATGTCCTCAAATGGACAATATTCCCTGGTGCATCTCCTTCTATATAGTAGTGAAATGTATTTGTTACTGCATTTGCTGCTGGGAGTGTAACCCATGAATAGAATACCTCTGTTTTGTTTGATTCGTGTGCCTCAATCATGAAAACTACCCTTGGCTTGTAAACCATTTTCTAATAGTCTTATGGTGACTGTCCTTCTGAATTTTGGTGCAATCTGTATTGCATCCGCAGGATCTTCTCCCTCGTCTAAAAAATTCAGTTCAACTCTTTCTGCCCTTACCTCGGTATCAGACATGTTTAGAGGAAGAAGTGTTCCAAGGGAATTAGGATAAGGTGTTATGCACAATATTTAGGAACCCTATGTCCTTTCAAGCTTGAATAACCAACAGCCAATAAATAGTATTTTTGTACTACTCAGCTGCGGTGGATTTTGTGCCCACCCACTCCAGCCGTCTCTGGGGTTTTGTGAGTAGGTTCTCTGAGAATAGCATGACTGAACTACCCAGATTCTACTGTTAAATAAGTACCCAACCCACGTTGGGCACCATGTCGTGTAGTTCCTATAGTACCCCTGCAAGGCCTGCACGTTTGGATAACATAAACTGTGGGCTTGGTGATAGACTGGCGCTGTGCACCCCCACCGCGTATGTTAGCCGGATTTGCATTAGCTAGCTCACAGTGCCACTAGAATCTCCTCTTATCGGGGAGAGATTAGTTCCTGGCAACCTTAGATCATGACAACCCTGATCCCTCAGAATCGTGGAAACAATGTACTACTTTTCGCTCAGTCACTCGTGTTTACTTGTTCGGTTTGTCTCAGAGAGTTACACAGAATAAACAGTCTGGGCGTTTCAATAAGTATTTATTGAACAGTTGTTATTCTGGTGTAGAATATATGTGCTGCAGCAACCAGCAGACAATAGCAGAGATATATTATCAGTAGTACGATAAAAGTGAAAGGATAGTACAGTTCTACCATATTGCAATAATAATGGTTACAAACATGAATATATAAAATGCATTATAAAAGTGCACATACTCCTACGATGCCTAACTAGATGTACCTAAGTGTACCTAGCATGTGTGTAGGTCTAAAAGCCTAAGAGCCAAGAATCCCTCTAGGATTTTAGTCGAACCCAATTACCTGAATAGAGAGAGTGTGGGACCTCATCCTGGTCTCGAGTTGGACACCCCGCAAGGGCTGTGTTAGACCGCTGTCAGCTGGAGCGACTGCATGCAGGAGCCTCAGCATCTCTGGTCAGTGTGTCAGCATGGAAGTCTCGGTTCCCTTGATCTTACCGTGGCAAGATGTGGTGTATTTATACCCTAAAGTATCTCGTCCCTCAGTATGGTTTGTATTGGTCTTTGTTAGACATGAGGAAGACGTCAGGGGTGAACTTTGAAACATACATAGTATGCGGGAGATGTAGCTGGTGAATGCTCATGCATAATTTATGAGTACATTGTAGGCCTGTGTTCGGGAAAAACCCTGCAGTGTTCTAACCACAGACTAGATAACGTTCAACCCTCAGAACTTGTTGTGTACTGTAGGGAACTAATGTAGGTGAAAGATCATGCCTATATTAGGGCATAGGAGATCATGACTATAATTGGGCATAGACGATTATGACCAAAATAGGGCATATACGATTATGACCATAATAGGGCATATATGAACGCGTCTATATTAGGGCCTCTATATGAAACATAACAATACAAGTCGAGGGCTTACCTTGATCCATTCGCCAGCTACTTCCCCTAGGAAATTACACACCGATATCCAATAGGGAGCGATCTTCGGACACTGCATAAACAAATGCAGGTCATCTGCTGATAAAAGCATACACCTTGGACAGGCATCTGCGTTCCCTGTAACTCTTGAAAGCTTGGCTGGAGACCAGTAGACTCTGTGGGTAGTAAATAGATGGTTTCACTTAAGCGAAGTTGGTTTCACCACTGCTCGTAAAATGGAATAGGAAGCATACCAAGCTTGCTTCAGATCTCCTTCCCCCAGCTCTTCAACCCACAGATTAGAAATATCTGAGACAATCTTATCATTGGCCTCCACAAAAGCCCAGTACCAAAATGAGACTTCCTTTTTCAGTGGGTCAGTTCTCATCACCTGATCTAACCAAGAGTCGTCTTCCTCTTCTACCCACTCTTGTGTGGCCCACCAAGAACGTTATTGGCAATATTTAAATCTCGTCAGTTGTCCCTTAGTACAATTACTTAAGACTTCCCAACTCACTAAACTTGATCCCGTTTTAAGATCTGCCCAATAGCGTAACCCCCTGGATTTTAAGGGCTGACTAAGTTGATCAATCAAGCAGTCGGGGGTACCCGGGGATTCCCAAATCGGTGCCCATGACGAGTAATATGGGACTCCCAACCTTTTCTGAAAATACATCCATGTTCTTAAAGCGGACTTCAGAATCTTCAACCTCACCTTTTTAAAGTATTTTGGATCTCCATATTTAAAAAGGAAGTGACACTGGCCTTGACACACATCACCTAGCATTTTCTCAAAAAGTAATCCCATAGGTGACCTATCCGTCTTATTAGCTAACATGTGAAAGTTCTTAAAGTGAAATGCGTGACAGTATGCAAGCAGATCCGGCAGAGCCAAACCCCCCGTCTCCAACCTCCTCCTCAGCTTTTTCCAGGCTATCCTGGGTCCCTTTGAGGCCCATATAAAGCTGCCTATTTTCCCCTGGAACTTGGCTATATCTTCCCTCCGAAATGTTAAAGGTATGGAGTTAAAAAGAAAAGTGATTTTGGGGAGGACAATCATCTTAATGAGATTCACACGACCATATATATTTAGAGGTAAGTTGGCCCATCTTATCAACAAACTCCCTATCTCCTGGCTAACATTTTTCCAATTTACTCTTGGAACATCCTCAAGTTTCTGTGTAATTAATATACCCAGATATCGCATTTGAGATTTAGCCCCCGACTACTTTTGTCCGGATTCCATTCCATAACTTCGGTTTTTCCTGAATTCACCTTGTACCTCGATATCATACCAAAGTACTGCACCTTTGCCATCGAATTAGGGATTGCCGTCTGTGGGTTGGTAGTGTAGAGGATCAGATCATCCGCATACAGAGCCAATTTCGCCACTAAACCGGCACACTTAAAAGGAAGAATTGTGGGATCTGCTCTAATCAGATTTCCAAACAGCTCAATGTACAGATTAAATAGGAGCGGAGACAGGGGACAACCCTGTCCCGTGCCCCTTGTGATGTCAAACCAATCTGGCAATTCTCCATTTACCAACACCCTAGCCCTCGGGAGGTAGTATAGGTTTTGCACAGCCCTCACCAAGTTCTGCGGAAAACCAAAGTTTCTTAGGGCTTCTCAAAGATACACCCAATGTACTTGAACGAAGGCCTTTGCTGCATCTACAGCCACTACAGTCAAAGGCAAATTCTGGGCATCCGCCATATCTATAACCCCCAATCTCAGGTACGTAAGCTCATTGAGCTGCCTCCCTGGAATAAAACCTCTTTGGTCTGAGTGTATAACTCCCTAATGACCTGTGCTACTCTTGAAGCTACTATCCCTGAAAAGATCTTATAATCCGTGTTCAAGAGCGATATTGGTCTATATGAGTCTACTCTCAACGGATCTTTATTCGGTTTCAAAATTAAGGTTACCGTGGCCTCTGACCAGGATCGAGGAGCTGTTTCACCTTCTATATATATTGCATTGAATATATCTTTCAAAACTGGGTCTATTTTATCTATAATTTGAGTGTAGATCTCAACTGGGAGGCCATCTGGCCCAGCTGCCTTCCCGGCTGCCATTTTCCTGCATTGTACCCTAATCTCCTCCTCCGTGATATCTACCTCCAAAACCCTCTTTTGCTTGTTTGTTAGTTGCGGAAGCTCCGTCCTCTTTAGCCAAGCCTCTATACATTCTTTCCTATGTTGTATATCCTCACTATATAGGCTACTCATATATCTCCGGGCTTCTCCACTGATATCTGCATTTGTATTCAACATCACCCCTGACTCTGCATTTATTAAATTCCGTATTGAATTTTTGGCCTTATCGGTTTTAGCCTTCCAAGCTAAAAGCGAACTACACCTTTCACCATATGAGAAATGCTGGAGCTTACTCACTTTCCATTTATCCAATAACCTTTTATCCAACTGTGCTTGATATTCTACCTGTAACCCCTGCAGTTCTCTACTAAGCACAGGAACCCTGACTGATCCCTCCATCGATGCCTTCTGAAGGTCACATTCTCTGGCCTTGATCTCTTTAATTCTCTCATCGTCTCCCTGCCTCACAGCACGCCTCTTACCTACCATTATGGAGTTTATTACTGCCCTTAAATATGTCTTAAAAGCATCCCAGACTATTTGTAGTTTTGCAGAGCCCCTATTGGAAAGAAAAAAATCAACTGTCTTATCCGCTAAATTGAGTACCACCCTCTCGTCTAAAAGAATAGTCCTATCCAGAGTCCACCTTCTCTGTCCCGTTTTTTGATGGTGTCTTAGGGACAGGACCATAGGAGAATGGTCTGAAAGAACTGCGGGGGCATGTTTTACCACTTCCACCTCAGCATACAATTCCTGATCTACCAGAAAATAATCGATTCAGGTTTGATGCCCGTACTTTTAGCTGTAGAAAGTAAAATCCCTAGCTCCCCCCATCTTACTACGCCAGATATCTATCAGATTGAGTTCAGCCATCATATTTTTCAATCTAGCGAATGTTTTAGGGGGGCTAACATATTTAACTTTTTAGAACTTTTTAGAACTTGTTTAGAACTATATTAAAATCCCCTCCAAGTATAATCGGGGTCATAGTCTCCAAAAGGCAAGATTCCAACTTTATTAGGGCTTCTGGAGTATCATTGTTTGGACCATAATACATTGCACACTCTACTGGCATACCCTGTATCACTAAATTAGCCACTAACCACCTACCAGAGAAATCCGATTCATAATTTACGAGCCTTATTCCTGAGTTGGTTCTGATGATTAGAGCCACTCCTCTAGTGCAGCCTCTCTGGTCTGTTCTGGTAAGAGTACTAAACAATTTATTAAAAAACTTGTAGAGAGATTAAAGAAAGACAATAAAAATGAAAGCAAAAAGAACATTTTTAAAACAAAGCGCAAGCAAATAAAGAGATGTAATGGAAAAAAAACCATGAATTTTTGGAAAAAGACCACGTCACAAAAAACAAAAACTGTTTAAACAAATATGTGTACGAATTTTCGAATTAGAGTAATTCAAAACGTATTAAAAGATTGTAAAAAGTAGAAAAGAAGATCAGCAGCGTATAAGAAGAAGCAACACATTGAAAGTGTAGTAGATACTGCTTTTGAATTGAAACGAAAATTATTTATATTAGTTTTAAAGCGAATGAGAACATTGGATAAAACAATGCTGTTTATGAAGGACAAAAGAAAAAGAAAAAGGCAGATTAATAGAAGCAAATTTTGTAAAACTTTCACTGGTGAATGGAAGCACACTTCTAGTACTGAGCCTTTCTTAAATGAAGAAAGCTATTTTCAAAAGAACACATTAGTTCATGCAGTTGATACTAGTGGTCAATGCTGTGAGATGAAAGATGGTTGTCCCATTCCAAAAGAAAAGATGGTTCCTAGGAATGTAGAAGAAGTAATAGATGAAGAAGTTCAAGGGAGGCGTACACATGCTCCGGTATATAAGTGGGATTGTAGTAGTATTTGCAGTATTCGACAGGAATCTATTGACATATTGCGAATGTATTTATGAGGATATGCCAAAAAAAGTCTTAAACAGAAGATTAAGATGTTACAAGGACTGGATCCATGTAAAGTAAGAAAATATACTAACTTGCAGGGTCATTCCCTGGCTTGTCTTTCAAGAAAAGTCTGTCAAAGTACTTTTCATTATTTAAGAATGTTAGCAGTACACCACTCAGAAATGCGGAAGTTAGTAAGGAGATTCTACTATGTAAAAAATCCTGCATTATGTTTAAGTGAAATGAACACAGCTCTTTTGCAGAGTTCAGTATCAGATGTAAAAAAAGTTTGTGATGATATACAGTTTCGTTTTTTTGGTTCACAAGAGGAGTGTAGAGAAAGTGAGAGCTTGATAAGTGTAGGTATTGAAGAAGAGGTGGAAGATATTAGTATTGACGAGTTTGCAGAAGAAATTACAAAGTTTAAGACAGTTTCATGTGAAAAACCAAACTATGTTTGTATTTGATGCCGACATACTCACTATAGAAATCAAACTAGGAATGTTGATTTATATTTAAAAAGTGAAAAGGAAAACAATGATAAGTGGCAGCAATTTGGTGTTTATTTGTTGGTAGAAGGTCAGTTTGAGTTGGCTACTGATCAACGTATTTGTAAACATTGTTACAACAAGTTAGAAGAGAACAAAATGCCAGCTAGAGCAGTACATAACAACTTAGAGTTGGTAGCTATTCCTTAGGAACTGGCAGATTTAAATGCATATGAGTCCATTCTTATTCAATCTGTGCACCCATTTCAGGCAATAGTTCGTATGGAGCCTAAACAGGTAAGCTGCCACCATCAGATTTACAAAGAGGCCTCAAAGGAAGAGTTGTGTATTTACCTTTAGATTTTAAGAAAAATATTGAAACTGTTGGTGTAGACAGGGAGGAAAATGAGGCAAAGTACTTTTGACACAAACCCTGGGTACACTAATGTCTCTCCCCCCTTCTCCTACCTTTCCCCACCCTCCCCCATATATAAAGTTAGTTTTGCTTGTTGCTCACATGAGTTTGCCACCAACCACCTGAGGATCACCCTCAGAAATGTAGATTGAAAACAATATACTGATGGTTGACTCCGACTACTGCTATGTATATAAACACCGCCTTGGTGTATATGCTGCATATGTTGTGAAAATCTAATTAATAAAGAAATACGACACACAAAATGTCGTTTTGGATTCCCACATCCAATAATTTCTAAAGGAAGAGTAAATAGTTTTATGTCAGTAGTAAGGCATACCATAACTCGGAAATCTCCCAAGAATACATACAACTTGAAAATAACAGAAGCTTCAAAGTGCATTAATGACTACAATCCAGTGATTTTGAAAAGGTGGAATGCAAACATGGATATTCAATATGTTGCAGATAATTCAATTGCTGTAGCTCGCTATGTTACATCATATACAACCAAATCTGAAATGACAGATGAAAGAAATGTGGGAAGAAATTTCACAGAAAAGAGTCTTAGAAAGAAATTGTACAGCTTCAGCTTGAAAATGCTTTCCCATTGAGAGATTGGATCCTATGAACGTTCGGATCGCTTGAGCTCTGCCAGTTTATATTCAAAGTCAAGAGGAATCATTTGGGTAAGTCTAGGTCTTGCCGCCGCATGAAATAGAGTATTGAAAACATTACCAGAAATCAAATGCTTAGCACTGAATGAACCAGAAAGTACTGATATTGTCAAAACTAATATGTTGGATACATACAATCCGAAAGGAGTCCACATCTCGAAAACCTATGTCTGTATGAAATACTTCAACATTACAGATTTGAAAGAAAAGTTACAGAAAATATAAAAGAAGAAATATATGCAGTAATTGGATGTGACGGATGTTTGGTAAAGCATGACAAAGGAAATCTTATTAACCACAGAAAACTCAGTTGTGAAACTCCAGATAAGAGGGAATATTTCTTTTTAGCACATCCACAACTGTTCAAGCCTTGGCGTAGTGAAACAGAATTATTTGGAGATTGTGATTGCTAGGAAGATTCTTTTAATGCAAGTAAAGATAGTATTCGATGCACAATTTTCCCTACAAATCTACTCATGTTAAATGATGAGATTGAACAAGAAAGTACTATTGCAGCTGAAATAGCTAGAGAACGTTCTCAAGATAGTGAAAGTTCTGGTCCACTGAGTCAAGATCCACTGGGACAGCCAATTATCGAAAATGAAGCAGCAATAGCCATGAATGAGGTAGAAATTGCAATGCAACAAGAACAACAGGATATTATTCAGTTGGAAAAGTTAGAAGAACAACTAAATATTGAACAAAAAGAAATATATCTACAAGTGAAAGAACAGATACAACATGGTTTGCTACATGAAAAAAAAGAATGCTAATGTTCATCATTGAAACCTATTCTAATGTACATCAGCGGTCAAGCTGGAACAGGCAAAAGTTTCTTAATTAAAGTTTTGACCAGTTAACTGCACAAAACTACAGAATCACATTTATCATGTGTTGTAACAGCTCCAACTGGATTAGCAGCACACAACATTAAAGGGATTACTTTACATCAATTACTTATGCTACCAGTTGAACATGATAATAAATTGGAAAATCAGAAGCTATCCGGAGAAGCTTGTTATGAAGTGTCAAGAGTACTGAAGAAAATCAAACTTTTAATAATTGATGAGGAGAGCATGGTCTCTAACTAAATGCTTGCATTTGTACACTTGAGAATGCAACAGATTTTAAAAACAGATTACGATGTTCTGTTTGGAGGAGAACATTTAATTGTATTCGGAGATCTACTGCAAATTACTCCTGTAAAAGGACAACCTGTTATTAAAACACTTGTCCATGAAGACACTAGGAATTCTTTGGGAAGTATTGGGAATGTGAACATTTGGTTACATTTTGAATATAGAACTTATTAAGAATATGTGATAAGCAAGTGATGAAGATTATGGAGATATTCTTCAAGATATAAGAATTGGTGTCTTGATGAAACATGGTAAACAAGCTTAAGAAAGTCGACTACTTAGGAACTTGTTTACAACTGGAAACACAGCGGCTGAAATAATGTACAATAAGCTTGGAGAAAAGCAGTCTATAGTTTGCCTAATGCATACACTGCAAGAGTGTTATACATTTAATCAGGAACTTTTGAAACTGGAAAAACAGGAAATAGTGGATATTGAAGCTATTGATAAAATTAAACACCATGGAGTGACTATTCTTCTCACAGAGAAACTGCAGGCTAAATTGCATTCTTTGGAAAAGTTTGTATCTAAAACTGCAGGCTTAGAAAAGATTTTACATGTATGTATAAACTGTCGGGTAATTTTACGGTGTAATTTGAATGTAGAAGACGGTTTAGTAAATGGAGCAATGGGAAAAATTGTTGATTTTGTAAAATTTTACAATAGAGATGAATAGAATTTTTGATTATAAAATTTGATCAGATTAAAGAAATAAGACAGATTGGGCGTTGTGTTGTACGTTTTTTGCTTGTAAAAGATTTGTATGTTCGCAGAGAACAGTTTCCTCTGTCCTTAGCATATGCAGTAACTATTCATAAATCTCAAGGTTTAAGTATAGACAGTGCTTTTGTAAATATCGGAACTACAATGTTTAAAGAGGGAAAGACATATGTTGCATTATCTCGAGTAAGAACATTGTCTGGATTGTATTTGATAGATTTCCATGAGAAAAAGTTTAGTGCTGATGCAAATTGTGTAAGAAAGTATAATCATTTAAGAAGACTTTATGCTCCTGATTTAGGTGAATATCCCATATATGAGAAATGTACAGTGTGTCCAAAATGGAAATGTGTCAAAGATGGAATTGAGGTTCAAAAATAGAAAACAAATGAAGAGAAACTTGAAGGCATAAAGAAAAAGAAAATGGAAACTGTTGATGAGATTGTAGGATAGCAGTTGGAAAATAGTTCAGGTATCAACTGCTATGCTAATGTGATTCTGAATGTTGTGTTTTATCTAGAAGATCTTCATCGTGAAATCATGTGAAATCATGAAAAAAGATTCTGTTCTTTAATATATCATGTATTTCAACAGTTGGTAACTGACAGAAGTAAAATCTATACTGCTTCTGGCGTTCGGCATCTTTTGGATATATGTACTGATTCATTGACATTTACGCTTAATGTACAACAAGATGCACAAGAATTTCTAATGCTTATGCGTGGAGTGCTAGAACATGAAGGAATACAGATTGAAAACTTATGTGGACTAAGTTACAGATGGGGTCATAAATGTGAAGAGTGTTCATTTACTACCATCACCGAAATACAAACAGAACGATTCATTTACTCGAAAATACCAGACTGCAAATCAGTACCTTTTAACAAATTGATAAAAACAGCCAATCAGGACATGAAATGTTCACATTGTAGATCAGAGATGTTGTCTACATTACATATAGAAAGATTTGGAAAATATCTAATTTTAATGCTAAAACTTTGTAGAGCAAATGGAAGAAAATTGGCAATGAAAATTAAATTTTTTAATGCAAGTCAAATATCTATTTCAGGAAGAACTTTATAGCAGTGGCTATTATTTTCCATGATGGACCTACTACAACATCTGGACACTATACTGTGTATTTGAAGCGTAATAAAGGATGGACACATTGCAATGATGTCCACTTGGAATTTAAACCTAGATTGCCATATGAATTACCAAATTCATATTTGTTATTTTTGAAGCCAAAGTTTTGAGTACTTCATTCGGCCAATTGGGAAGATGTGAACAGAAACTAAATAGTAATGCAAACTATTAGTATTTATAATTAGAGTTTGGGTTATTATTTGTGGTAATTTATATTGCAATTGGAAAATTCTGCTTAAAAGGAAATAATTTATATATTTGTTGTCTATTTTGTACCAGATGTAAATGAGAGTCTATATTTTGGCGAATGTATTTGAGATAAATAATAGAGTTTATGTAGATGAAGAAAGTAATTAACAAAGTGTAGGTAGAAAAGCACATAGGTACACATATTGAAAATGATGCTTTATGATGATTTTGGTGTTTTTTCTACAATCAATTTGATTGTTTCTTTCCCTGCTGTTCAATGATGATACCACATTAAAATCACTGTGTCTGGTGATGTTAAGTGGAATCTGAGAACAGCAAAAAAGGGAATCTGAAAATGTTATCTAATTCTAAATTTATGTTGAGTTGCTAAAAATATAATCTTACAATTTCAGTAATATATTATCATAAAATAACAGTTTTTCTTCTTCTTTATAGTAGGTACTGTTGAAGTTTGAGAAGAGTTTTAATGCTGTTTATGACAATACTACTCTAAAATATTTCTACTGAATAATGTATCTAAATTATTTAAAAGGCAAGAATACATAATATAATATGCATGATAACATGAAAAAAAATTTAAAGTTTAATTATATGTTATTTGTTTCTAATATAATTTATGTTGATCCTTTAGACTACTTGAACATTTTCATTATGTTGCTCATGTAATCAAGCAGTCAGTCATGCTTACATGTAGACACTACCCATGCACTTATGCATTCTCTGAAGCATAAGTATTGCACTAATAGCAAAACATAGTCATTACCCTTGCATTCTTTCTTTTACACAGGCACTACCCATGCACTCATTCAATTACCCAGGCAGTAATGCTGCACTTATGCAATCACCTAGGCACTACTGATGCACTCATGCAATCAACTAAGCACTACTCTTCCATTCAACCATTCACTCAGGTACTCATTCATTCTCTCAGGCACTACCCATGCATTCATCCAATGATCCAGGCATTACCCTTGCACTCATATTTTCACTCAGATACTTTTGATACACTCATCAAATCACCCAGACACTACCCCTGCACTCATGCAATCACCCAGGCCCTACTGATACACTCATGAAATCACTCAGGCACTACTCTTGCACTCAACCATTCCCTCAAACACTACCTATGCACTCATTGATTCACTCAGGCACTACACAAACACTCATCTATTTACTCAGGCACTAACTATGCAGTCATGCAATGACCCAGGGTTTACTCTTGCAGTCATTGTTTTACTCAGGCACTACTCATGCACTGATCCAATCACCCAGACAGTACCCCTGCACTCATGCAAACACTCATGCAGTACTCTTCCACTCAACCATTCACTGAGGCACTACTCATGCACTCATGCATTCTCTAAGGCACTATCCATGCACTCATCCAATGACCCAGGCGTTATCCTTGCAGTCATCCTTTCACTCAGGCACTACTCATGCACACATCCAATCACACAGGCAGTACCCCTGCACTCATGCAATCACTCAGGCACAATCCACGCAGTCATCCAATCACTCAGGCACTATTTTTACATTCAACCATTCACAGAGGCAGTCCCCTTTTACTCATCCATTCACTTACACAGTACCCCTACACTTATGCAATCACATAGACACTACCCATGCACTCATGCAATCACTTAAACACTACCCATATAGTTATGCAATCACTCAGCCACTACTCTTGCACTCAACCATTCACTAGGGCACTACTCATGCACCCATCCATTCCCTCAGGTACTACCCATGCACTCTTGAAATGACCCAGGCATTACTCATGCAGTCATCCTTTTACTCACGCAGAACCCATGCACTGATCTAATAACTCAAACGTTACTCTTGCACTCATGAAGTCACTCAGGCACTACCCATGCACTAATGCAATCACTCAGACAGTACCCCTACACTTATGCAATCCCCTAGGCACTGCCTATGCTCTTATGCAAACACTCTGGCACTACTCTTGCACTCAGCTATTCACTCAGACACTACCTATGCACTCATCCATTCTCCAACGCACTACCCATGCACTCATCCAATGACCCAGGCACTAGAGTTGGATTCATCCATTCAGTCACACAGTTCCCATGGAATCATCCATTCACTAAAGCACTACCCATACACTCATGCAAAGGCACTATTCTTGCACCCAACAATTCATTCAGACACTACCCATACACTCATCTATTCTTCGAGGCAGTACCTATGCACTCTTGCAATGACCCAGGGATTACCCTTGCACTCATCCTTATACTCATGCATTACCCGTACACTGATCCAATCACTCAGGTAGTACCTGTGCAGTCATGCAATTGCTCATGCACTACTCTTGCACTCAACCATTCATTCAGGCACTAACCATGGACTCATCCATTCTCTCAGGCAGTACCCATGCACTCATCCAATGACCCAGGCAATACCCTTGCACTCACCTTTCACTCAGGGACTTCCGATACACTCATCCAATCACCCAGGCACTACCCCTGCACTCATGCAATCACCAGGCACTACCCATGCACTTACGCAATCACTCAAGGACTATTCTTGAATTCAACCATTGACTCAGGAACTACCCATGCACTCATCCATTCTCTCAGGCACTACACATGCACTCATCCCTTCACTTAGGGACTACTCATGGACTCATTTATTCACTGGGGCACTACTATGCACTCATGCAATCACCCAGGCAGTACCCCTGCACTCATGCAATCACCCAGGCAGTATTTCTACACACATGCAATTACCCAGGCACTACCCATGCACTCATGCAATCATTCAGGCACTACTCTTGCACAAAAGTATTCACTCAGGCACTACCCATGTACTCATCCATTCTCTCAGTCACTACCCATGCACTCATCCAATGACCTAGGCATTACCCTTGTACTCTTCCTTTCACTCAGGCAGTACGTATCTATTCATCCAATCATGCAGGCACTAGCCTTGCACTCATCCATTTACTGGGGCACTACCCATGCACTCATGCAATCACCCAGGCAGTGCCCCTGTACTCATGCAATCACCCATGCACTACCCATACACTCATGCTATCACTCAGCACTACTGTTTCACTCAGCCATTCACTCAGGGACTACCCATGTACTCATCCATTCTCTCAGGCACTACCTATGCACTCATCCAATGACCTAGGCATTACCCTTGTACTCATACTTTCACTCAGGCAGTACGTATCCAATCATCCAATCACCCAGGCACTAGCCTTGCACTCATCCATTTACTCAGGCACTACCCATGCACTCATCCAATCACCCAGGCAGTATCCCTGTACTCATGCAATCACCCAGGCACTACCCATGCACTCATGCTATCACTCAGGCACTACTGTTTCACTCAACCATTCACTCGGGCACTACCCATGCACTCATCCATTCTCTCAGGCACTACCCTTGCACTCATTCATTAACCATTAACCTAGGCACTACCCTTGCACTCATTCATTCACTCAGGCAATACCCATGCACTCATACAATGACTCAGACATTACCCTTGCAGTAATTCATACAACACATACAAGTTTGTCTATCTTTAACCAAACAGGCGGTTCTAAAAAGAACCATTTTGTTTCTTCTTTTAAAAAAATTGGGGTGTTTTTCTAACTTTTTATTTATTTTTTGGGAGTTTAAAAAAAAAAGATTGAAAAACACAAGGCAGTGAACTGTAGTAAACGTTTCAAAACATTTTGAAATTAGAACGTCATTGCAAAAATAAAAAAACTAACATTTATGATTTTTTTGCAGCAACAACAACTGCTGCAATAGATTAATCGCCTGCACAAAGACGTTTTTTGCACTTTATGCAGCGCTGTTCCAGTCCTGCAAGCTCTGGTACAATTAAAGATGTTTGCGTCGTTGGAGTGAATCCTGCAGAAGTGCTAGTTCCTGCAACTTCATCATCCTGTTGTGTTTCTTGCACTTGTCGGCGATGCTGTTCACGCGCAAGACAGTTTGTATGCATCATTTGTAGATGCTTCATCATGGATGAAGTTCCACAAAAGGAATTCTTCTCGGAGCCCCGAGATAAAAACTTTGTCGCACAAAGTGTAAGTGACTTTGCGCGCATTCACTTTTTTCTCACCAGGTGGAATCGAAAAAAAAGCCCACACAACACTTGCCTTCCGTTTCTTTCAGCTCCTCTTCCTCTTTAAGAATATCTTGTGGTGGATTTTGAGATGCCATTTGTTCAGTTAAAAAAACACCCAAAAAATAAATGAAGAAGCACAGAAAACACAAGAGGTGTTTATTCTAAAGATGCTCCTTGAAGAATGAAAAAATTGGGTGGGGTGTTCCAAGTAGTAGAATAGAAAGCTTCTTAACCAAAGAAATGCTTTCTTTTGAAGTCACATGGGATTCGCGTATCAGACACGTATTCACCGTGCACCGGAAGCGATTCCAAAAAATATGTCTAACAATAATATATATTTATTCGAACAACAAATATAGTAAATTTACAAATTTGAATGTAAATCTCTTGGTATAATATATATTATAAAGATATATATATGTTTTTTAGAACTAAATAATTTGTGCTGGATCCGCGTACCTATCGCGTACACGGAAATAGATGCATGAAGGTACGCGAGACCGTCGCGGCTCCCGTAACTTGATTAGAAGAACTCAAATATTCAAAATATTTATGCTAATATCACTTTTATAACTCTTTCAATAAACCATATACGATTGATTTAAAAAATATTTAGTATATAACTTGTAATTAAATTTTAAATAAATGAAACATTTGAGAACCGCGTACCCATCGCGCACCCAACGTGCATACTATGCGAACAAACAAATATGGTGGCACGATGCTTGGATTCGTGCACCCACCATCACCGGTACATGATCGGTACACGATTCTCACAGTTTAAAAAATATATATAAATTTGTAAATATATATTGAAAAAGGATAAAAAAATTGCATTGCCTTTATGAATGCAAAATTATTTTGAAGAAACTTTCTCAACATGTTTTGTAACTTGTATACACTGCAATTCCTCAGAAATGGTTAAACATGTTTGTTCCACTCTAAAAATTTCAGTACTAGTTACAAAACCTTAGAGTTCCACTTATAAAACAGGTTTCAGGGACGTTATAGGTAGAAATAAACATTTAAAAACTCTTAGAAAATCACTGAAAAAAACAGAGATTTCAGGGGCGTTATAGTTAGGGATTAGTATTTAAAAAACCTTAGAAATTCACTGAAAAAAAACACAGGTTTCAGGGACGTTAAAGTTAGTTTTTAGCATTTAAAAAACCTTAGAAATTCACTGAAAAAGACACAGGTTTCAGGGATGCTATAGTTAGGAATTAGCATTTAAAAAAATTAGAAATTCACTGCAAAACCAACAAGTTTCAGGGACGTTATAGTTAGGTTGACATTTAATTCATACAAAACCAGAGAAATTCCGCTGTTATAGCTAACTATAACTCAGGCCTCCGCAATGCACTTCTGATGACGTCACATATTACATCACTCATGACATGGTCAGTGACATCACTGATGATATCACTGATGAAATCTCAAATGACATCACTGATGACATCACTGATGATATAATTCTCTTAATATCTGATGCACCTCCTCACACCTTAATATAACCTTTCATAAACAACCACTGTAAAATACACATTACCATTCTTAAAATGATAAAGACACCAATACCAATTAGTACATACCCACTCACTCATTCATAGGTCTACACACATCCACTTACTCACCCATATAGTATCTTATTGACGCAGTCACTCATCAATACAGCGACTAATATCTGTACTCATATACCCATACAGATACTCACACACCACCACGCACCCATAGAATTACTCATACACCTAATCAGTCACCCAAAGAATCAATCACACTACCATTTACACACCTATACAGTTATACACACATCACTTATTCATACAGATACAAACACATACTTATTCTCTTATACAATCACTGACACAAGGAGACACTCATCCATACAACCACTATCCCAATCAATCACTCTCACATACAGTCACTTATATATTCCAACACTTATATATAATGCCTTTTACATATGTATTTACTAACACATAAACCACTCACCAACACAGCCATATGCACACTCACTCACCCATACAACCCCTCACACACACACTCATGAACCCATACAGCCAGTGATTCACCCACTCACACATCCATGCAAGGAGTCACACATCACCTCATCCACCCACACAGATACTCAGGCACACATACAGGTACTCAGACAGCCAATAAATAACCCATTTAGACACTCATGAAGCTACTCCCAACCCATGCAGCCACTTACACATCCACTGAAAGATTGATACACACATTCACACAAATTAGTCACTCACCAATATATTCACTATGAGACGTATAATCACTCACTTAAAGAGTCAGTCATGCATCTACTGAATCATCAATACAGACACTCATACTCCCATTTATTCTTCAATACAGCTTGGCAAATATGCATATATAGATAACTTTCCTAAACTTTTTACAAACACTCATAGTCACTGGATGATATCATCAGTGATGTCATTTGAGATGTCATCAGTGATGTCATCAGTGATGTCACTGACCATGTCGTGAGTGATGTAATATGTGACGTCATCAGCAGTGCATTGCGGGGGCGCAAGTTACAGTTTGCTCAGCTAACTATAACAGCTGAATTTCTCTGGTTTTGTACGAGTGAAATGTCAACCTAACTATAACGTCCCTGAAACCTGTGTTTTTTTTCAGTGAATATATATGTATATTCACTGAAAAACCATAGGTTTCAGGGACGTTATAGTTAGAAATTAGCATTTAAAAAACCGTAGAAATTCACTGAAAAAACCACAGGGCCGGCTCCTGCAGTGTCCCGGGGTGCCCACCCCCGGGACACTGTAGTTTGCTATGGCAGGGTGGGAGCCTCGCGGCTCCCGCCCTGCCATAGCAAGCTGCTTTGGTGTTTGGAAGAGAGAGCAGGAAACCTGCTCTCTCTTCCAAAAACCAAAGATGATTGATTTTCCACACGGGGAGCTGCATCTTAGCAGCTCCCCATGTGGAAAAGCAATGCCGGCTCCCGAGGGACACGGGGAGCCGGCGGGACCGTGGGGGGATTGGAGACCCCCCCACGGTCCCCAACGGAGAGGGCCAGCCCTGGGAGATGGGGTCCCCGGGGCTACAAGTGGCCCAGGAGGGGGGCCAAGCGGCCCCATTCCACAATTCAAATAAAAAAAAAAAATATTAAAAAACAAAGGCCGGCCCCGAGGGATGAGGTCCCTGGGGCCATAAGTGGCCTGAGGAGGGGGCAATGCAGCCCCCTCCAAAAGATAAAAAAAAAAAAGGCCATGCCCGGGGATGGGGTCCCCGGGGCCGATTAAGGCCTCGGGAGGGGGCCACGCGGACCCCTTCCAAATTTTATTTAAAAAAAAAAAATTAGGGGCAGGCCCTGGGGGATGGGGTCCCCAGGGCCAATAAATTAGAAAAGAAGGGGGCCACACAGCCCCCTTCTTAAAAAATAAATAAATAAAAGACCGGCATCGCGCCGGAGGCCACGCCCTCTTTGCAGATGGGGAATGAATTCCCTTGGCCAACTAGCCCACCAGGAACCTCCAGTATGCACCAGGGGGCTGCGTTGCAGAGAGGTGTTCTGAGGCCACGCCCCTTTTTACACCTCTCTGCAACGCAGCTCTGTGGTGCTTAATGGAGGTAGCTGGTGGGCTAATTGCACCCCAGGGACCCTCAGGATTCCAGGGGACTTAATCCCCCGACTTAAAATGAGCCACGGGGCGCGTTTGCACAGTGGTGAAGGGAGGGGGCGGGGCCTGAGGTGACATGTGTGCAAACATGCCCTGTGGCGTGTTTTAAGTTGGGGGATTAAGTCCCCTTGAATCCTGAGGGTCCCTGGGGTCCAACTAGCCCACCAGGTACCTCCAGTAAGCGCCACAGAGCTGCGTTGCAGAGAGGTGTAAAAATGGGCGTGGCCTCTGACCACCTATCTGCAACACAGGCCTGTGGTGCTTACTGGAAGTACCTGGTGGGCTAGTTGGGCCCCAGGGACCCTCACTATTCAAGGTGACCTAATACCCCAACTTAAATTGTGCCACAGGGTGCGTTTGCACAGTAGTGAAGGAGGGGGCGGGGCCTCAGGTGACATGTGTGCAAACACACCCTGTGGCGCGTTTTAAGTTGGGGAATTAATTCCCTTGAATCCTGAGGGACCCTGGGGGCCAACTAGCCCACCAGGTACCTCCAGTGCACACCACAGGGCTGCGTTGCAGAGAGGTGGTCCAGGCCACGCCCCGTTTTACTCCTCTGTGCAAAGCAGCTCTGTGGCGCTTACTGGAGGTACCTAGTGGGCTAGTTGGACCCCAGGGACCCTCAGGATTCAAGGGGACTTAATCTCCCAACTTAAAACGGCCACAGGGCTTGTTTGCACACATGTCACCTCAGGCCCCCCTCCCTTCACCACTGTGCAAACGCGCCCGGGGCACGTTTTAAGAGGAAGTTTTAATCTCCCTGCCCTATTATGTACTAGGGCCTTACAGAGGAGGTCATGCTAATCACAGGGGTACCCCAACGCATAGTGTTCCCTAGTGTATGTAGGTGTTTTCACTGTATTCTAAGTGTCTTTTAGCATAGCACTGGCTCTAGGCCTGGTTAGTCCGAGTCAGTTACCACCAGTACCCGTCTGAAAAAGTTGTGGGCACAGGATGATTTTGCAACAAGGCCTCTTTCTTCTCCTCTGTTGGTTCTTTCTGCACATGTCTTGCTTCTTCCTGCTCTTTTCTTCGTCTTTGTGGACTTCTGTTGCTTCTTTCTGCATTTCTTTTGCTTCTTTCTGTGCGTTTTTTCTTCTTTCTTCAAATGTCCTACCTTTGTAGGCATAGTTAGAAACTAGCATTTAAAAAACTTTGAAATTCACTTAAAAACCATAGGTTTCAGGCACGTTATAGTTAGAAATTAGCATTTAAAAACCTTTGAAATTCACTGAAAAACCATAGGTTTCAGACACCTTATAGTTAGAAATTAGCATTTAAAAACCTTTGAAATTCACTGAAAAACCATAGGTTTCAGGCACGTTAAAGTTAGAAATTAGCATTTAAAAACCATAGAAATTCACAGAAAAACCATAGGTTTTAGGGACAGTTATAGTTAGTTGGACATTTCACTCGTACAAAACCCGTGAAATTCCCCAGTTATAGTTAGTTCAGCTAACTATAACTCGCGCCCGCAATGCACTGCTGATGACGTCACATATTACATCACTCATGACATGGTCAGTGACATCACTGATGACATCACTGATGACATCTCAAATGACATCACTGATGACATCATCCATGTGATTATTTGATGCATCTTCTCACACCCTAATATAACTTTTGATACACCCACTGTAAATTACAGACTGCCATTGTCAAAACCATAGACACTCCAACACCAATAACTACATACACACTCACTGATTCTTAGGTCTACACACACATCCACTCACCCGTACAATCACTCATACTTACGGTCACTCAGTACAGGACTATCATATGCACTCATACACCTATATAGACACTCACACACCGTCACTCATCCATAGAGGTACTCACACACCTAGTCAGTCATGCAAATAATTAATCACACTGCCATTTAGTCACCTATATAGTTATACACACACCAGCTCACTTACTCATACAAATACTAGCACATTCTTACGCTCTTATACAATCACTGATACAAGTACACACTCATCCATACAGCCACTCTCACAATCACACACTCTCACTTATCCCCATTTATATACTCCAACACACATATATACAGCCTTTCACATATGTAGTTACTCACACATGTACCACTGAGATATACATTCACTCACTAACACACCCATACACACACTCACCCACCCATACAGTCCATCACAGATGCACTCTTGAAACCATGCACCCAGTGAATCACCCACTCACACATCTATGCGCAAAGTCACACACACCCCACCCACACAAACACTCAGGCACCAATACAGATACTCAGACGACCAATCAATAACCCATGTAGACACTCATGTAGCTATTCGCAAACCCATGCAGCCGCTACACACCAACAGACAGATGGATACAGACATTCACACAGTTTAGTCACTAACCCATGCATTCAGTAAGATATGTTTAATCACTCACTTATAGAGTCAGTCACGCACCTACTAAATCATCCATTCAGACACTTATACACTCACTCATTCTTCAATACGCCTTTCCCTATATATATTAAACATATTTAAACTTTACAGAAACACACAGTCACTGGATGATGTCATGAGTGATGTCATCAGTGATGTCACTGACCATGTCATGAGTGATGTAATATGTGACGTCATCAGCAGTGCATTGCGGGGCACAAGTTATAGTTAGCTCAACTAACTATAACGGGGAATTTCTACGGGTTTTGTACGAGTGAAATGTCCAACTAACTATAACTGTCCCTAAAACCTATGGTTTTTTCTGTGAATATATATATATATATGCCAAGGTGTATTGAAGAATGAGTAGGTGTATAAGTGTCTTAATGGATGATTTGGTAGGTGCGTGACTGACTGAGGTGAGTGATTAAACGTGTCTTACTGAATGCATGGGTTAGTGACTAAACTGTGTGAATGTCTGTATCAGTCTCTCAGTTGGTGTGTAAGCGGCTACATGGGTTGGTGAGTAGCTACATGAATGTCTATATGGGTTATTGATTGGTTGTCTGAGTATCTGTATGGGTGCCTGAGTATCTGTGTGGGTGGGTGGGGGGTGGGTGACTCTGTGCATAGATGCGTGAGTAGGTGATTCAATGGGTGTATGGGTTCAAGACTGCATGTGTGAAGGGCTGTGTGGGTGGGTGAGTGTGTGTATGGGTGTGTTGGTGAGTGAATGGATGTCTCAGTGTTACATGTGTGAGTAACTACATATGTGAAAGGCAGTATATGTGAGTGTTGGAGTGTATAAATGATAGTATGTGAGAGTGAGTGATTGTGAGAGTGGCTGTATGGATGAGTATGTGCTTGTATCAGTGATTGTATAAGAGAGTAAGTATGTGTTAGTATCTATATGAATAGATGAGGTGTTGTGTGTATAACTGTATAGGTGAGTAAATGGGAGTGTGATTGATTCTTTGCATGACTGACTAGGTGTGTGAGTAACTGTATGGATGAGTGGCGGTGTGTGAGTGTCTGTATAAGTGTATGTGTGCCTATGATAGTGCTGTATTGATGAGTGACTGCATGTATGAGTGACTGTATGGGTGAATGAGTGGACATGTGTATAGACCTAGGAATCAGTGAGTGGGTATGTAGTAACTGGTATTGGTGTGTCTATGGTTTCGAAAATGATAGTCTGTATTTTAGAGTGGGTGTATCAAAGGTTATATTAGGGTATGAGGAGGTGCATTAGATTATTACGTGGATGATGTCATCAGTGATGTCATCAGTGATGCCAGTTGAGATGTCATCAGTGATGTCATCAGTGATGTCACTGACCATATCATGAATGATGTAATATGTGACGTCATCAGCAGTGCATTGCGGGGGCGCGAGTTATAGTTAGCTCAACTAACTATAACGGCCAAATTTCTCTGGTTTTGTACGAGTGAAATGTCCAACTAACTATAACGTCCCTGAAACCTATGGTTTTTTCTGTGAATTTCTAAGGTTTTTTAAATGATAATTTCTAACTTTAACGTCCCTGAAACCTATGGTTTTTTCAGTGAATTTCTATGGTTTTTTAAATGCAAATTTCTAACTATAACGTCCCTGAAACATATTTTTTTTTTCAGTGAATTTCGAAGGTTTTGTACATGCTAATTTCTAACTATGCCTACAGAGGTAGGACATGTGAAGAAAGAGGAAGAAATGCGCAGAAAGAAGCAAGAGAAATGCAGAAAGAGGCAACAGAAGTCCAGAAAGACGAAGAAAAGTGCAGAAAGAAGTAAGAGATATACAGAAAGAACCAACAGAGGTGCAGAAAGAGGCCTTGTTTCAAAGTCATCCTGTGCCCCCAACTTTTTACTGACTCGTACTGGTGGTAACTGACTCTGACTAACCAGGCCCGGAGCCAGTGCTATGCTGAAAGACACTTAGAATCCAGTGAAAACACCTACATACACTAGGGTACACTATGGGTTGGGGTATCCCTGTGATTGGCATGACATCCCCTGTAAGGCTCTAGTACATAATAGGGCAGGGGGATTAAAACTACCTCTAACTCAGAGGTGCAGATAAAGGCAAGAGAGGTGCATAAACAGGCAGGAAAGGTGCAGAAACAGGGAACAGGGGTGCAGAAAGAGTCAAGTTAAGAGCAGAAAGAAGTAAAAGCAGTGCAGAAAGAACCAACAGAGGTGCAAAAAGAGGCAAGAGGGGTGTAGAAAAATGTAGGAGGGGTGCACAAAGAGGCAAGAGGGTTACAGAAAGAGGCAAGAGGGGTGCAAAAAGAAGGAAGAGAAGTGTAGAAAGAGGCAAGAGAACTGCTGAAAGAAGCAACCAAGGTGTACAAAGAATCAAGAGAATTGCAGAAAGAAGCAAGTGAAGTGCAGAAAAAAGCAAGAGCAGTGCAGTATGAACCAACAGAGGTGCTGAAACAGGCATGAAGGGTGCAGAAAGAGGAACAGAAGTACAGAAAGAGGCAATAGAGGTACAGGTTGAGGCAAGAGAGGTATAGAAACAGGCAGGAAAGGTGCAGAAACAGGGAACAGGGGTACAGAAAGAGGCAAGAGAGGTTCAGAAAGTGAAAAGAGGGGTGGAGAAAGGGGCAAGAGATCTGCCAAAAAAAGCAACAGAGGTGCTGAAAAAGGCAAGGGGGTGCAGAAAGAAGAATGAGAAGTGCAGAAAGAGGCAAGAGAATTGCTGAAAGAAGCAACAGAGGTGTAGAAAGAAGCAAGAGAAGTGCAGAAAGAGGCAAGTGAGGTGCTGAAAGAGGCAACAGAGGTGCAGAAGGAGGCACAAGGGGTGCAGAAAGAAGGAAGAGGAGTGCAGAAAGAAGCAACAGAGGTGCTGAAAGAGGCACGAGGGTTGCAGAAAGAAGGAAGAGAAGTACAGAAAGAAGCAACAGAGCTGCTGAAAGAGGCATGAAGGGTGCAGAAAGAGGCAAGAGAAGTGCAGAAAGAAGCAACAGAGGTACAGAAAGAGGCAATAGTGGTGCAGAAAGAGGGAAGAGAGGTGTAGAAAGAGGCAAGAGAGTTGCACAAATAGGGAAGAGGGGTGCAAAAAGAGGCAGGAGTGGCGCAGAAAGAAGCAACAGAGGTGCCAAAAGAGGCAAGAGAGGTGCAGAAAGAAGCAAGTGAAGTGCACAAAGAGGCAACAGAGGTGCAGAAAGATGCAAGAGAGGTACAGAAACAAGCAAGAGAAGTGCAGAACGAGGCAAGAGAATTGCTGAAAGAAGCAACAGAGGTTTAGAAACAAGCAGGAGAAGTGCAGAAAGAGGCAAGTGAGGTGCAGAAAGAAGCAAGAGCAGTGCAGAAAGAACCAACAGAGGTGCAAAAAGAGGCAAGAGGGGTGCAGAAAGAGGTAGGAGAGGTGCACAAAGAAGCAAGAGAAGTGCATAAAGTGGCAAGAGAATTGCTGAAAGAAGAAACAGAGGTGTAGACAGAAGCAAGAGAAGTGCAGAAAGAAACAAATGAGGTGCAGAAAGAAGGAAGAGAAGTGCAGAAAGAAGCAAGAGAATTGCTGAAAGAAGCAACAGAGGTGTAGAAAGAAGCAAGAGAAGTGCAGAAAGAGGCAAGTGAGGTGCAGAAAAAAGCAAGAGCAGTGCAGAAAGAACCAACAGAGGTGCTGAAAGAGGCGCAAAGGGTGCAGAAAGAGCAAGAGAAGTGCAGAAAGAAGCATCAGAGGTGCCAAAAGAGGCAAGAGAGGTGCAGAAAGAAGCAAGAAAGGTGCAGAAAGAAGGAAGAGAAGTGCAGAAAGAAGTAACAGAGGTGCAGAAAGAGGTGAAAAGGGTGCAGAAAGACGTAAGAGGGATACAGAAAAAGGCAAGAGAGGTGCAGAAAGAGGGAAGAAGTGTGCAGAAAGAGGCAAGAGGGGTACAGAAAAAAGCAAATGAGGTGCAGAAAGAGGCAACAGACGTGCAGAAAGAGGGAAGAGAGGTGCAGAAAGTAGAAGAGATGTGCAGAAAGAGGCAAGAGAAGTGCAGAAAAAGAAAGAAATGTGCAGAAAGAAGCAACAGAAATGCAGGAAGAGGCAAGAGAGGCGCAGAAAGAAGCAAGAGTGGTTTGCACACCATTAGAACCAATTTAACACCAACATTTAGCAATAAGTAACAGGTGACCATTCTAGGTTTGCAAAGGGCATTCCACCACACTGCAAAACTTGTCGCTGCATTTTTGGTAACGTTTTAAACATTTGAGCTAGAAACAAGGCTTTTTTTGTTCAAATCTGCAGATTAGGGAGCAGATGATGGATTATGTGGCTAATGCGGAAAATGTATAATTGTGCGAATTTTGGTACAGCCAAACAGTCGCATAATTCCAGTGGCCCTGCTCATACCTCTGACTAGGTCCACAAGTGCTCCTCAGTGATTCTTTCTTTTTTTGTCTCACTGAGTTCATAGTTGAGCTTCTATAGAAACGAGGAAGACTAGACCTGAGTTTACCACTCCACAACACAGACTACAATACCACATAATTACTCTCCATAACACATAATACCACTCTACATAATTCCTATACACTAAATACCACATACTTTCTATCCACATAATTTCACTGCACAACATACCACATAATTCCACTACACACAACATACATCCACTCCACTCCAAAAAACATTAGAAAAAACGTTTACATTTAAAACACCAATAGCTCTAACTCTCGCAAATGCGAAACCTATTACATGGCAAACACTTCTTTAACTAGTAGTTGCGTTTGCAGAGTGGTGGAGAAAGGGTGCTGGGCCTCTGACCAGCGCTCAGGAATTCCACTGCGTAGGATTTACAGGAGGTACCAGAAGGGCTTCTTGGCCCCCGAAGTCCCTCAGGAGTAAAGTGGACTTCATCCCCCATCCCGTAGTCTGCCAGGAGGCAGGTTTGCAGAGTGGTGGAGAAAGGGGGCATGGCCTCCGAAGATGTCTTAGCAATCTCTACTGTGGGACTTATTGGAGGTAACAAGAGGGTACTTGGCCCCCAAGGAAATCCTTGGGGCCAACTACCCTCCTATTACCTCCAGTAAGCACCACACAGCAGGATTGCTAAGTTCTCATAACAGGACATGCCCCCTTTGCCCACCACTCTGCAAACTCGCTCCCTGGCGCGCTCTTGGATGGGGATTGAAGTCCCCTTCGCTGTTGGGGGTCCTTTAGGGGCCAACTAGCCTACCTCTTACCTCCAGTAAGCCCCACACAGTGGGATTGCTGATAGAAGGACACAGGCCCGCCCCCTTTCTCCACCACTCTGCAAACGCGCCCCCTGGCGTGTTCTAAGTTGGGGATTAAGTCCCCTTGAATACTGAGGGTCCCTGGGGGCCAACTAGCCCACCAGGTGCCTCCAGTAAGCGCCACACAGCTGGATTGCAGAGAGGTGGTCTGAGGCCACGCCCCCTTTTTACACCACTCTGCAAATGCACCTCTTGGTGCACTGCTGCTCCGGGGATGAAGTCCACTTGTGTCCTGAGGTCCTCACTTCTGTCCCCGGGGACCCCATCCCCCGGGGCCTAGCCTCACCGTTGGGGACCGTGGGGGGGCCCCAATGCCCCCATGGTCCCAGCCGGCTCCCCGCCTCCTGCAGGAGCCGGCATTGCTTTTGCACAAGGGGAGCTGCCGACATGCAGCTCCCCTTAAGCAAAAGCAATCTGCTTTGGTTTTTGGAAGCGAGAGCAGGTTTCCTGCTCTCGCGTCCAAAAACCAAAGCAGAGTTTGCTATGACAGGGCAGGAGCAGTGCTCCCTCCCTGCCATAGCAAACAGCAATATCCCAGGGGTGGGCAGCCCATGATATTGCAGGAGCCGGCCCTGGGGTTTGGCGGTCCCCAGGGCTGTCAAGGGCTCCTGAAGGGGGCCATGCGGCCCCCCTCTCATCATTTGTAAAGCCCTGGGAAGGTGGTGGTCCCTGGGGCTTGCGGGGGCCCGCAAGGTTCCCCCTCATTATTTAAATAAGGGCCAGGGAGGTGGACTTCGCTGCGAGGCCCCCCTAATAATTATATAGCCCCGGGGGTGGCGGTCCCCAGGGCTGCGGGGGCCCCAACCGGCTGCCGCATACATTATGAATATTGCCCCCGGTACCTGGCCCACCCGGGAGCTTAAGGATAACGAAGCGCCAGAGCCCGCGCTTCATTTTTAAAAAAATTTCTCGGCCGGATTCACGCACACAGCGCGAATTTGGCCGATTTCTTTTTTTTTTTAATGCTTTTTTTGGGCCTGGGGGTCCTTGTGAGACCCCTGAGTAGGCCTAGGGGTCAGGGTGTTTCTACCCTGCCCCCTTTTCTTGTTTTTCACCTTTTTTTACTGTTTTCTTGAGACTCAGTTACCGAATTACAAGATGGCTGCCAACACTTCCTGGTTTGGAGTGTTTGGCAGCCAATTAGAATGAAGCTCGTGCTCGGGAGGAGTCACGACTCCTCCTCGGTGCTCAGATATATACATTTTTATATCTTGAATTTCTCAGGAACTACTGAACGGATTTACACCATTTAAAAAAAGGTTGCTTTCTGAACCAAGAGCTACCTTTTTGCCAAATTTGGTGTAATTCCGTTCAGCAGTTCGGGCTGTAGCCTGTTCCAAAATTCCTATGGAAATTAACATGGGGAAAACGTGTTTTGGGACCCTCCTTTTTTCTCAGCCCCCGTTTTACAAATCACCCTGAAACTTTCAAGACAGGAGCTGACCGGAACGCCCCATTAGTTTTAAAAATTCTGCGAAGATTCGTCAAACGGCGCCAAAGATATTGGCAAATCAAAAAATGTTTTTCCTATAGACACTAGGTCCTAACTATAACTACCTACTGGCGACCGCCAGTAGGTAATATATATATATATATATATATGTATTACTAGTACCGAAGATACACTGGAGTTACGTACCCTGATACCCTGTACGATTGGTCATGGTGGGTGCACAACTCAATTTTTTTTTAAAAATTGCTGCACATACAGATCTTCACTAGGCCTGGGCGGTAAATTCCGGTCCACTCGTGGAATTTGTGGAATTTTGGCAATTTCGCGTTCCGCGGAGTAGCGGAAATATTTTCATGTCCGCGCTTTAAAAATGCGTTCTCGTGCACGCGGTAGCGACTTACCGGGATCCCTGCGTTCGCCGATGAGTTTTCCTATCCGTTCGCGTGCACCACGAGATTTTGGTAGCCGGCCGCGCGATCCCGCGAGAGTGTGCAATCGCCAACACGTCATTCACCGCGCCATCAGACACCGCGAGAGTGTGTGATCGTGAACACGTCATTCGCCGCGCCATCGGACACCGCGAGAGAGAACGTGCGATCGCGAACACGTCATTCGGACGCGCCATCGGACATCCGGCGGAAGTTTTGTGAAGCTCGCGATCCCGAACACGCAAAATTTTCAATCTGGAGAAGAATAATATCTCGAGCAGCATAAAACCTTCTTCAAAAAGATGATTTGGATGAAAAAAACTCCTCAGATTGACATTTGGCTGTCCTTTTTTGTGCAAGGAGTCCTTTTAAAAAAAAAAAAACCTTTTTGGGGGAAGAGGGAGGAAGTGCCACAGAGTCTTCAACTTCCTGTTCCTGTCCAGCAGGCTCCTCCCAGTGCTTTGTCCCTCTCCTGTTCATTTTTCATTTGGATTTTGAGCTGGAAGGATCACTCTTTTTGTCTACTGCCTCATTATCATTGGATTTGAGAACTTTTGGATTTGAGATTTTACAAGTAAGTTGGTGTTGTTGTTTGTTTGATTGGGGCATTGCAGTTGCTGCAACTACAATTTTGGTACTTTTCATCATTTAAAAAAAAAATTGTTGTGGGTAGCCAGTAGGCCCAGAGCTAGTCATGGGTGGGTGCATGATGAAACAACTGTTCCTTTGGTGTGTGTTGAACTTATTTCAAACATCATTTAGGGCATTTAGCTTGTGGCCTAGTCTGCCAACAGGTCTTTCATCCAGTAGGCTCAGAGGTAGTCACGGGTGCATGACACAACTGTTTCTGTGGCTCTGTTGAATTTAAACATCATTTAGGGCATGGATGGCATTGGATTGAATTGCAAAATGTGTATTTTTGGGGGTATTTCAGTTTCTGGGTGTGTGTTAAATAAATGCCTTTGTTGTGTGTGGTGTGTTGTGTACCTTGTAGACCTTGTTTAGCCCTGTGGATTTTCGTTTTTGCATTTTATTGCATTAAAGGCAAAGCAGTGTGGTTTAGCATGCATCCTTTGCCTGGCTATTATAGGCCTTTTTCAGTACATTGTTTTCCAGGCCTCCTGCTTGTTGCTTGTGATTTGTGAGTGTCCATGTGGCTGGTGGCCATTTCTGGTGGGAGTTATAAGTGTGCTGCTTTTGCCATATAGGCCTGCATGTGTTTCCTTTGTGGCCTAGGCTTCTTGTTGTTGTAGGCCTGGCCATTAGGCTGGCGGCCATTTTGAAGCCAGGCAGTGTGCTTTTTGCCATAGGCCTGCATTGTCTGTCTTTAGTTTCTTGTAGTTGTGGGCCAGGCCACGTGGCTGGTGGCCGTTTTGAAGCCCGGTAGTGTGCTTTGCCATGGGCCTGCAAGCTTGTGGCCTAGTCTGCCAACGGGCCTTTCATCCAGTAGGCTCAGAGGTAGTCACGGATGCATGAAACAACTGTTTCTGTATGTTCTGTTGAATTTAAACATCATTTAGGCATGGATGGCATTGGATTGAATTTCAAAATGTGTATTCTTGGGGGTATTTCAGTTTTTGGGTGTGTGTTAAATAAATGCCTTTGTTGTGTGCGGTGTGTTGTGTACCTTGCAGACCTTGTTTAGCCCTGTGGATTTTCGTTTTTGCATTTTATTGCATTAAAGGCAAAGCAGTGTGGTTTAGCATGCATCCTTTGCCTGGCTATTATAGGCCTTTTTCAGTACATTGTTTTCCAGGCCTCCTGCTTGTTGTTTGTGATTTGTAGAGTGTCCATGTGGCTGGTGGCCATTTCTGGTGGGAGTTATAAGTGTGCTGCTTTTGCCATATAGGCCTGCATGTGTTTCCTTTGTGGCCTAGGCTTCTTGTTGTTGTGGGCCTGGCCATGAGGCTGGTGGCCATTTTGAAGCCAGGCAGTGTGCTCTTTGCCATAGGCCTGCATTGTCTGTCTTCAGTTTCTTGTAGTTGTGGGCCTGGCCATGTGGCTGGTGGCCGTTTTGAAGCCCGGTAGTGTGCTTTTACCATGGGCCTGCAAGCTTGTGGCCTAGTCTGCCAACGGGCCTTTCATCCAGTAGGCTCAGAGGTAGTCACGGATGCATGAAACAACTGTTTCTGTATGTTCTGTTGAATTTAAACATCATTTAGGGCATGGATGGCATTGGATTGAATTTCAAAATGTGTATTCTTGGGGGTATTTCAGTTTTTGGGTGTGTGTTAAATAAATGCCTTTGTTGTGTGTGGTGTGTTGTGTACCTAGCAGACCTTGTTTAGCCCTGTGGATTTTCATTTTTGCATTTTATTAAATTAAAGGCAAAGCAGTGTGGTTTAGCATGCATCCTTTGCCTGGCTATTATAGGCCTTTTTCAGTACATTGTTTTCCAGGCCTCCTGCTTGTTGCTTGTTATTTGTGAGTGTCCATGTGGCTGGTGGCCATTTCTGGTGGGAGTTATAAGTGTGCTGCTTTTGCCATATAGGCCTGCATGGTTTTCCTCTTGGCTTACTGCTTCCATCCATCCCCTTTGCCAGCTGCAGCTCCCTGAATGATGTTATTAGCAAATAATTGAATGCCAAATAGGGTCCACTTCCATTACATTTGTAGTTTTTGTTGTTGTTGTTCTTCTTTCCTATCCTTCCTGAGAGTGTACACAGTATACCATGAAAGCCCTTGTTGACAAAGTCTCACAAATGGCTACACTAAGTTATATATTTTATTTGTTTGTTTGTACTAGTAGTAATTGATCCACAACAACAAATGCAACATTTCACTGATGTTCTTCTCCTGGCTTCTTTGCTTTTAGGTGCACAAAAAGACAGAGGAGGAGGTGTCATCATCACCCGTTGTACTGCCAGACAGACGTCCTGCTGCGCACCACGTCACGTCCACGTGTGACCACAGACATCTCTGCAACTTGTGCACCTGCGTCCTGCTGACATCTGAAGAAGATGGCCCCAAAGAAAGGTAACAGGTCCTCCAGTACCAAGAAAGTTGTCAGTGAGAAGAAGGAACAGAAGAAGGAAGTGGCACTTACCAAAACTGGTGTGCCACCCCAGATGTTTTTTGGGAAACAAAAAATTATGCCACAGCAGCAGCATTGTCCGGGGACCAAGCTGGGAGCAGCACCTCTGCATCAGTGGGCCAGCCCCACCAACCTAGGCCCAAGCCCATGAGTGTCGCAGAGGTAGCCAGTCTACTAACAAGCAGTGATGTTGAAATGTCATTATCACAAAGTAGTACCCAATCAACGCAGGTGGAAACTCAGCAGATAAGTGGGCAACAACAGCCGCAGCAACAGCCGCAGCAGCAGCCACAGCAGCAGCCACAAGAACAGCCGCAAGAACAGCCGCAAGAACAGCCGCAACAACAGCCACAAGAACAGCCGAAATAACAGCCGCAACAACAGCCACAACAACAGCCCACAATAGTAGTTGTTCCTCCTGAAGTAGGGGCAGTTCAGGAAATCGAGCTTCCTGCAGACAAAGAGGAGCAAGCCACTGTTTCAGAAGATCCATTGTCTTCCAGACTCCCAGCAAGGAAAAGGAGGGTTAGTCCATCAACTTCTTCTTCAAGCCCCGCTTCTGATGATCGAGATGCCACTTGGAAGCCACCAGCTCAGTCTGAGAGTGATGCACACCACAAGACAAGGCTAGTGAAAAGGAAGGTTCCAGAAAACCTTAGAGTTATGGAGGTAGATGTAGAAGAGGGGGATGATGATGACGAGCCAGTCATCAAGAACATCACTCCCGGGCCCAGAGGAGATGGAGACCAACATTATTACCCTTTCCAAAATCGCTGCGAGGGATGTAGCACGGATACCACCAACACAGGTAACACGACTTCTAGCTTCCATATTTGCATTTGCAAAGGCCCGGCAGGGACCTACATCCAGCTCAACCACCACTTCAGTAGGTGGTGGTACTGTAACTGCACAGAGTCAAATTCCATGCACACCCTCCATTTCATCTACTATTGAAAGTGGCACCTCCAGCAGCACCAGAAATTTCTCCTCCCCAGTTTTGGACTTCTTTTCGGTTAGCAGTAAGGAGGAGAACATTGCTATATGCTCAATTTGTCGACACGCTTTTACGCGGGGTAAGCTTGGTACAAACTATGGTACCGGAGGCCAAACAAGTCATCTCAAAAACACCACATCATCCAGTGGGAGGCTCACCTACTTCCGCTTACAAAAAGTAAAACTGCACCCATTGCTGTTGGTGGGGCTGAAGAAGTAGAAGAAGATATGATCGCGGTGGAAGGTCAACAAGAGGGAGACATTTATAGCCCTGTCCCCAGCAGTGTAGTGGTACCGCCCACATCCTCAGCAACATCTCAGTGGCATCGTAGTAAGAAGAGTCAGACTCAGAGTCAGACTGAGACACCAAGGCAACAGAGTACTGCAATGAAAAGCAGTGCGTCGTTGAGCCTGACTGGGTTCAAGAAGACAGCTGCACCACAAAGGAAAATAATCCAGCCTACCATTGACAGCATGCTTAGGTAGGAGGGGCAGTACCAACGCAACCATCCAACGGCACGGTTGTACAATGAGATGCTGGCTAAAATGTTAGCGCTGGACCTTCTCCCTTTTTCATTTGTGAAAGGGGTGGGATTCCTTGAATTTGTGTCAGCCATCTGCCCTAAATGGAAGGTTCCCAGCCGGAACTATTTCACCAGAGTTGCTGTTCCAGCACTACATCACGATGTGCTGGATTGCTTGGACAAGCTTTGCAGCAGAGTGCTGTTCACAATATCCACCTGACAACAGACATGTGGACCAGTTGCCAAGCCACTGATTACATGTGCATCACTGCACACTGGGTCTCTTTTGTGGGGGTTAGAGAAAAGCTATCTGAAGTAGGTGCTGTTGACACAACTGAGATTTTTAATGCTACTCAGAAACATGCAACTGTAGCCATGTTCGTCATGGAGAAATCTCATACTGCTGCAAACATTTTAGAAGAGTTTAACAGCAAGGTCTTTGAATGGCTGCGCCCAAGAGGGCTTAACATTGGTTTTGTTGCCACGGATAATGGCAGTAATGTACTTAAGACCATGGAGGATGGTGGCTATTTCAGGGTCCCGTGTTTGGCGCACTGCATTAACATTATAGTTCAAGACTTTCTGAAAAAAGAAGCCATAGTCAGCAACTTACTGACCACCTGCCGAAGAATATGCACTTATTTCAGTCATTCTTTTAAAGCCCGGAAGCAGCTGAGGATCATTCAATGTGACTATAGAATGCCAGTCAAAGCACTCATCCAGGAGGTGGCAACACGTTGAAACTCAACTTATTACATGCTTGACCGTCTGTTTGAGCAGTACAGACCAATCAATGAATATGTCATGCAAAGAGGGGATGCTTCTGTGAAAGGCATGACCCTTCAGATGGACCAATGGTGCCTAGTTAAATGCCTGACAGACATGCTTCTTCCTTTCGAGGTCTTCACACATGAAGTCAGCAAGGAGGACTGTACTATGGGCCAAACTATCCCATTGTTGCACATGCTAGAGAAACAGTTGAAGGAGGTGTCTGAAGCGTACATAGGTGTGGAGGAAAAAAAAGAAGCATATGAGTTGGTGGAGAGCTTATCCCGTCGCTTAGCTGAAAATACAAGGGTTCAAACTAAGATTTTGTCCCAAGAACATTACATGTGTGCCACAATTCTGGATCCACTGTACAAATCGGCACTGAACAGTAAGACATTACTTCCTTTTTCAGAAGTGGATGTTGCCCTGTACAAAACTTGGATAGCTGAGGCAGCCAGTAATTTTGAAAATGAACGGCTGGTAATTAAAGGCCCGCTTCTCAAACCCACAAGTACTGTAGCAGGGCATCCGGCGTCAAGTTCAACTTCAGAGCCTGAGGGCAGTGCGTTTGGCTCAGAGCTGTCACCAACACTATCGACAAAAGCAAGAACCGGATCATCAGCCCCAATAAAAATGGCAAAGGATTGGTATTTACAGCAAGGACTTTCTAGGTCCAGTGCTGATGCAAAGACAAAAGAGGCTGAACAAAGTGTAGCACCCCTGAACATTGAGCGGATGGTCCAGGCCTATCTGGATGACCCAACAGATGTCTACATTGATCAAAACCCATTGCGGTATTGGTATGGGAAAAGAGGCCAATGGCCAGTGCTCAGCAGGCTGGCGATAAACTATCTGGCTTGCCCTGTCGCAAGTGTCTCTTCTGAACGTGTTTTCAGTGCCGCTAGTTCCATTGTAACAGTGAAAAGGACCAGTCTCTCGCCCAAAAATGTGGAGAGGTTAACCATGATCAAAATGAATCAGCATTTTATACCACCGAATTGCACAATACATGAATCAACGCAGGAAGATGAGGACAGCAGCTCAGGTGACAGAAGTAGTGTGTTAGATGATGATTACCTACTTCTGGTTGAACCCCCAGAGTTTGAGGACGAGCTATACTTCCCTGACAACTAGGCTTGCACTTCTTACTGTCTTCCTCCCTTATTTACTTTTATTTGTGTGTCTGTCTTTCTGGTTCGAATCTTCGAATCACAACAAATCCATCACCACCGTCTTCTAGTCTTTTTATTGCCATATATGAGTTTCAACTGTCTGTATTTCAGTCCACTCCTCCGAGTCCTGCTCCTCCATCCTCCTGAATCGCCCTAAATCCATTGCCCTCAAGCCAGATGATGATTGGATGTAGCATAATAGAAGAAAAATAAAATCTTGCCTCGTTGAGTCCCTCCTAAAGAAGTGGAACATGATGATGACTACTATAGCTATCCTCCTTTCCGAGCCGAGAGAGACTGCCCATTAACTGAAGATGAGAAGGAACAGGTAATGTTCCTCGGCCTCTAACATTTGTGGGAGTTTCAGGTATTATACTAGCACTATGGACTCGAGTACACAGTACACCAGTCTTCTTCTTCTCTCTTGTTTAGCGAAATTACGTAACCTTGTTGTAGCTGGCATGCCAGCTCAGTCTGCTTGCGCCCAAGATGGACATGTGCACTTGATAGCTACATAACTTGCATTCACCATGTCCTAGGATTGTGACACAGTGCAGACTGTTGTTGGCTGGCTGCCATGCCCATGTGACTGGACACAGTGATGTATGACTTTGCAGGCATGCTTGTGCCATGACATTGAACTTCCTAAGAGTGATCCTGCAGGGGAGTGACATGTGCAACATGCACCCCATTGTGGCATTGACTATCCGGACATGGGTGCATCATGGTGTCTGGTGCTGGTATGCATCACATACATTTCTTAATTAGACTCTGGCCATCCCTTTATCCGGACACCTGTACTGACTCAGTGGCAAGAGATGTGATGTGCATGTTCACATACTTCACCGTGTTATCTGCAATGTCCAACAACTGTGTAGGTGGTGCATGTGTCCACACTGGGGTATTACCATCAGACAGGCACCAGACCGATGGGTGCAAGGGCAGGAGGGGTGTGAGTTCCATGGTTGACCATCAGACTGACAATTGGCTTCTCCTAATCTGTGTGAGGACTTTTGGCAATGTTCAACTAAGGATGCCAGGGCTTGCTCTGTAATGTGCTGTACTTACTGTGGTGTGTGCGGTCAGTGCAGGTGACTGATGTTTGTCTGTTTCCTAATTGTTTGCAGATACATCCACGGCCACAGGAGGGGACAGCTCCACGGACCAGGAGGAGTTGCAGAGCCAGACTGGGTCAACAGCCGACGAGTGGTCGGAGGGACCCAGTGGCACCGAGGGTGAGGGGAGCCATACTGAGCAGTCCTCAGCACCATCCACCTCAGCTGAGGACCACAGCAGCTCAGAGGATGACTCCCTTGTGGAGGTGGGTGTCAGCAGCCACCACACCCCAGCTTGTCTGTCTGGCCCCGCCACCACCACCACCACCACCACGCCCTCCCATTGGCTCCCATTCCAGAGGTCCGTGGAAGCTCCCGTGTTCGGGAGCGTGTCTCCTTCGTGCCAGGCACCACACCCCTGCCCCTGTGTCCCCTGCTGCCCTGGAGTGAGGAGTCTGTGTACCTACTTCGGCAGCTCCATGTAGGGCAGACAGCAATGTTGAGTGTCCTCCATGCACACACCACTCTGTTGACACAGCTGGTGTCGTTCATGGAGGGCATCTTGACGGGTATGTCTGCCCTACAGAGGAGCAATAAGTCCATGGACTCCTCCCTGATGGCAGCAGTGTCCCTCCTCCAACAGTCCCTCACCCTCCTACCTCTGCCCCATCCACACTTCCTGGCACCCTACCTGTCCCAAGCACATGCACACCTGCACGATCACCCAAACACACAGACACGAGCAGCACAGAAACACCCAAAACAAATGCAAGACGTGCACACAAGCATCCTCAGGGGACTGATACCACACCCACAGGGGATGGGGAACAGACACACACACAGGCATCCACAGTCACTCCGCAGTCCTCCAAATCCTCTCCCTCCAAGACCCCTTCCCTTGCCTCACCTGCAACCCCACCTACACAGAAAATCTTCCTCTTTGACCTCGGCCTCTTCCCCTCCGATCCCGCTGATCCAGCATACAGGGGGAAGAGGAAGTCCACCCACACAGAGGGAGTGCCCTCGCTCCCGGACACCCTCCCACCAGGCACAGACAGATGGGGGCCCCCACCCGCAAGTCCCCCCGGTCCCAGAAGAGCAAGACCCCGCCACCGCCTCTGCAAGTCAAGCACACAGTCTCCTTCCTCCATCCTCAGGCCCCCACAACACAGGTTCCCCCACCACACCCTGCCCCAGGTTCCCCACCCACAGATACACCATCCCCAAAATGATCCGGCCTTCTCCACCTCCCACTTGCTCTTCCAGCACCACACCCCCGCTGCACATGTTAGTGCCACTGGTGTGGAGACCGTGTCCTCCCCTCTGTCCTGCCCACCTTACCTGAACCCCATTCTACTCCCTGGAGATGGGCACTGCAGTGGAGTCCACTAACACCCCATCTGACTTGGGCACTGCAGTGGGGAACCTGTCCTCTCCATCTGGCCAGCCCACTGGAGTTGTGCCGGCACCCACACCATCCGACTCATGCCCCCAGTTGTGCCGGCACACACCATGTCAGACACCTCCACTGCAGTTGTCAGTGACTCTCCAGCACCAGCCACCCCTTCCCTGCCTCCTTCTGGTGAGCCCTGATCCTGTCCCTGCGGTGCCTGGCCTGCCCCCCCCGTATACCCCTCCGAGGGGAATGTCCCTGCTCCATATCAGTGCAGGCAAGCAGAGGGTGACATCTGCCACTGTCACCCTGTTTGGACTTGATTCATGGACTGGCCATTGGCATTTGTGTTTTTTCTGGACTTTAATTTTCAATATGACATATGCTGATTAAAGCTACTTTCAGTTCTCTAGTGGTTTTGCTTCAGATGTACATGATGTTGATGATGCTAACCATGCCCTTGCTGCAGTGATGTTGATTTTTGATGTCAGGTAAATGAAGTGTTACTGTGGAGGACCCCATGTGGTCCAGGGGGAATGTGTCCTATCCTGGTGTGTAGCCATGTCATCCTTTGTAGCAATATGAGGGTGTCATGTTTTCCATATTTGCAAATGGGATTCCCTACCTGTTTTTTCAGTATCACATCTGTGGCTTACACCCCTGCACATCAAATGTGCTTGCCATTGTTCAATTGGTCTATTTCCTGACCGTGTGACCATCTCCACTGGACATGCATGTTTGGGCATCAATGGGGAAGGACTCATCTGTGGTATCAGTGCAACTTGCTATACATGTGTATTTGATCGGTGCAGATGATTTGGGTGACAATGCCATGACCAGGCTGATGTGACGTGAGCCTTCATTTTGTGCTAATTGTTGACTGAGTGACCAAGTGTTCTGCTGACATGATAGCGCCCTGCAGAGACAAAGTATGGCACAGCTTCTCTTACACAGGAGTGGAGTCCCCTCATGGCAGTGTGTAATTCCGTGACATTGCCTGAGCCCAAGGTGTGTGTTGTGTGAGCATGTCTGTGTGTGTTCACTTCCATTTTGCTACGCATGGCTGGGGGCCCTAGTGATGTTCCTGTTTGTGATGCTTGCTGAGTTGAGCAATGTTCCCCCCAGATCTTCTCCCTGGGTGCTCTGTGATTATTATTATTATTATTATTAATACTTTCTTAATATAGCGCATGGCTACCCATGCATGGAACATTACTGGTGATCAGGGTGTCATCCATAGGTGTGTTTGCTGTCAGGGCTGAGTTTGTGGGCAAACGCAGATAAGACACAGTCAGGATTCCCTTTGGCACTTGTTGGTTACACAAGTCATGTAATTTACAGTTTGCATTAGCTTCCAGTGATTGTGACACGTTGTGTGTGTGACTGCTGCCACTCCTCAGGGTCAGAGCTGCAATGTTGGAAGTTGTCTATGTGTGTTGTTTGTGGGTGAGCTTGCCATCTTCATTGGTGTGTGACTGTGTCCGGGATCCCATTGGCTGGTGTGGATTTGACGTCATGCCCATGTGACAGCGTACTGTGCAGTGTGTGAGACATTCACAAGTCTTGTTGACTGGCCATGTGTGATGGGTATCTCCACCTTAGTTCCCCCACCACCCCTGGGATTGTCATGGGTGCATGTGCAATGTCACCAGTCCATGTGAGCTTCACTGCTGCACATTGGTGGAGATCAAGGTGTGTGGTGTTGAGTGTGTGCAAATGAGAGTTGTTGCAACGGCTAGACCCCTACCTCCATGTTGCCCTTGGCTGACAGGCCGTGCTGTTTTATTTGTGCTTGTGTAGGTGTGATGGTAGTTAGTTGCTCAGGACACATGACTGTGGTTCACAGTGTGTACGACATCTACCTTTGTCATCACAGTGGGATTATCATGCAGGCCAGTGTCACCACAATGTGGGGTCCCTGGGGGTAGTGCTGTGGTGGGTCTGTGTCTTGCTGTGTTAGTTGCTGTTCCTACAAGCTTGTGTGACATTTGTAATTTGGGCTTCCTCATCTAACAATGCCTGATTGCCCACATAGGGGAATCCGATCCATGAGTAAAGTTTGTGTGGCACTGTGTTGACATCTGTGTAATGGGGATTCAGGCCTCCTCGTGTGTTGTGTGTTTGCCTGGGGACACTGGCACACCACCCCCTCACCTGTAGTGTTTGATATGCAGTGTGAGTCTGCCTGTTTGTGTTTGTGCATTTGCACCACTGCATTGGCATATCTTTAGTGTGCCATTGGCTGTATGATGTTTGGTGGCTTACCCCTGCTGTCCCTGGGACTCCTAGGTCATCAGTCAGCACAATGATCATGGTTTGTATGTCCCATTGCTGCCATGGTATGGTATTTGTTCACCTGACATCTACAGTCTCCACAGGATATCTACATTTGTGTGTCCATTGGTGCAGATATGTGGATCTGCATTGTGATGGTCACTTCTGTCATTGTGTTATTTGTGAATGTTGACAATGTGAGCCCCCATGGGTGATGTTTGTCTGCACATGGCCAAAGCGATGTTTCATTTGCACTGCACTGTTTGCCTCACCCAATCTCTGTTGCTATGGGACACAAGCACTACTATGCCACTGATGTGTTTGTTGTTGTGTGACCAGGAATAATCCATGCAGTTTGGCATTTGCAGCTTTTACCATGACTACACTTACATTTTGGTCACTGTGCCACAATGTTAAAAATGTGCTTCAGCTATGGACCCCACACTTACATTTTGGTCACTGTGATGATGGGGGTTTAGGCCCCATTGCCACACTGTTCAAAATGTGCTTCAGCTATGGAACCCACACTTACATTTTGGTCACTGTGATGATGGGGCTTTAGGCCCCATTGCCACAATGTTCAATATGTGCTTCAGCTATGGAACCCACACTTACCTTTTGGTCACTGTGATGATGGGGCTTTAGGCCCCATTGCCACAATGTTCAATATGTGCTTCAGCTATGGAACCCACACTTACATTTTGGTCACTGTGATGATGGAGGTTTAGGCCCCATTGCCACACTGTTCAAAATGTGCTTCAGCTATGGAACCCACACTTACCTTTTAGTCACTGTGATGATGGGGCTTTAGGCCCCATTGCCACAATGTTCAAAATGTGCTTCAGCTATGGAACCCACACTTACCTTTTGGTCACTGTGATGATGGGGGTTTAGGCCCCATTGCTACACTGTTCAAAATGTGCTTCAGCTATGGAACCCACACTTACCTTTTGGTCACTGTGATGATGGGGTGTTCGACCCCATTGCCACAGTGGTCATGGTCGGCTTGTATTGTGGGAGGCCACACACATTTATGTGTGACACATGTGATAGGGGGTCACATTGTATGTTCAATGTCATGTTCAGTGTTGTAGGCATTTGACACAGACTACACACACTTGTCATGGTGTTGGGGGATGTAATTTTCAGGCATTCCTTATGTTGGAGTATGCTGGTTGTGTCATGCATTACCCGTCCTATGAGTGGGGGTTGTGTGGGTGGTAGGCATCCATCCCCTATGAGTGGGGTGGTGTTAGTGGTAGGCATCCATCCCCCTATGAGTGGGGATGGTAGTAGTGACAGGCATCCAGGCCCCCATGAGTAGGGGTGGTGGTAGTGCTAGGCATCCATCCCCCTATGAGTGGGGATGGTAGTAGTGACAGGCATCCAGACCCCCCTGAGTAGGGGTGGTGGTAGTGACAGGCATCCAGGCCCCCCTGAGTAGGGGTGGTGGTAGTGGCAGGCATCCAGCCCCCCATTAGTAGGGGTGGTGGTAGTGGTAGGCATCCAGCCCCCCCTGAGTAGGGGTGGTGGTGGTGACAGGCATCCAGGCCCCCCTGAGTAGGGGTGGTATTAGTGGTAGGCATCCATCCCCCTATGAGTGGGGATGGTAGTAGTGACAGGCATCCAGGCCCCCCTGAGTAGGGGTGGTAGGAATCCAGCCCCCCATTAGTAGGGGTGGTGGTAGTGACAGGCATCCAGGCCCCCCTGAGTAGGGGTGGTGGTAGTGACAGGCATCCAGCCCCCCATTAGTAGGGGTGGTGGTAGTGGCAGGTATCCAGCCCCCATTGGTAGGGGTGGTGGTAGTGACAGGCATCCAGGCCCCCTGAGTAGGGGTGGTGGTAGTGGCAGGCATCCAGGCCCCCCTGAGTAGGGGTGGTGGTAGTGGCAGGCATCCAGCCCCCCATTAGTAGGGGTGGTATTAGTGGTAGGCATCCATCCCCCTATGAGTGGGGATGGTAGTAGTGACAGGCATCCAGGCCCCCCTGAGTAGGGGTGGTGGTAGTGGCAGGCATCCAGCACCCCCTGAGTAGGGGTGGTGGTAGTGGCAGGCATCCAGGCCCCCCTGAGTAGGGGTGGTGGTAGTGGCAGGCATCCAGCCCCCCATTAGTAGGGGTGGTGGTAGTGGTAGGCATCCAGCCCCACCTGAGTAGGGGTGGTGGTAGTGGCAGGCATCCAGCCCCCCATTAGTAGGGGTGGTGGTAGTGACAGGCATCCAGGCCCCCCTGAGTAGGGGTGGTGGTAGTGACTGGCATCCAGCCCCCCATTAGTAGGGGTGGTGGTAGTGGCAGGCATCCAGCCCCCCATTGGTAGGGGTGGTGGTAGTGACAGGCCTCCAGGCCCCCCTGAGTAGGGGTGGTGGTAGTGGCAGGCATCCAGGCCCCCATTAGTAGGGGTGGTGGTAGTGACAGGCATCCAGGCCCCCTGAGTAGGGGTGGTGGTAGTGGCAGGCATCCAGCCCCCCATTAGTAGGGTGGTGGTAGTGGTAGGCATCCAGCCCCCCTGAGTAGGGGTGGTGGTGGTGACAGGCATCCAGGCCCCCTGAGTAGGGTGGTATTAGTGGTAGGCATCCATCCCCCTATGAGTGGGGATGGTAGTAGTGACAGGCATCCAGGCCCCCCTGAGTAGGGGTGGTAGGCATCCAGCCCCCCATTAGTAGGGGTGGTGGTAGTGACAGGCATCCAGGCCCCCCTGAGTAGGGGTGGTGGTAGTGACAGGCATCCAGCCCCCCATTAGTAGGGGTGGTGGTAGTGGCAGGTATCCAGCCCCCATTGGTAGGGGTGGTGGTAGTGACAGGCATCCAGGGCCCCTGAGTAGGGGTGGTGGTAGTGGCAGGCATCCAGGCCCCCCTGAGTAGGGGTGGTGGTAGTGGCAGGCATCCAGCCCCCCATTAGTAGGGGTGGTATTAGTGGTAGGCATCCATCCCCCTATGAGTGGGGATGGTAGTAGTGACAGGCATCCAGCCCCCCTGAGTAGGGGTGGTGGTAGTGGCAGGCATCCAGCACCCCCTGAGTAGGGGTGGTGGTAGTGGCAGGCATCCAGGCCCCCCTGAGTAGGGGTGGTGGTAGTGGCAGGCATCCAGCCCCCCATTAGTAGGGGTGGTGGTAGTGGTAGGCATCCAGCCCCACCTGAGTAGGGGTGGTGGTAGTGGCAGGCATCCAGCCCCCCATTAGTAGGGGTGGTGGTAGTGACAGGCATCCAGGCCCCCCTGAGTAGGGGTGGTGGTAGTGACAGGCATCCAGCCCCCCATTAGTAGGGGTGGTGGTAGTGGCAGGCATCCAGCCCCCCATTGGTAGGGGTGGTGGTAGTGACAGGCCTCCAGGCCCCCCTGAGTAGGGGTGGTGGTAGTAGCAGGCATCCAGGCCCCCCTGAGTAGGGGTGGTGGTAGTGGCAGGCATCCAGCCCCCCATTAGTAGGGGTAGTATTAGTGGTAGGCATCCATCCCCCTATTAGTGGGGATGGTAGTAGTGACAGGCATCCAGACCCCTGAGTAGGGGTGGTGGTGGCAGGCATCCAGCCCCCATTAGTAGGGGTGGTGGTAGTGACAGGCATCCAGGCCCCCTGAGCAGGGGTGGTGGTAGTGACAGGCATCCAGCCCCACATTAGTAGGGTGGTGGTAGTGGTAGGCATCAAGGCCCTCCTGAGTAGGGGTGGTGGTAGTGGCAGGCATCCAGGCCCTCTGAGTAGGGGTGGTGGTAGTGGTAGGCATCCATCCCCCTATGGGTGTGTATGGCATTGGTGATGGCCATCCCGCCCCTATGGTTCTGCTGTTGCTAGTGTACGCCATTTGTGCATCCCTATGTGTGTGTGACATATTTCGGGTACGTGTCGCTTGTTAGTGTTGTTGGTGCTTGACTTACCGCCTGCACCGTACGCCGTCCGATGCCGGTCCCGGTAATAGATGTAGAGTATTGGTAGGACCTGCGCGATGGGATTCATGCTTGGTCGTCTCTGCTCGGTTTCTCGTGTCTTCGACTCGCACTCACCGCAGGCTTGCTCGCCTCATAGCCGTGGATCGTCTTGTGGTGCGAAACGGAGCTTATGTACGGCTCGCCCGGATGCTCAAACGCGCCGGACGTAGCGACGGGTTCGGGCGCGTACGGAAGGCGCATCGTACTCGTCCGGCCGGAAGGTGCTGTGTATTTGCTCCGTGCGACTCGAATCGGCATTTACGGATCCGGCTCGGGCGGGGAACAGGAGCTGAAATGGGTAAGTACGGCTCGCCGGAATCTGAGCTGTTATGCGCATCGTACTTGTTCGTTCGGACGAGTGTTCGAATCGGTCGGGAAACACACATTCAGCTGGTTTTTTTTCCGGACGAATACTGTTAGGTGCGCTTCCGGCCGAGATCGGAATCGACCCCAGAGTCTCTACCCACGTGCACAACAGCAAGGAACTCTTCAGCATCATCAAGGAGTTCGCCCAACCCACCAGCGAGTCTACCGACATCCCTCCCTCACAAGACCTCTGCGACAAACTGAGCCCTTTTTCCACCACAAAATCAAGAGCATCTACGACAACTTTGACGAAGACAACAAACACACTGAACCCTCACCAACCACCCCCGATGCCCGGAAACCAGCGATTGACAACTGGACAGCCCTCACTACTGAAGACACACTGAAGACAATGAAGTCAATCCACTCAGGGGCCCCCACGGACCCCTGCCCCATCACATCTTCAACAGAGCCACCGATACCATCGCACCCATGCTCCGCCACACCATCAACCACTCCCTGGCAACCACCTCGTTCCCCGACGACTGGAAACACGCCGAGGTCAACCCACTCGTGAAGAAACCCTCGGCGGACCCCACCGACCTCAAAAACTACAGACCCATCTCCCTGCTCCCGTTCCCAGCAAAAGTCATCGAGAAAGCCATCAACAGCCAACTCGCCACATTCATTGAAGAACACAACATCCTCGACTCCTCCCAGTCCGGCTTCAGAAAAAACCACAGCACGGAAACTGCCCTCCTCGCTGCAACAGACGACATCCGCACCCTACTGGACAAAGGAGAGGCAGTAGCCCTCATCCTCCTCGACCTCTCAGCGGCATTCGACACAGTCTCCCACCGCACCCTAATACGCAGACTCTATGACGCAGGAATCTAGGACAAGGCCCTTGACTGGATCTGCTCCTTCCTCTCTGGCAGGACGCAGCGGGTCAGACTCCCCCCTTTCCTCTCGGACCCTACACCTACCACCTGCGGAGTCCCCCAGGGCTCCTCCCTCAGCCCGACACTTTTCAACGTCTACAAGGCTCACTCGCCCCCATTGTCAGAACCTACGGACTCAGCATCGTGTCATACGCAGATGACACCCAACTCATCCTCTCCCTATCTAAGGAGCCCAACACCGCCAGACACAACTTTTGGGAAGGCATGGAAGCCGTCGCCAAATGGATGAGAAACAGCTGCCTACAACTAAACACCAACAAAACAGAAGTACTCATCATGGGCCCAAACCCCGACGCCTGGAGTGACACCTGGTGGCCCCCCCGCCCTCGGAAACCCACGAACCCCGACGGACCATGCACGTAACCTGGGAATCATCCTGGACTCCGAGCTCAAAATGGACCGCCAAATCAACTCCGTCTCGTCTTCCTGCTTCCACACCCTCCACCTCCTTTGTAAGACCTTCAAATGGATCCCCCTCGAACATCGAAAGACTGTCACTCACGCCCTGGTCACCAGCAGACTCGACTACGGCAACGCAATCTACACCGGAATAAACAAAAACCTCACCGCAAGCTACAGAACATCCAGAACGTCTCTGCAAGACTAGTCCTCAACCTGCCAAAACACTGCCACATCTCCCAGCACCTGTGGAACCTGAGGATTCTGCGTGGAGCAATTGGAGCATGTGGACCGACTGAGAGGGCCAAGGGTCGAGCGGAAGTGACGACAGATGCCAGAAGCTAGTGCTGCTGTTGTTTGTGGATCGCAGCGGATCGCTCGCGTGCGGCAGAGTGCTCTCTCCCGTGAGCTGCAGGAGCCGCGAGTGCCTCCCAACGTGGCAGGAGCCGTAGGGCATTGGCTGAGCGCGGCGGAGAGCCACGAGTTGCCTTCCAGTGCGGCGGGAGCCGCGAATTGCTCTCCTGTGCAGCGGGAGCCGCAAGTTGCCTTCCTGTGAGCAGCGGATCACTTGCCTAGCGCGGCAGAGGCCGTGTGGGCTTCTCATCGCGGCAGGGGCCGCAAAAACATTGCCGAGTGCGGCAGAAAACCGCGAGCTGCCTTCTGACGCGGCAGGAGCCGCAATTCATTTTGACAGTAGCAGAGGAGCAGCAGCAGCAGAGCGAGGACGCCGTGAAGACGCCGTGAGGGCTGTGAGGAGAGGCCGTGAGTACAGGAGACGGTGGTCCATATAAATAAGGGGGTTGCGGTGGATGAAGTTTCCCACAGGGATCTGCCTCTAATTACATCTAAGTGGCCATCTGTATTTACTATATTGCCTATCAAGGCCCTGGTTGTGGCTTAAGCCTAAGCTGGAGACAGGCTTTAATTACCAGGACGCTTGAGCAGCAGGAATAACCAGCAGTAATAGCAGTTCAATAATCAACTAATAATAATAATAATAATAAATCCCAGCACCTGCGCACACTCCACTGGCTCCCTGTCGAGGTGAGAATCACTTTCAAGATACTCACCCACGCACACAAGGCCCTCCACAGCACCGGACCAGCATACCTGAACAGCCGACTCAAATTCCACGCACCACAAAGGACCCTACGATCAGCCCAGCTCTCCTATGCCGTGGTCCCCCGCACCAGAAAGACCAGATCGGGAGGCCGCTCCTTCTCCTTCCTCGCGGCCAAAGCATGGAACGCCCTTCCGCTCCACCTCAGACAGACAACATTGCTCCCCATCTTCGCAAGAAACCTCAAAACCTGGCTCTTCGACAGACCCCCTCCTTGATGGAATGGAACCTGCATCCCCCCACCCCTAGCGCCTTGAGACCCTTACGGGTGAGTAATCGCGCTTCAACAAACCCCTGATTGATTGATATAGGTAGAAAGCAACAATCAGAGCTCAATGAACATGATGTATATTCTAATTAAGTATGCAGAAATAGAAAGAAACGATCTGCTAGAACAAATTAAACTAATTAATGAGCAAATTAACAAGGAGAAAAATAAAGAACGTGCTACCCAATTCAAACAGGAAATGAAACAGTTGCTGATGAAAAACGAAGGAGTAAAACAACATAAAGCACAGAAATTTCACAGAGACAAAATGGATTATCTATGCGGTCAAATTTTCACATTTGCTCTACAATGTGAAACCATGCACAGACAAAGACAAGGAGAGGTAAATCAATTAAGAAAACAAGTGTCACTAAATGACTCCAGCTCGGACACAGGAACGGAGTTAGAAGGAGACATAGCTGGATGGAGATGGGGAGACAAGGCAAGCACATCACAACAAGAAGAGTTTCATTTTTTATGCATGAACCGATGCACAGACAAAGGGAACAACAATCACAACAAAAAAGAACAGGAAACAAAGTTGAGGGGGACAAGGGAAACAACTTGGAGCCCAAGGGGATAGTGAGTGACATGCAGGTACAACAAATGACCACTGAACAAATACGGTAATCAATTTATCTAATACTGAGTTATCACAGGAAGATGAACAGGTTTTTATCCCTTGTCCTCTCCTTTTGTCCTGTCTCAGGTTTTGATTATGCTCAAACCAGGGTGAACCTATACAAGCTTGTACGTAAACTCAAACTTAAGACATTTTTTTAAATGAACCCAAAACCGAGACAGCTTACGACAACTGGAGGAAGAGAACATGACATTTTACAAGTTACTGACTTATAATATATGGGAGATCTACTTTCCCTTGAGGGAAGAGGAACAGAGACACATTAAGAGAGGAGGGTTACCCAACTCTTAGAGATGGCAGGAATATATGTGGTAGAAGGAGGAGACACATTATTTTATGCCGAATCTAGATGTATTCCGCCCCCCATGAATGATGGTATAAAGGTCTTCTCAGATATAATGTGCACAGAGCTAAGGAGAATACAGATGAAGTCAAATGTGAAATTAAGAAAGTCTTTTGAACAGAATAATGAATTCAGACAGGTGTTGAAAAAGTGGAGCAAGAATGAGGTCTGTGTGGTGAGGTCAGCAGCTAAGAGAGGGAATGTAGTCCTCTGGGACAAAGGTATGTATATGAGAGAAGAATACTCACAATTGAATGACACAGAATGGCATATAAGAATTTCAAAAGGAGAGTATGAAAGAGTGAAAGTGGATTTTTACAATGCTGATTTGATCAGTTGGGATGAATGGAATTTCCTGAAGAAAAGAGAACCTACGTATACCAGTGTTTTACCTCATTCCTTAAATACATAAGAACAAGACAAAACCACAGAGAGACCCATAGTGGCTGCCATTTACAGTCTGTTTAAAAATGTGTCCATTTATATAGACTGCTTCTTCCAACCATTGGTACAAAACCTCCCATCCTACCTGAAAGATACAACATAATTCTCAGAACTCATATTGGATGTAGTATGGGAGGAAGACATGCTTATGATCTCGCTAGATGTGACTTCACTCTACACAAGTATAAGGCATAGAGATGGTCTGAAAGCAACACAACACTTTTAAAGAGCTAGGGCAATGAAGTTTTACACACATAATGAAATGATTCTATGACCATTTTGAGTTTGAGTAGGAACAATTTTCTGTTGAGATGTCATCAATTATGTCATGAGTGATGCCCCCCTCCCGGTCCGTAAATAATCAGAGGGGGCTGCACGGCTGCCCTGCCGGGCCGATTTTGGTCCCAGGGACCCCTTCCCCTGGACACAGTTTTAATTGTAGGTGCCATGGTCCCACCCTGGGCACCCACTCAGCACTAATGGAAACCACAGGGGAAGCCTGAAGGCCCCTGCGGTTCCTGCAGGATCCCCACCCTCTGCGGGAGCCAGCAGTGCTTTTACACATAGGAAGCTGTTGAACTTGCAGCTCCCTGTGTGTAAAGGCAATTGTGTTCCACTTTCAGCAAGTGAGAGCATATTTAATACTCTTGCTTGCTGAAAGAAGGTGGGTATCCTGGGACATAGCAGGAGCCAGCCCTGGGGGACGGCGGTCCCCAGGGCCATCTATGGCTCCAGGAGGGGGGACGCGAAGCCCCCATCCTTGCTGAATTTTTCCCGGGGAGGTTGTGTTTCCTGGGGCTTCAGGGGGGCAGCACGGCCCCCCACATTCATTTTGGAAAAAGCATCAGGGAGGTGGCAGTCCTCGGGCAGCGGGGGTCTGCACAGCCCCCTGGCATTATTTAAAATTAAAGCCCTGGGGAGGTGGTGGCCCCCGGGGCTGCTGTTGGGGTCCACATGGCCCCTCCACTTTGTTCGTACATTAAGCCCCTGTGAGGTAGCGGTCTTTGAGGCTTGGGGGACTCCAAGAACACCCCATTTCTAAAAAAAAAATAAGCCCCGAGGAGGTGGTGTTCACCGGGGCAGCGGGGAAGGCCATACGGGCATCCCCCACATTTATTTCAAAAGTAGCCCCGGGGAGGTGGTGGTCCCCAGGGCATAATAATATAAGGCCAATGAGGGGGGCCTATAAGCCCCCCTCCTTCATTTGCTAAATGCCCCTGAGGCATGGGCCACCGAGGGAGCCAGCACTATGTTTTTTTTTATTTTCAACAGGATCCAGGAATCCCGCCAAAAATGAAGAAAAAATGCTTTTTTGGCCCTGTGGGCTCCCTGGAGACACCCTCAAGAGGCCTAGGGGGGTCAGGGTATTCCTACTCTGTCCTCTTCTCTTTTTCATTTACATTTTTGTGGGACTCTGCTTCAAGCCGAGTTCCAAGATGACTGACATCACTTCCTGGTTTCAAGTATTGGAAGCCATCAGATCTCAGCGCAAGATCGGGAGGGGTCGCGGATCCTCTGCGTCCCGCAGATATACAAATTTGAATTTTCTTTTAATAACTCTGCAACTACTGATTGGATTTACACCAATTAACAAAAGGGTCACTTTCTGGACCAACAGCTACCTTTCTGCCAAATTTGGTGTAATTCCGTTTAGCAGTTCGGTGTGTAGCTGTGTCAAAAGTTTCCTATGGAAATTAACATGGGGAAAAAACGTTTTGGGACTCCCTTTTTTCTTGGCCCCCACTCGACAGATCACCTGGAAATTTTAAACACTGCAGCTGAAGTGAGTGGCAAATTAGTTTTGTGAGGGACAATCAAACAAAGCCACAGTTGTGGGCAAATGAAAAAACGCTCTTTCTATGGAAACTGAGTCCTAACTATAGCTACCTACTGGTGACTGCTAGTAGGATATATATATATCTGCTATAAATGGAGCCCTTAGGCGCTGGTGGTGGGGAGGCCACAAATACAATATCTCTTTTACAAACTGGGTTTCCTCATCTTTTATAAAATGGTATATGCCTTCAAAAATTCATTTATAGTTAACAGACGTACTGTAAATATGCAGTGAGATCTACCGTACAATGTTTGCTTAATGACAGAATATGTGTAAGTTGAATACATTTTCTGGCACTTTTGACTCAGTGGAGTAACAATGGTATCATGGGACATGGTGCAAGCAAGGTAACTTGCCACCTTGCCCCCGCCCACTGTTGCTTAGTAAAATATAGTTGTACTTTGGATACAATGGACCCCTAACATCACTGTGCCCTGGAGTTACTACAGCTAATGCACTAGTGATTGCTATGCCCCTGTCTAGTCTATAATCACTTCTCATGTTGAATTAGTTTCTGACATTTTGATTTTTGGCTCAGAAAATGCTAATAAATACTGTCGACAGGAAGTTAGCCCTTTCCCTAAAAAAATGAACTGCACCTGGCCTGCTTCTGGTCACGATGGTATGAGGCACTACACTCCGTCATTAATATCTGCATAACAATGCATTGTTTTCCTGCAGCATACTGTAAGATACTGCAAAGGAAGGAAAGTGCCTCTGGTCTAGTATGTTCATGGCCCATCTCTTGCACAGTTTTCAGTGTATATTAAAATGAGAATATTCCTTTAGTTACTTAGTCAAAAGTCTGGAAAAGCTCTTATAATGGATTCGTAGGCAGGAGGCACGGTTTTTGTTGAATTATTTACAGTGGGAGATTAATTGTTGCTCAGCGGAAAGGTTACAGGTTTGCTTTTGGCCTCCACTGCTAAGGGAGGGCATTGCAAAAACGGGTGGAAAGTCGAAGTTTGATTTTTGGTTGAAGGTGAAAAGTGAGGTTGGCCAGACTGAGGTTACTGCGGCACTCCGAGCTGCTGTTATGGTAGAACTCCCCTCTGTTAAGATAGTGGTTATTGGATGAAGATTTTTGGTGATGACCTGAGATTCTGGGGGAGATGGGGGCGCTGGCTCTATGATGAGGCAAGCAAGTGAGCAAAGCAAAGATAACTACTCCAATTAGTAGTCCAACTCCAATTGAAATAGTAAAGGATAAAATAACACCACCTGTAGGTAAGACACATATTTGCAATGCAATAGGTCTCACATTTTTTTAGAGTTAGAGCTACTGGCGCTGTGATGGAAATGTTTGTTGCCTTTGAAGATGTTTGTTTTGAGCACCTTTAAGTGCCCTTAAGTAATGTCTCACGGCTGCCAGATTGGAAGTGTACCATATATTTGTTAATGCTTTGACATAAGTGAGCATCCGGTACTTGAGGGTTAATAGATAGCGAGGTGGGGGAAGGTACGTGTCCTGTTGCAGTTTGTGAATGTGGCTTTAAAAGTGCAGCCCCCTTGGACCCTCAGTGCTAAGCAAGTACCGCATTCTTGGTGTCCGAATAAACACACAACACGCAGGGTGAGGAGAGATAAAACAGGGGGAGAGGTAGTATAGAGGCGTTGGAGCATGAATGTACAGGTTAAAAGATAGGGAGGATGAGCACAGGGAGAGGGGAGGAGACATGCAAAGGGAGCCATAAAATTTTCAGTGATAATTAGAACACGCAGTAGACTGTGTGGCAGAAGGGAACATTTAATTAAAAGCAGAGATCTCAGAGGGGTGGTGGGGGCGGGTAAGTAGTGTTGTGGGAAGGGCGAGGGTGTGGTAGAATATAGCATTGGGAGATTACGTAACGGGCGCTGGATAACCGGGTTTGAGTCTCGGCAAGGACGCTCAACATCCTGTGATTTTGGGTAAATCACTTAATCTCCCCATGCTTAACAAAAAATGAATGTGTCCGTCTGTAACACAACTGGTGCTCATGTAAGGTGCTCTGATACCCCCGGGTCACCACTCTGGAAAAAAAAAAGCTTAATTCAATTTTAATTAAACCAAATAAAAAAAGAGCTGCGACCTCAGACAGGCGGTGTGTGCGAAATACCAACCTTGCTCTTCAAAAACAGCAAGCAACTCAGAACTACATATTGGGAATGAACATTCCTCACACCCAAGGGCCATAGATGTTGCTGATATGTGTACAATATTGCATTTTAGTTAACTGTACACTACCTCAGAATTATCATGTTCTGATATGGTAATGGTTGGGTTACATATAGGTATGCGAGAGCAGCGCAGCACAGTTGAAGCATTCTGTGTCACACACAATGCAGTGAAGGTATGCAGGGAACTTTCTCTCAAGGGATCAGATGAACACACATATACAGAAGAAAGAATGCATTACAGTCAGTCAGTCAGTTTATATACAGACTTATGGTGAAAAAGCCTGGCACATTTCGCATCTTCGGAGTCATACACAGATGTTTTGTCAGAGGCTACACTTATTCACACTTTGTGGGTTAAAACAATGCTCATCGAGAGGATCAACAATCCACAATACTAAACACTGAGGGTATATGTAGCAACTTGTAGTCAGGAGATGTATTTGCAGTTGGTGCTTCGTGACTCTTCCAGAGACTTATTGTGAGAAGCACAACACTGACATTCAATAAGTTGCACATAAGCTTATATAGGGGAACAATTACACCTAATATTCACACTCAATGCACCTGCAGCCCATGTGAAGGCAGCGGGTATACGCTTCCATAGACGACTTGCAGGAGAACTGATCACCTGTCAAGTACCAAATTGAGGAGGAAGAAAAAAGGAGGAAGCTCTTTTAGCACTATTGGAAACATGGACCTGTGTAGATCTATACTTCAGAATCAGTTAAAGGCTTTTTCTGTTCCCTGTGCCTACCTGCCACAACTACGGGTCATGGCCATACCCAGAATGCTCTGGGGGCAATAGGATTGAGTCCCTGGTCTGGGTAAAGAGCACACTGTGTACCCAGTGCACTATAAATACACTCAAAGATCCTGCCTAGCAGGAGCAGTGGGGCTGGGCTTGGGTGAGTGCCAAGCATTTCACAGTATGGTCATCTCTAAAAACGCCAATCATCAATCCGACCTGAAAGGCTTCATAATGCTTGTTTTGCTTTTTTTCAATTCAGCAGTGTTCTAGACTACCTTGTGAGCAACACTAACTTAACAGAATCTGCAATGCCCCTCTGAAACCCAAGTAGAGAAGCATGTGTAAAGGAGATAATACAATCCTTGGTCACGAAAATGTAAACATACACATATCAGAATACATACAGACACCAAAATAATGCCCACACACATCACTGTGTGAGAGTTCAGCAACGTCAATAGACAGTCCTTTCCTATTTTGTTTTCAGCAAGGTGAAAAGAGGAGCCTTATGTGTTGTGCGATGAGGAGATGTGACAGGGGATTATTCATGTTTTCCGGGAACACAGCATTCAGCTGAGAATCCCAGATGGTGTTTTCCTGGGAAAGCAGGAAGGTAAGTAAGAAACTGCAAAGAAAAATAAATAAATAAAACAATCAGAAGCTCAACGCCTCTCATCCACTTCTGTAAAGCAAGGCTGCACCATATTTACAAGAATGTGGTGCAGCCTTGCGTTTCCCCCGGCGATGGCGTTAAGTTTAGCAACTTAGCACCAACGCAGGCACCTTTGCACCAGAGTGCAAGGGTGTCTGCATGCAGGGGAGGATTGTTTGTGTAGGAAGGTGTCCCTTCCTGCACATAAACAATCCTAGAAATGCCACTCTGTCACTTTCATGCGTGCTGCTTCATGCAGCACATATGAAAGTGACAAAATGGCTTTTTTTAAAAAAAGTTTATGTAAAGGAAGGGACACCTTCCTGTACATAAACAATGGCATTTTGCTTTTTCCATGTGTGCTGCACAAGGCAGCACACATGGAAAAAGCAAAAACGAGGAGAAATAATGCATTCTCCTCATTTTGCCATCTTAAGACCAGTTTTTACCTGGTCTTAATTTTGGCGCTGTCTCCTATGCACATCACCCTTGTACATAGGGGGCAGCATCAAAATGAATGGGTGTTGCGGTGGAACGCCCACCGCAATACCCATCCCTGTCATGCTAACCATAGCATGAAAGGGGGGTTTATGTACAAGGCAGCATTAAGCCACGTTAAGTGGGTTAACGCTGCCTTGTACAAAAGGCGCAGCCCCTATCGCCACCACAGCATCACTGTACGTGACGTTGTGGTGGCGATAGGGGCTTGTACATATGCCCCATAGCCTGTTGCTTCCCTGCTTATCCCTCCTCAACCGTTTTTCTCTAACTGCTTTGGCCCAACCTAGATGCAGTTCACATAACTTGTCCTTTTCGAGAGTGTAATAAAGGGGTAACGGTCAAATACTAGGATTGGGTAAACTAAGTACTTGTGTTAAAGAAGCTGCAGGACCTAGAGGATAACTGTTAGGGCCGGAGATTTGGAGACACTAAGGGCCATATTTACAATGGAGTGGCGGAGTGAGGCGTTAGCCACTTCTAAAACACAAGGCTGCACCATATTTACAACGATATGGTGCAGCCTTGCGTTACTCTCTGCTATGGCACTGCACTTAGCAGTCTGCGTGCAGGGGAGGATTGTTTATGTGTAGGAAGGTGTCCCCTCCTGCACATAAACAATCCTGAAATGCCATTTTGTGACTTTCATGTCTTAATGCAGCACACATGAAAGTCACAAAATGGCATTTTGCTTTTTCCATGTGTGCTGCACAAGGCAGCACACATGGAAAAAGCAAAAAACGAGGAGAAATAATGCATTTCTCCTCATTTCGCCAAGTTTTGCCTTTTCTTAATTTTGGTGCTGTCTCCTATGTACATTGCCCTTGTACATGCGGACAGCGTCAAAATCAATGTGTGTTGTTGTGGAATGACCACCACAACACCCACTGCCCTCCCCTTTCACGCTAACCATAGCGTGAAAGGGGGCCTTATTTACAAGGCAGCGTTAAGCCACGCTGCCTTGTAAATAAGGCTAGGCCCCTATCGCCACCACAACGTCGATAAAAGTGACATTGGGCCCGATTCACAGAACTAACTTAAGACAAAATCCTAAACTTACTACCATTTTGGTATTCACAGAAGGCACTTACTCATTTTGGTATTCACAGAAGGCACTCACTCATCAATGAGTAAGTGCCTTCTGTGAATACCAAAATGAGTAAGTTACACAAAATGAGTAAGTTACTCAAAATGAGTAAGTTACTAAAAATGAGTAAGTAAGTGCCTTCTGTGAATACCAAAATGAGTAAGTGCCTTCAGTGAATACCAAAATGGTAGTAAGTTTAGGATTTTGTCTTAAGTTAGTTCTGTGAATCGGGCCCATAGTGGCGATAGGGGCTTGTACACATGCCCCTAAGAGTGGTCAAGAGAACTGATGAATAAGCGCATCTCCGCCCTCAGTGTGTAAAGGGACCTGATGAAAGCTAGCAAAGCAGCTTGGAAGCACGAAAAGAGATTAAATATCCATACAGAAGAAAAAACATATTACCAGGGCTAGAGATGCTGTACAACGATTCGCGGTGCTGTACTTCTAGTTTTCTTCCATCATGATTTCTAAGTGGAAAGGAAAGCAAAATTATAACGGCTGACAAAGTAAAAATAATAACAGTAACCCTGGGCGTAATACTTCGCTACGCTCACGGAGCATGCAACGTTTGTGCTACTACGCACTACGCAAATTGCACGTAGCAGAGTGAAAAACTGTGCTAATTGACATAGCGTAGCAGCAGTATAATAAACACCTACAAATGCTTTGATAAAGCAATTTTCCAAGCTAAAAAGCATATAACCAATTTACAAAAGTGAACTTTGACAATAAAATATCAAGCAATGAGAGAGGTGATGATTTTGGGGTCCCCCTAACCTAGGGGAGGACCAAGCAGATGCCTTGAACACAAAAAGCATATCATGTGAATGATTCAGTGGGTGTCCCTTCCTCCTAGGACCACCTGCAAGCACAGTTATGGGCAAAAATACAATCCCAACCAAAGGCCCTGCAAAGCATTATGGGACGAGATTAGCAGTGGGCAGTGAATATTATAGTGTCCAATATCAAAATAATTCTACAAAGAGCTGCAGTTCAACTAGTCGTTACTAGATGTCCCTCACGAGTCAAATGCAAAAGCATTGAAATTATTAATACATCAAGCTGCAGTTCCACTAGTCGTTACTAGATGTCCCTCACGAGTCAAATGCAAAAGCATTGAAACCCTTTCATGAAGCTTTTGCATTTGTCTCGTGAGGGACATCTAGTAACGACTAGTGGAACTTCAGCTCTTTGTAGAATTATTTTGATATTGGATACTATAATATCCACTGCCCACTGCTAATCTCGTCCCATCATGCTTTGCAGGGCCTTTGGTTGGGATTGTATTTTTGCCAATAACTGTGCTTGGGGTGGTCCTAAGAGGATGGGACCACCACCGAATCATTCAAAAGATGTGCTTTTTGTTTTCAAGACATCTGCTTGGTTCTCTCCCTAGGTTAGGAGGATCCCAAAATCATCACCTCTCTCACTGCTTGTTAATTTATCGTTTTCATTTTTGTGAAATGACTATATGCATTTTTAGCATATAAAGACAGAGATATTTATTTTATCTTAACTTGCACTGTGCAAGATGCTATTGGCAATTATTGTACAGTGCAGTCAAGCACACAACTACGCACTATGCAATTTGCATAGCTACGTGTAGTGCTAAATGTACTTCGCATAGCTACGTGTAGTGCTACTACGCAAACTACGCCCAGGGTTAAATAACAGTAACATCAACAAGAATACAAAGTTACAAGAATTTAAGTGCAGCAAGTCACTTAGCGATAATACTCTATTATCCCGTAACAAAGAAAAGCTAAGACTACCACTAATGAGCTTATCAGGAGAAGAAAAAAAACATGAACGAAGCTGACATTTACTTCATGACCCTGCTTGGAGAACCCTGCAGTGCCTAGTCAAGTCAGTGGTTACTGTCCCACTTAATGCAGACAACGAGCCAGGCGGTTGTCGTACTAAACAGAAGTGCAAAGTGAGAGGCAGGGCCGCTGGAATAATGCGCTTCTGTTGCCACTGCGTGTACCACAAAACCCATGTGCGGCATAACTTGCATATTCACAACAAAATGCTTCCATTCCAAATGGATCAAGTGTCTAAAACATGGCAACATATGTACTTGGGCAGCCGAAGGCCATTCTCAAAGGTTGAGCACTTTTGCAGCTGCTTACTACTGTATACTAAGTTGATTTTTGTTAAGAACACACACAAGAGGAATATTACAAGTACAGAACACAACCATGGTTTTAAGACGTGCATTCAGGACTTTAGGATTAAACGTATGTACTTAAATCTTAATAGGGGGCATTTGAAGTTTTATTGCGCAACGCTCCTCTTGCACTGAGGTCGGGTCCTCATAGCTGGTTAAGTTTACTTATTTCTACCATAAGGAAAGATACTGCCTTCAAAGCAAGTTGATAGCACATGCTTGAAACCGGGATATCAAATTACGGCACTCAAACCTAACAGCTAATTTTCTCTTTACAGCGTCCTTGCGAAGCCATTGAGAGGTTCGAAGTAAAATACGCCGCCATTACGTGGAGACGAGACAAAGAGGGAAACTGAAATGGCAGAAAGACCTTTGACTGCGGCTCGTGCCGCTTGTTTTTGAGAAAACACTTGTCTGTCCCATCTTTGCTCCCACCTGCTCGACTGAAAATCACAGTGGTAAAGCGTAGGCACGCTGGCCCCAAGACTAGACACTACTGTAATACGCAGTTTTATAATGCGTCATAATTGAAGCGTAGTCAGTGAGCGGATTTCAAAGCCACGCAACGCTGCGATGCGTATTGTTGAGTGACTGCATTTCTAGGCACCTTTAGTCTCAGTAGGTTAAAATAGCTGCTAAAGACCTAAGACGCGCAGAAACTTTACCGTGGTCGGCCATTTACAGCACTCAAAAACCACCACTACATAGTTTCAACATGCCAACAACAATCGGCATAATACCGCAAAACAAATTCTCCCTGCTGTCAGACATTTCGGTTATTAACATAACAGCTTTCTGAAACTAACACTGTCCTACGGCGACAATGTAATGTTAAAAAACTGTCACTAAATACAAAAAAAGCACAAACATAAATGTTTCCGAAGGCCGGCACCACCGAAGAGCTCCTACTTGGCTGCCTCCAGTTCTGATGGAAGGTATTTTCCTGCAGGCTCTCTGCTTTGTCCATCACCGCCATGGCGCAGAGACTTCAGAGCAGAACAACGTGGAAAATCGTTATTTTACAAATCAAAACAGTGTACCCACGAAATAAGCCACCTAGAAAGGATGGTGTGTTGGTAAAATACAAGTTATATTGTGAGTGAGAAAACACAACACTAATCTCTTCAAGAGCTCGACATAACACAACAACATCAACCTTTAGCCAAAACAAGCATTTGCAATGCAATAGGACTCGCATTTGCGCGAGACCTATTGCATTGCAAACGTGAGTGCGGTCGGGCGGGAAGGCACGAACAACGGGAGTGCGGGCGGGGGGGCGAGAAGGCATGGACTGCGGGGGGAGGCACGGGAAGAAAATAGTGCTCACAATCTAAATAACACATACTGTTCAACACTCGAAGTAAAGGGGCCAGTAGCCATGGAAGGATACAAATGACGACATGGCCGTCATAAGAAGGGACTAACAACCTATAAACCAATCGGAAGGCAGCATTTAGAAAGAACAAAGACACAAGCCAATGAAAAATATGGGCGGGGAAGTGGGCGTGGCTTCTCTCCCGTACTCAACTACCCCAGATCAACCCCAGGGCAGCGCTTGCGCGCTGGCTCAGGGCTAAACCTAAAAAAGAACCAGCAATGTTAGAGCTGTTAAAACATTGTGCCTAGATACCATATACAATAAACAATGACAAATGTTACACACCTTCCCGTCTATTTGTGTGTATAAATATATATATGTTAGTGACACAAGTTATGAGTCCAAAATTGCCACCACTGTGATCATCAGCATGGCCCCTCATGTACTGTCACAGGGATGTTGCAATGTTGCGACTACCACAAAATCATCGCGAACATTAGTGAAAATATATTTAAAAATATATATATTTGTACACACTCGCCGATCCTGACACACACTCATGTACACACTCACAAACTCACTCAGACACTTATAAACCCATTTGCAAACCCACTCACACACCCAGTCATATACCCACTCAGATACTCATGCACTCACTCAGATACCCATTCAGGTACTTTTGCACCCACTTACAGACTCACTTGGAGAGTGATGCACCCATGTACAGACCCACTCAGAGACTGACGTGCCCACTTATAGACCCACTCACACACTCACATATATTCTCACAGACCCACTGAGACACTCATACACCCACTCACAGACCCATACAGTCATTCCCACACTCAGTCACAGACCCTCTCAGAGACTTATGGGCTCAGGCAGTCACTCATACACTCAGAAACTCCCACACCCACTCACAAAATCAGACAGATATACAAGCACCCACTCACTCACCCAGTCATGGCTCATGCATCCACTCATAGATCCACCCAGACACTCGCCCTCCCAGTCACAGACCCACTAAGACACTCATACATGCACCCATGCCCTCACCCACTCAGAGACTTATGCTCTCACTCATAGACCCAATGAGACACTCATACACCCACTCACAGATCCACTGAGACACTCATACATCCACTCACAGACCCACTCAGATACTCACACACCCATACAGTCACAAACAAAGCCACTCATAGACCCACTCAGAGACTTACGCACCCAGTCTATTATACACTCAGAGACTCACGCACCAACTCACAGTCGCACTCACAGACCCACCCACTGTAGCACTATTAAGAATGATATATTGACCATTGACTCCATTTTGCATAACTGACTCCATTTTCTGTGCTGACTCCATTTTGTGTAACAGACTCCCTTTTCTGTGCTCACACGTAGCTGCAAAGTGGGGAGGGGATGTTTTCACTCTTCACTTGTTTTTGCTCCTCACCGATCAGAGTGAACTGGAACATGTTGGGCCCGATTCACAGAACTAACTTACGACAAAATCCTAAACTTACTACCATTTTGGTATTCACAGAATGAACTTACTCATTTTAGTATTCACAGAATAAACTTACTCATTTTGGTATTCACAGAAGACACTTACACATTTTGTGTAACTTACACATTTTGTGTAACTTACTCATTTGTGTAACTTACACATTTTGTGTAACTTACACATTTTGTGTAACTTACACATTTTAGTATTCACAGAAGGCACTTACTCATTGATGAGTAAGTGCCTTCTGTGAATACCAAAATGAGTAAGTTAATTCTGTGAATACCAAAATTGTTGTAAGTTCATTCTGTGAATACCCAAATGTGTAAATTCATTCTGTGAATACCAAAATTGTTGTAAGTTCATTCTGTGAATACCCAAATGTGTAAGTTCATTCTGTGAATACCAAAATTGTTGTAAGTTCATTCTGTGAATACCCAGATGTGTAAGTTCATTCTGTGAATACCCAAATGTGTAAGTTCATTCTGTGAATACCAAAATTGTTGTAAGTTTAGGATTTTGACGTAAGTTAGTTCTGTGAATCAGGCCCATTGTGTGGGATGCGTGTTTGGTACCTTTCAGGGCAGAGATTGTTGTTGCCAGAGAAATGTGTGGAATGTACAGCTCTGTCTCGGAGTCAAGATACAGGGGCCTGGCCAGCTTCTGTCTTGACCTTCACACAGACCAGTACATCCAGCTCAGTTTTTCATAACAGAAGAAAGGGGGCCAGGTTTCTAGAACCTTCACCTCAAGTTGAGTAAAGGTATTAAAGGCAGAAAACCTTGGCAGCCAGATGGGAGCTCACTTGTGAGGCAGATGTGTCTTCACAAGAGAATTTGGGATTTGGGTCTCGAACACGAGTCTTGCCTGGCTGTCGAAGGGCTCCTCCAGCTTGAGTTGGCAAGTATGTCGAGTGAACGATCGGTGAGGTGTTACTTTGTGCATATAATTTCTAAGTTTCTCTACTCCATATATATATGCTACATGTTATTCTGGTTTTGTGCCTAAGTTACTTGATATTTGGGAGTCTGCATTAACCAATATATTCTGCCTTCCTTTTCAAAATATTGAATTAATACATATGTGTGTGTCACTTTAAATGCACCTGAATTTGTTTCTTGCCTCGCCTTAAGAGAGTGCTGGGTCTTGTTTTATTGCCTCGTCTTTTGGGAGTGCTGTTTTACTTGTTATTTTGAGGTGCAGCAGCGCATTTGCCTCCTCTCTGGAGTGCAGGGTTTAGCTGTGTCAAATCAAAAGCACGACATTTTGGCCTCACTTACAGGATTCAAAAATTAAAGGTTAAAGAAAAATGTTTTTCCAGAAAACAAAGGCAGATTCCCAAATACCAATTGAAATACCTGGGTGGGAGGTAGCCCCCTATGGTATGCTTGCCTACAAGTGGGCTCATTGCGCTGGGCTGAGTGAAAATTGGAATGTGAGTTTAGCTGAGGCTGAGCAAGCACAAGTGGTTGCGTGTTTGTAAAAAGTGCCTGTTGAGAAAGGTAAAGAGCTTAGCACGTTAGGGCGAAGAGGCTGGATCCTCCTATGTGTTTATCGTAAAATGCATGAAAAATGTGTTCAGCTGCAGCAGGGACATGAAAAAATAGAAAAACAGTTTGTTGAAGCCAAAAATACCTCTACGATGTTAACTTGTCAGGATAAGCTATTACAAGATGTAGGAGAGTAGAACCTGCTTCACATGGGTACCCCCCACTTTTTGCTGATGCTTCACTGTTTTTCGACATTAGTCTGGCTGGGGCCCTGCTAATCAGAACCCCAGCCTAGCTGCTTCCTCTCTAAAATGGTTTCCATGTGCCTTAGGCACATCACTGATTGGGATCTGGAGTGCCCTTATAAGTCCCTAGTATATGGTATACTATGTACCAAGGGCATAGGTACCTCAGAGGCCTGCCAGGGGCTGCAGATTGTATTATGCCACCCCTGGAAGGCCATCCAAACTGACACCACAGGTCTGCTACTGCAGCCTGGGTAAGGTGGTGCATGCACCCCTTACTGTGGTATAGGTTACCTATATCACTAAATACATACACACATATAAACCTATAAGTCACTCCTAAGGCAGGCCTTATCAATCCTAAAGGCAGAGTGCATGGTTCCTATGTGAGAGGGTGCCCCTGCATGAGCAGGGCCCCTCTGCAGCGTTCGGAGACCCTTCTCTGATGCTGTTTGTAGTGCAGCCTGACCATATACTCTTAAGCGCATTATAACCTCGCGTTAAATGCTAACTTTGGAATGGCTGCACCTAAACATGTCGTGTTTGGTGTCAAACATCTTGGAATACTACCCCCGCCAATTCTGGCGGCGGGGGTAGCATTCCACCCTTCTAGAGGGAAAGACATGTTAACTCTGGCTAGCCCGGTAACTTCTTTCCAAAGCCCTGGCATCACAAAATGGATGCTGCTGCCACAGACACGAGTCTGGCCTCCTGCTGCTGGACGAAACTCTGGCAGGGGAGGCCTGGACAATAGGTTTCCTGTCCCAGGGAGGTGTGACCACCTCCCCAGACAGGATAATGTGTATTGGGGCTGGGCGGGAGCACTTTCGGGTGCTTTGAAGTCCTTCGACGCTCTACTCACGATTAGAGGACAGAAGAATCTCCCTTGGGGTCAAGGAGTGACTCCCCTGCTTGGCAGGCACCAAAGAAGCATATGTCCGGTTCGCATTTCTGAAGCTCCCACCGGACGCCGAAGTCATTGCATCACCAGAGGTGGATTCTCAGACTTCGCCGAGGCTACCCTGAGTCCCCAGCAAAGATGAGGCCCGTGGCTATCGTGGGTGACTTGAGACCGTGACCCCTGGACACCGAGCACATTTGCAAGTGCATCCTCTTCTGGGTGTCCCCCGAAGTCGTGCTTTGGGCTCCGAGTATCCCTAGCCTCCAGCACCAACTGCACCGAAGATCACTGGCCTCCACTCCACGAGTGTCCTGTAAGCCAGATCCACGTGCGACGTCTCGAGGCTCCTTCGCTGTCGCTAGCCCGTTGGCTAGTAGCCCTTAACGAAGGCCAATCTTTTTATAACTTGGCATCCTCGTTGCTCCAGGCCTGCCCTCACTTACCTTCGCTGGGTGAGTTCTCCAGACCTTGCTGGTCTGCACCATCGACGATCTTCCTCTGCATCAAGACTTGCCGTTGCCAAGGCTTGTTGAGTCCAATTCGGTCGCCGACACCTCAGCACTCGACAGACATTGTGTACCAGCCCGAATCCTGCTCCTGGTCACCAACAACTCCTCCTGAACCTCGTGGCTGAAGAGACAAGACGACCGTCAACGCACCTGAAGCACTCGACATCGGTGGGCATCTGTCCATCGCCTTCCTGGTCACTGGCTAGTGACCCAGACTCTGTCCCCTCTGCTTTCAGGTTCTTCAGAACTCCGATCCACTCTTGGATCCACCCGGACACTTTTCACTTGGTCGCCAGCAGCACTTTGCAGCAGATCGCCATTCAAATCGGCGAGCGAAACCCGACCCTGAAAGGCACCTATGCACCCGGCTTCCCTGGGTGAGGTAACACGAGTACTCCGGTGCTCCCGTGGGTAGAGACTCTTCAAAGTCCTAGATCTCAAAGGGTTTGCTCCAAGTCCTCCTTTAAGTGTCCCTTTTCTCTAATTTCCCGATCACGACTTTCTCCATAGAAGTCAACGGCGTATCGCGGTTGTGTATTTACACTGCACGCGTCTCCCGTGGGTCCCCTGTGTCACTACCTTGGGTGGTTCCTTGTGGTCCAAGCACTTCTAGAGGCTCTAGGCCTAGTGTCTAGTTCAGTCGTGGTTCTTATACCAATTATTGGTATATGGTTTGGTACGCCCCTAGGGCCCAAACGTGTATTTGTGCTATTACTGTGTTTAAATAACTTCTAACTTATGTACTTCGAAATCTAGCCTCATAAAGAGACTAGAGGGGTGTGTTTAGCAATAAATACATATATTTTGAATATATACCTGGTGTGGTGCTCTTTCATTTGATCACTCAAGAGATTATAGACTGGTAAAACAAGCTGCTTTACATTCCTTCAAGACTTAGCCTGAAGGCTGCTCTCCATAGCTACCACTAGGATAGCTTTCAATAAGGTTGTCTTTAACCTATCTCCAATAAGGGGTTGTTTGGACTGGTGCAAGGTGCCCACTATAATTAGTGGACAGCATATGCCAGGCCAACTTCTCACATTGGTGTGCAGCGTGTGGGATTCCAGCTTGCTATTGTTTTACCAGATAATCTCAATTGAATTGATCAACTGAAAACCACTAAAGGTACCTAAGGTACATATAATTTAAGCTTAGAATACAGTAAGTTCTACTGAACTTAGAGTTGTGTGTTAAGGGATAGCACAACCCTTTCTACAACTCAAGAGAGTTTAGTAGGCCACACTAGAGTAGGTAGTGCATACACCACACCACACTAGTAATGTCTTTAAGGGTAGGATCTAAAGAATCCTTGCAGGAAGCCATTGAGCTTCCACCCTCCAAGTATGATACACTCCCATTCTTGGAATTGAGAGCTTTATGCAACTTGAGAAAAATAAGGACAGGCCAAAGCCCCACCACCCAACACCTCAAGGAGTTGTTGGTGGCTTATGACCTTAGTAAGCCCTTGGGGACTGAAGGGGTAGGAGCTGAGGGTGGGGCAGATGATGAGGATGGGACCAGGGGTACCAGTACCCCCAGCCCCCTCTGAAACTGGCCAGGAGGGCGACAATGGCCCTGACCTGGATAATCCAATCCCTCCTGAGGAAGATGAAGAGGATGATCAGAATGATGCCCTCTTTGTCCCCCCAGGAAGGATTATGAGTGTGCCCAGAAGGTCAAGGTCTCCTTCTCAGGAGTCTAACCACTCTGGCACCTCAATAGGGAGCTCTGTCTCATCTCATAGGAGGGAATCCTCTCATGAGAGAAGAAAGAGGCTGGTTCAATATGAGGAAGCTCAGCTTGAAATCAAGAAGAAGCAACTAGCCATAGACAGGGAGTCCCTAGATCTCTTTAGAGAGAGAAGAAAGTTGGGACTAGAGTCCCATGGTGGCAGCCATGTCCCTAGAGATAGGGAAAGGTCCTATGACCATAGGAACCTGAGCAAGATTGTCCCTCCCTATCAGAATGGGGATGACATCCACAAGTGGATAACTGCTCTAGAGAGGGCCTGTAAGGTACAGAAGGTCCCTCAGGAGCAGTGGGCAGCTAATCTTGTGGCTCTCCTTTGCAGACAAAGGTAGAGATAAGCTCCTCACTGTTAGAGAGGAGGATGCTGATAATTACAAGGTCTTGAAGAGTGCTCTTATTGATGGGTTTGGCCTAACCACTGAACAGTACAGGTTGAAGTTCAGAGATACCCAAAAAGCACAGACTCAAGACTGGGTAGACTATGTGGATTGTTCTGCCAAGGCTCTGGAAGGCTGGTTGATGGGCAGTAAGGTGTGTGACTTCTCAGGATTGTACAATCTGATAATGAGGGAGCAGATTCTTAATAACTGTCAAAATCAGCTGTTGCATCAATACCTGGTAGACTCTGATCTGACCTCTCCCCAAGAATTGGGAAAGAAGGCAGACAAATGGGTCAGAACCAGAGTGAAGAAGAAGGTACAGAACCAAGGTGGGGAAACCAAGAAGCAAGATGCTAAGAACTCTGACAAGGGTGGGGAGAAGGGTAAAGATCAAAAGTCTTCATCAGGCCCCCAAAAATCTTCTTCTGGTGGGGATTCACAGTCTACCAAAGGGAAAGGCCAAAGAAAACCATGGTGCAAGGTCTGTAAGCAAAAGACCCACTGGACCAGTGATTGCACCAAGTCCAAAGACTCCAGTCCAGCACCCACCAATGCCCCTAAGGCACCTGTTCCCCCTAGTACAGTTGGTGGGAGTGCTCCAGCCAAGGGTTTAGTAGGGTTCACCCTGGGTACTGAGTTGGGCTCTGACCTAGTCAGAGAACTGACTCAGGCTGTGTTAGTCTGTGATGGAGGCATGGATGTGACCTCCTCTGTGAGTCCCAGTAATCTGGGCAAGTACAGACAACAGCCTTTAATCAATGGACGTGAGGCTTTGGCATTTAGGGACACAGGGGCAAGTGTCACAATGGTGATACAAGACCTTGTGAATCCTGGGCAAGTTATACTTGGTGAGATGTACCAAGTGACCAATGCTAGCAATGTCAGAACAGACCATACTCTGGCAGTTGTTAACTTCTCCTGGGGAGGGGTAACTGGCCTTAAGAAGGTTGTGGTAAGTGCAAACCTACCAGTCGAATGCTTGCTTGGCAATGACTTAGAGACTTCTGCTTGGGCAGAAGTGGAGCTCAGGACCCATGCAGAAATGCTGGGGATCCCTGCAGATGTGTTTGCTGTGACCAGGTCACAAGCCAAAATGTCTAGCACTGAACAGGCCTTGGATTCTGGAAGAATGGACCAAGTGCCTTCCAAGAGGAGGAGTAGTAGGGTTAAGGCAGTGCCTTCCCCTTGGCTCAGGAGGAAGATCAGTCCCTTGAGGGGGATGATCTCAGCCCTGAAGAAGGAACAGTCCCAGAGGAACTTGAACCTGACCAGGTTGAGTTCTTGGGGACAGGGGGACCTTCTAGGGCAGATCTGAGCCAGGAGCAGCAGAGCTGCCCCTCCCTTGAACCCCTCAGACAGCAAGCTGCTGCTGAGGCTGCTGGGAAAGCTAGTGGTCCCCATACAGTGTATTGGGATGATGGACTCCTGTACTCAGAGAGTAGAGACCCCAAGCCTGGTGCTACCAGGAGGTTGGTTATACCTCTGAAGTTCAGGGGCTTCCTATTGACCCTAGCCCATGATATTCCCTTAGCAGGTCACCTGGGCCAGAACAAGACTTGGGACAGAATTGTCCCTCACTTTCACTGGCCCCACATGTCTGAAGACAGCAAGGAGTTTTGTCACTCCTGTGTAACCTGCCAAGCCAGTGGCAAGGCAGGTGGCACTACAAAGGCCCCCTGATACCACTACCTGTGGTGGGGGTGCCCTTTGAAAGGGTAGGGATTGACATTGTTGGTCCCATGGATCCCCAAACAGCCTCTGGGCACAGGTTTATCCTTGTGGTAGTGGATCATGCCACCAGGTACCCAGAAGCTATTCCCCTCAGGACCACTACAGCACCTGTGGTGGCAAGGGCCCTCCTGGGAATTTTCTCAAGAGTGGGCTTTCCTAAGGAGATAGTATCAGACAGGGATGCTAACTTCATGCCTGGGTACTTAAAAGCAATGTGGAAGGAGTGTGGAGTGACTTATAAGTTCACCACACCCTATCACCCACAATGCAATGGTTTAGTTGAGAGATTCAACAAAACCTTGAAGGTCATGATTAAAGGGCTCCCAGAAAAGCTTAGGCGTAGATGGGACATACTCTTGCCCTGCCTTTTATTCGCATATAGGGAGGTGCCTCAGAAGGGGTTGGTTACAGCCCTTTTGAACTTCTGTTTGGCCACCCTGTGAGGGGTCCACTGTGCTTGGTGAAGGAAGGATGGGAGTTACCTCTCAAGCCCCCAAAGCAAGATATAGTGGACTATGTACTTGGTCTCCGCTCCAGGATGGCTGAGTACATGAAAAAGGCAACCAAAAACCTTGAGGCTAGCCAGGAACATCAAAAGGCCTGGCATGACCAAAAGGCTGTTCTGACTGTTTACCAGCCAGGACAGAAGGTGTGGGTGTTGGAGCCAGTGGCCCCAGCAGCTCTCCAAGACAAATGGAGTGGACCCCACACTATTGTTGAGCAGAAGGGTGAGGTCACTTACTTAGTAGACCTAGGAACACCCAGGAGTCCCCACAGGGTTCTCCATGTCAACAGGTTAAAACCATATGTGGACAGGGCAGACATGGGCTTGCTCATGGCTACTGATGAAGGGCAGGAGGAAGAGAGTGACCCACTCCCTGACCTGCTCTCACAGAACCCTGACGATGAGTCAGTAGATGGTGTAGCCTTGGCAGGCAGCCTCACTACCCAGCAACAAACTGATTGTAGGCAAGTTCTCAATCAGTTTAGACATATGTTTTCACTGACACCCAGTCAGACCACCTGGTGCACTCATGAAGTGGACACTGGGGACAGTCTGCCTATTAAAAATAAGATTTATAGGCAACCTGACCATGTCAGGGACTGTATCAGGATTGAAGTCCAGAAAATGTTGGAATTGGGAGTTATTGAACCCTCAGATAGCCCTTGGGCTAGTCCAGTGGTCCTTGTGCCAAAACCTCACACCAGTGGTGGAAAAAGAGAGATGAGGTTTTGTGTGGACTACAGGGGTCTCAATGCAGTCACTAGGACTGATGCCCATCCAATACCAAGGGCAGATGAGCTCATAGATACTTTGGCCTCAGCCAAATATCTCAGCACATTTGACTTGACAGCTGGCTACTGGCAGATCAGACTAGCTGATACTGCAAAGCCCAAAACAGCATTCTCAACCCCTAGTGGGCATTATCAATTTGTGGTATTGCCCTTTGGTCTGAAGAATGCACCTGCCACTTTCCAGAGGCTGGTGAATACAGTTCTCACAGGTCTGGAAGACTATAGTGCAGCATATCTAGATGATATTGCTGTCTTTAGCTCCACCTGGGAGGATCACCTGGTCCACCTCAGGAATGTTTTACAGGCCCTGCAAAAGGCAGGCCTGACTATCAAGGCCACTAAGTGCCAGATAGGGCAGAGTCAGGTTGTGTACCTGGGCCACCTTGTGGGTGGAGGCCAGGTTCAACCTTTGCAGAGCAAGATCCAGACCATCATGGACTGGACTGCTCCCACTACCCAGACTCAGGTGAGAGCCTTCTTAGGCCTGACTGGGTACTATAGGAGATTTGTCAAGGGGTATGGATGAATAGTGACACCCCTGAATGACTTAACTTCTAAGAAAATGCCCAAAAGGTTCAGTGGACAGTTAGCTGTCAAAAGGCATTTGATGACCTGAAGCAGGCCATGTGCACTGCTCCCATTCTACAGAGTCCTGATTACTCCAAGAAGTTCATTGTTCAAACTGATGCATCTGAATTGGGGGTAGGGGCTGTACTGTCACAATTGAATGAAGAAGGTCAGGATCAGCCAGTAGCTTTCATTAGCAGAAGGCTGACCCCTAGAGAGAAACGTTGGTCAGCCATAGAGAGGGAGGCCTTTGCTGTGGTCTGGGCTCTGAAGAAGTTGAGGCCATACTTGTTTGGTACACACTTCCTGGTTCAGACAGACCATAAGCCCCTCTTATGGCTAAAACAAATGAAGGGTGAAAACCCCAAACTGCTTAGGTGGTCCATTTCCCTACAGGGGATGGACTTTACAGTGGAACATAGACCTGGGAGTAACCATGCCAATGCAGATGGACTCTCTAGGTATTTCCACTTAGAACATGAAGACTTAACTGGGCAAGGTTAGTTTAATGTCCCTACGTTTGGGGGGTTGTGTAGGAGAGTAGGATCTGCTTCACATGGGTACCCCCACTTTTTGCTGATGCTTCACTGTTTTTCGACATTAGTCTGGCTGGGGCCCTGCTAATCAGAACCCCAGCCTAGCTGCTTCCTCTCTAAAATGGTTTCCATGTGCCTTAGGCACATCACTGATTGGGATCTGGAGTGCCCTTATAAGTCCCTAGTATATGGTATACTATGTACCAAGGGCATAGGTACCTCAGAGGCCTGCCAGGGGCTGCAGCATGTATTATGCCACCCCTGGAAGGCCATCCAAACTGACACCACAGGTCTGCTACTGCAGCCTGGGTAAGGTGGTGCATGCACACCTTACTGTGGTATAGGTTACCTATATCACTAAATACATACACACATATAAACCTATAAGTCACTCCTAAGGCAGGCCTTATCAATCCTAAAGGCAGAGTGCATGGTTCCTATGTGAGAGGGTGCCCCTGCATGAGCAGGGCCCCCTCTGCAGCATTCGGAGACCCTTCTCTGATGCTGTTTGTAGTGCAGCCTGACCATATACTCTTAAGCGCATTATAACCTCGCGTTAAATGCTAACTTTGGAATGGCTGCACCTAAACATGTCGTGTTTGGTGTCAAACATCTTGGAATACTACCCCCCGCCAATTCTGGCGGCGGGGGTAGCATTCCACCCTTCTAGAGGGAAAGACATGTTAACTCTGGCTAGCCCGGTAACTTCTTTCCAAAGCCCTGGCATCACAAAATGGATGCTGCTGCCACAGACACGAGTCTGGCCTCCTGCTGCTGGACGAAACTCCGGCAGGGGAGGCCTGGACAACAGGTTTCCTGTCCCAGGGAGGTGTGACCACCTCCCCAGACAGGATAATGTGTATTGGGGCTGGGCGGGAGCACTTTCGGGTGCTTTGAAGTCCTGCACTGGGGGCACACTTGGTGTCCCTGTGCATACCCCAGTTCAAACCGGATCAGGGGCTTGCAGCCCCTGCTTTGGCGTGAACTGGACAAAGGAAAGGGGTGTAGCCACCCCTCTGCCCTGACCCACCCATAGGTGGGGCCACAGAGTAGTCCAACCCCTATCCTTAGTATAAGTATAGGAACCCAGTCCTTAGGACTTTATATTATCCCTGGATGAAACTCTGAAACTGAATCCTGGACCTTCGACGCTCTACTCACGATTAGAGGACAGAAGAATCTCCCTTGGGGTCAAGGAGTGACTCCCCTGCTTGGCAGGCACCAAAGAAGCATCTGTCCGGTTCGCATTTCTGAAGCTCCCGCCGGACACCGAAGTCATCGCATCACCAGAGGTGGATTCTCAGACTTCACCGAGGCTACCCTGAGTCCTCAGCAAAGCTGAGGCCCGTGGCTATCGTGAGTGACTTGAGACCGTGACCCCTGGACACCGAGCACATTTGCAAGTGCATCCTCTTCTGGGTCTCCCCCGAAGTCGTGCTTTGGGCTCCCAGTAGCCCTAGCCTCCAGCACCAACTGCACCGAAGATCACTGGCCTCCACTCCACGAGTGTCCTGTGAGCCAGATCCACATGCAATGTCTCGAGGCTCCTTTGCGGTCACTAGCCCGTTAGCTAGTAGCCCTTAACGAAGGCCAATCTTTTTCTATCTTGGTATTCTCGTTGCACAAGGCCTGCCCTCACTTACCCTCGCTGGGTGAGTTCCCCAGACCTTGCTGGTTTGCACCATCGACGATCTTCCTCTGCATCGAGACTTGCCGTTGCCAAGGCTTGTTGGGTCCAATCCGGTCGCCAACACCTCAGCACTCGACAGACATCGTGTCCCAGCCTGAATCCTGCTCCTGGTCGCCGACAAAGCCTCCTGGACCTCGTGGCTGAAGAGACAAGACAACCATCAATGCACCTGAAGCACTCGACATCGGTGGGCATCTGTCCATCGCCTTCCTGGTCACTGGCTAGTGACCCAGACTCTGTCCCCTCTGCTTTCAGGTTCTTCAGAACTCCGATCCACTCTTGGATCCACCCGGACACTTTTCACTTGGTTGCCAGCAGCACTTTGCAGCAGATCGCCATTCAAATCGACGACGAAACCCGACCCCGAAAGGCACCTATGCACCCGGCTTCCCTGGGTGAGGTAACACGAGTACTCCGGTACTCCCGTGGGTAGAGACTCTTCAAAGTCCTAGATCTCAAAGGGTTTGCTCCAAGTCCTCCTTTAAGTGTCCCTTTTCTCTAATTTCCCGATCACGACTTTCTCCATAGAAGTAAACGGCGTATCGCGGTTGTGTATTTACACTGCACGCGTCTCCCGTGGGTCCCCTGTGTCACTACCTTGGGTGGTTCCTTGTGGTCCAAGCACTTCTAGAGGCTCTAGGCCTAGTGTCTAGTTCAGTCGTGGTTCTTATACCACTTTATTGGTATATGGTTTGGTACGCCCCTAGGGCCCAAACGTGTATTTGTGCTATTACTGTGTTTAAATAACTTCTAACTTATGTACTTGAACTCTAGCCTCATAAAGAGACTAGAGGGGTGTGTTTAGCAATAAATACATATATTTTGAATATATACCTGGTGTGGTGCTCTTTCATTTGATCACTCAAGAGATTATAGACTGGTAAAACAAGCTGCTTTACATTCCTTCAAGACTTAGCCTGAAGGCTGCTCTCCATAGCTACCACTAGGATAGCTTTCAATAAGGTTGTCTTTAACCTATCTCCAATAAGGGGTTGTTTGGACTGGTGCAAGGTGCCCACTATAATTAGTGGACAGCATATGCCAGGCCAACTTCTCACACAAGATAAGTTGGAAACTTACCAGACTGTAGCGGAGAAGGCTGCAGTACGTATCGCACAATACAAGTATAAAAAAAAGGAGGGGAAGGGTTAATAAGAGAAAAGTGCATTTAGCTATCGCAAAGGTAGGAATTGACTGGGACCCAGAAATGTGGGATGGAAATATTTGGGATTCTTCAGAGTTTTCAGACTTTGGGGGAGGATGTGATCAAGCTAGCAGTCAGGGTGAGTTGGAAGAACGAAAAGTGGTTCAGGAACAGCCCATACATTGTTGAAAAATACAGTGGTCCACATTTTCCACAGGGGGTTGCGATGGACTCTATGGAGAATTTTACTCAGCAGGAGATTAATGACATTTCAGACAGATCCTGACAGAGACCCGGAGAAACTCTGCCTACATGGATGGTGAGGCTGTTTGATATGGGAGCCTCCAGGGTGATGTTGGATCACGGAAATGCAGTGAAATTTTGCACCCTCAGTACTGATCCTACAGTGCAGGAGAAGTTTAGGAATTACAGGGGCGATAATCAAACTAACCTGTCACAATTGGCAGTGGTTGGATGCAATCATAAATACCCAACAGAGTCATACTGGCCAGTGAATGATAAACCATGGTATACATTGAGAGATGCTATACAGAGGCTTAAGGAGGAAGTGATGAAAACTGCTATTTTTCTGGATAATGCACATAAGTTGATGGATGGACTTTTGACTGTGTCAGTGCGAAATAAAATAATCAGTTTGGCTCCCCCTGCTTACAAACAAGTGATGATGACTTTGCTAATTAACCAGACTGGTAATAATTTGGCGCAGGTGATTAAGGCAGCCCGTGAGTTGGGGGAGTTGAGGGACTGGATAAAGACTGAAAGAGCCTCCAGGGGTGAGGCTCATACAGATAAAAACAAGCTGTCTAGGAGAGATATGTTTATGGCTCTGTTGGGGGACGGAGTGGAGAAAGAGCAGATAGATGGAATAGAGACTAGAAGTCTGTTGGAGTTGTATCGGAAAGCAGGGTTGGACAAAAAAAAGGAAGCAGGAAAGTGAATAAACAGAATAAAATGCAAGTGAGTCAAAGAAAGTCAGAGGAGGATGAAGAAGAAAAGGAGGGTGAAAGATCTGCCCATTTGAAGATGAAGGAAGGGAGAAATTCAGAAAGTGAATGGCTCAGTGGGAACCGGAGGGGGGAGGAGTTCACCTGAGAGTATGACAGGTTGAACCCGGTTTAGACCTGCACAAGGGTTGACAGATTGAAAGCAGATTAGGAAATAAGTCAAGCTCCAGTACAGAGATGGGCTCTCAAAGACAATAGACCTTATATTGACATAGACATTTATTGTAAACATCGTAATGTTCAGAAGGCCAGAGCCCTAGTTGATACCGGGGCGGAGGCCATTTTGATATATGGAAATCCGAAAAAGTTTAAAGGGCAGTATTTCACAATCACAGGCTTATGCGGAAAAGAGACACCAGCTGTGCAGACAACGGTCCAAATGAAAATGGAGAGAATGCCAAAAAGAGTACACTGTATTGATTGTGCCCCTCTCTGAATATATTTTTGGAATTGATATCTTGAAGGGAATGACTCTGTGTTTGGAGGACGGGTACTATCAATTTGGATCAAAAAGGTACATTTCAATTGGCGCCGTAAGGGTGGGTCACTTGACGATTCCTCCAGTAAAGGTGCCCCAGGCTACTATGGTAATTCATTTAAAACAGTGCAGAATTCCAAGAGGGCATGAGGAGATCAGTGCAACCATAGAAGACTTGATAGAGGTGGGGGTGGCAATTCCAATCACTACTGCCTGGAACACCCCATGTGGCCTGTGCGCAAAAGTGACAATAGTTGGTGCATGGCAGCTGATTATCGCGAATTGAACAAGCACACACCTCCTTTGACTGCCGCTGTCCCAGATACCGTTAATTGAGAAAAAACAGAAGCATCCTCGGACTTGGTATTCGACTATTGATATTGCCAGTACTTTCTTCTCTATACCAATAGCCCCCAAGAGCAATTTGCTTTCTCGTGGGGCGGTAGGCAAGACACAAATAAAAAATTGCCTATGGGGTTCTTGCACAGTCCTACTATTTGTCACCGGCTGTTGGTGGAGCACTTAGATGATGTGGCAGTTATTCCTGGGGTACAGCTTTGCCATTACATTGATGACATGATGATACAGGGAGAGACACAAGAGTAGGTGCAGAGTAAAGGGTGGGAGATAAATCCCGCAAAGGTACAAGGACCCTCCCAAAGTGTGAAGTTTTTGGGCATTCAATGGCATAAGGGACACAGAGAGGTGGTGCCACAGGTGATACAAAAGATCAAAGAATGTGTGGTGCCACGAAATAGGAAGGAATCTCAGAGGTTCATTGGATTATTTTGGTTTTTGGAGACAACATATCCCTCATTTGAGTCAGATTTTGGCCCCTTTGTACAAAGTTACACGAAAGAAAAATGCATTTGAATGGGGAGAGCAGCAACAAATTGCGTTTGAATCAGCAAAAGAGGCTATACAGCGTTCTTTGGATTTGTGGCCGGTGCGAGAGGTGGATGTTGAGCTGAATGTGACGGTGCAAGGGCCTTATGCTAATTGGAGTCTGTGGCAGAAGCAAGGAAAAATAAGGGTGTCTTTAGGATTTTGGACAAAGAAGTTACCAGATGCTGGAGAGCGGTATACTCCCTTTGAAAAACAGTTGCTTGCATGTTATTGGGCCCTGGTAGATACTGAGCAGTTGACCCTAGGGCACAATGTGATTTTGAGACCTGAGATTCCTATAATGCAATAGGTAATGAGTTCCCCCAAGACTCACAGAATGGGACATGCGCAAGAAGCCATCATAATCAAGTGGAAGTGCTACATACAGGACAGGGACCTAGTAGGTCCCAAAGGCACTGCAGTGTTGCATGTGCAGGTGGCACAAGCCCCAATGGGAGGTACAGAGGTGTTATATGATGTGCCTGAGATACAGGATTCTCCTGTGAACTGGGGTGAGCAGTTTGAAGAATTGTCTTTAAAAGACAGGAAGCATGTGTGGTTTACTGATGGTTCTGCCAGATATGTGGGGGTTAAAAGGCACTGGAAAGTGGAGACATACAATCCTGTGACCAAGAAATTGTTGACCACTACTGGAGAGGGAAAGAGTAGCGAGTTTGCAGAACTTTATGCTGTGTATAAAGCTTTGAAACTAGAATTTCCAAGTAAATGTCATATATACACTGACTCGTGGTCCACTGCCAATGGGTTGGCAGCTTGGCTTCCCACGTGGCATGCCCATAACTGGATAATACATTCAAAGGAAGTGTGGGGTAAGGAATTGTGGCAGGAGAGCTGGGAAATCCTACCGCAAAGCACAGTTACCGTCTATCATGTAGATGCTCACTGTCCCTCCGACTCACTCCACCGCTGGTTTAATTCCCTTACAGATGAAAGAGCTAACATTTCAGAGGCTGAGGTGGCAAAGCAAGATTCTGATCTGGTTGGGATTGCAAAATGGGCACATCAGAAGTGCCGCACTTCGAAGAGAAAATTACTAGCAGGTGGGCAGAGAATAGAAGAATACACATTCCCCTAGACCTGATTAAATCTGAAATCCTGCAATGTCCTATTTGTCAGCATACCCAACATAGGCCAGTCCCATAGACAGTGAGACGCCAGCTAAGCAGAGGATAATTACCAGCACAAATTTGGCAGTTTGATTAAATTGGGCCCCTGCCAACAAGTCAAGGATGTCAATATGTGTGCACGGCTGTAGACACATACTCTGGATATTTGACAGCATTTCCATGTAAACGTGCTACTCAGTTGAACACATTGAAAATGTTTGACTTGTTGATTTTGGACTATGGAATTCCGCTGCAAATTCAAAATGACAATGGGTCTCATTTTAAAGGCAAATTGGTGCAGGATTATCGTGCACAACACAATATTGAGTGGGTCTTTCACATTCCGTATTACCCACAGGCTGCGGGCCTAATTGAGCACATGAATGGATTGTTAAAAGATCAATTGAGAAAGTTGTCTGATGGGTCATTGAAAAATTGGAGAGATCATTTGAATGAAGCATTACAAATACTGAACAATAGACCCTTAGCAAATGCAGAAACTTCTCTGATGCGGATGCTAACCCCAGCCTTGCAGATTCAGCCTCATGTAGCCTCTATACAATTCTCTACTGGGAGACAGCTCCTGGAGCTTTGGCTCCATACCGGGCAACACCAAAGGCTGCAGGTCTTGATTTGCATGCTTTGAAACTGTACAGGCTGGGACCAAGAGATATAGCACTCATTGAGACAGGAATGGGAATTCAGATTCCCCCGGAGCACTTTGGCTTGATTGCCTTCGATCTGGGTTGCCTCTCAAAGGCATTCAAGTGCTGGGAGGGATCATTGATGCAGACTATCAAGGTGAAATCAAGGTTATCCAGCTAAACAGTTAAGACGTGGATTTTTCTAATACAACCTGGAGACATAATCGCTCAAATTGTGATTATGCCAGTGTACGGAGGGATAGTCAAGAAGGGGACTGCCTCAGCCCTTCTCACCGTCCGAGGGGATGGAGGGTTTGGCTCCACTGACAAGAATCCAGGGGCCAAGGTATTGGTAGAATCTCCAAATAGTCCCCCCAAACAGGCAGAAGTTATTGCGACAGGAAAGGACAACGTCCTGTTAATCATGAAACCAGGGCTGGAGAAGTGGGAACATGTGCCTGCTGATAAATGTTACTTGTAAGATTGGATAATACCTGTTTGTTCTCTGTTCTTTTAGACCACAGCATGGCGTGTTGGGGCTCTGCTTGCACGCGCTGGAGTGTGTTTGGTTGTGTTCAAGTGGGGCCGGGAGGGACCGGGAGCCCCTTACTCCGAAGTGGCCAGCCGACAGTGCAGACTGACATCATTGCTGACTCGACCTGGCAACGTGTGGTCCTATCTTGCACAGACAGTCCTCAACAGGTCATACTTTTGCATGACAAACATGAAGAGCACCATGGATATTATTTCCACGTGCCTAGTAGCTATACCTACCCCTGTCAATGTACTGCTGCAGTCATTAAATGTCACAAATGCAGACGGGGCAGTGGAGGAAAATGATGAGAGAACTCACCTGTCACCTTATGAATTTTGCTGGTTTTGTCCAGAAACTACTGATGATACTTGGAATAACCTAACACAAGTGATAACGTACAATGTCACTGAATATGACATATGTTATAATCTGACCTGCGACCCAATTAACATTGATAAATGTGCTCAAATACGACTTGAAGGAACTGAATTTCAGATGACGTGGGAACAACAAATTGTATGCCAAAATCGAAATGAGAGTACATGTAAAAACATGCATAACAATATGTCATGTAAGAATGTAGTATCTGCTGCCAGTCATATCAGGCACGTTGAATTGCCTGTAGGGTGGTTATTTTCTTCCGGTAATGTTACATACACGTATATTCCAGCAAATATCACAGGTGGACCATGTGCCTTCACTAGATTAGGCCTCATGATGTTCCCATTAAATCCAACATCACATGTCCGGAATACGAGAGAAGCTGTTCAACTCAGTGAACATTGTGATTCTGAAGTTAATTTATTATCTAAGTCTGAGTATATCAGTTTAGCTGCTTCAAAGTAGGAATTCCAGGCCTAACCATTTATAATTCTAGAGCTGTTAGTGAATTAGCATGTTTGATGGTAAAAAATATTAATCATACATCAGTTGCTTTAGCAGAATTATTATTAGATGTGCAGGGGCAAGAAAAGCTATCTTACAGAACAGAGCTGCGATGGATTATTTACTCTTAAACTATGATAACGGATGCTCAGATTTCGAGGGAATGTTTTGCTTCAATCTTTCAGATCATTCTAAATCAATTCAGTCCAAAATTGAAGCTTTACACAAGTTACAAGACCTTCTGTCATCAGGATGTAGAAAAAGGATGGTGGGATTGGTTGTTTGGGTGGTTGCGGATTTTAGTAAACTTCGCTCTGTTTTAGGCAGGATAATATTAACAATATGTATCTTGATATCATTATGTTATTGTATCCAGTGTGTGCCTAATCTCTTATCTATGCTTTGACCTAAAGCAGTTGATTTCAGACCAGTATTTTATGAAAGTCAATGGTCAAAGGAAGGAGTGTAGCGCTATTAAGAATGATATATTGACCATTGACTCCATTTTGCATAACTGACTGCATTTTCTGTGCTGACTCCATCTTGTGTAACAGACTCCATTTTCTGTGCTTGCACGTAGCTGCAAAAAGGGGAGGGGATGTTTTCGCTCTTCACTTGTTTTCGCTCCTCACCGATCAGAGTGAACTGGAACATGTTGTGTGGGATACGTGCTTGGTACCTTTAAGGGCAGAGATTGTTGTTGCCAGAGAAATGTGTGGAATGTACAGCTCTGTCTCGGAGTCAAAATACAGGGGCCTGGCTAACTTCTGTCTTGACCTTGACAAAGACAAGTACGGTCAGCACGGTTTTTTGTAACAGAAGACAGGGGGCGAGATTTCTAGAACCTTCGCCTCAAGTTGAGTAAAGGTATTAAAGGCGGGGAACCTTGGCAGCCAGATGGGAGCTCACTTGTGAGGGAGACGTGTCGTCACAAGATAATTTGGGATTTGGGTCCCGATCATGAGGCCTACCTGGCTGTCAAAGGACTCCTCCAGTTTGAATTGGCAAGGATGTCGAGTGAACGATCAGTGAGGTGTTACTTACTTTGTGTATATGATTTCTAAGTTTCTCTACTCCATGTATATATGCTACATGATATTCTGGTTTTCTGCCTAAGTTACTTGATATTTGGGAGTCTGCATTAACCGATATATTCTGCCTTTGTTTTCAAAATATTGAATTAATAAATATGCGTGTGTCGCTTTAAATGCACCTGAATTTGTTTTCTTGCTTCGCCTTAAGAGAGTGTTGGGTCTTGTTTTATCACCTCGTCTTTTGGGAGTGCTGTTTTATGTGTGTTATTTAAAAGTGCAGCAGTACATTTGCCTCCTCTCGGGAGTGCAGGGTTTAGGTGTGTCAAATCAGAAGTATGACACCCACTGACAGAACCACTCAGACACTCACACTGCTAGTCATAGACCCACTGAGAGACTCATGCATTTACTCACAGACCCACTCAGACACTCATGTACCCACTCACTCACCCACTCAGATACTCATGTATCCACTCAGAGATCCAGTCGTACAGTCATATACTTACTTAGAAATGCACAAAGGCACTCTTGCACCTACTCACAGATTGAGTGAGAGACTTACGCAACCAATCACAGACTCATTGTGACACTGATGCACCTACTCATAGATGTACTGAGGCAGTCACGCATTTCGTTACAGAAGTATTGATAGACTGATGCACCATCTCACAGATCCTCTCAAATACTTATACAGTGAATGAGAGCTTTAGTGATACAGTGATGCATGCAGTCATAGATTACACTAAAAAGGTTATGCACTGTGTTATAGAGATGTTAAGGGAGTTGTACATGCTATTTTACAGTCATTTAGATAGTAATGGACGTCACAATTAAGAAATAGAATTTTAAAAAACATTAGAAATTCTCTGAAAAACCCAAAGGTTAGAAGGACGTTATAGTTAGAAATTAGCTTTTAAAAAACCTTAGAAATTCAATGAAAAAACCAAAGGTTACAGGGCTGTTATAGTTAGGAAATGGCATTAAAAAAAGTTAGAAATTCACTGAAAAAACAAAGGTCACTGATGACATCAATACATCTAGGTCTATATATATTTAAAACTCAAACATTTTAATAATGCTCACAGTCACTGGATGATGTCATTAGTCATGTCATCATTGATGTCATTTGAGATGTCATCAGTGATGTCATCAGTGATGTCACTGACCATGTAATGAGTGATGTAATATGTGAGGTCATAAGCAGTGCATTGTGGGGGCGCGAGTTATAGTTAGCTCAGCTAACTATATATTGTGTGATGGAGGTATATTTCATTACTATTGTGTAGGCAATTAGAGAATAAAAGAATGATGGGGCATATTTACGAGGAAGTGGCAGAGCACGCCGTTAGCCACCTTAGTTTAACTCCGCGCTCCGCCTCTTCCAAAACACAGGGCTGCACTATATGTACAAGGATACGGGACACAACTGAGTGACCGCAACTGCTATAAGTTAAGCAATAAACAAATCATCACGGCAGTACAAAATGAACTGTTTGCCAAACTCCTGGCCTGGAAAAGTGCGGGACTAATCAACCAGGACGAACACAGGTTTCTTAAAAAAGATTACCCAATTATGCCCGTTATCTACTTTATACCAAAAGTTCATAAAGATATCTCAAGACCCCCTGGAAGGCCAATAATTTCTGTGAAACAGAGCCTACTTGAAAATGTGTCTGTCTACATTGACTCCTTCCTACAAGACCATGTCAAAGCCCTACCGTCATATATACAGGATACTACCAACTTTTTAAAACAAATTCATGACTTTCAATGGCAAGATGACTATCTTCTAATGTCATTAGACGTATCCAACCTGTATACATCAATACACCACAATGACGGAATTAGGGCATTGGAACATTTTTTAGGCACCAACCCAATTGAATTTTATCTACATAATGAGATGCTGATTAGTCTGACGAAATTCTGCCTAGAGAACAATTATTTTCTGTTCCAACAACAGGTCTATCAACAAACAAGGGGTGTAGTGATGGGGGCGAGCTTCTCGCCGAGCTACGCCTGCCTCCACATGGGGTGGTGGGAGGAGATGATTTTAACTACTACATATGCAGACACTATGGCAGATCATGTGATAAAATGGGTTCGTTACATTGATGATCTGTTTGTTGTTTGGCGGGGAGATAGGCAGAGTGCAGAGGAATTTGTAACAAATATAAACAGCAATGATATAAATCAGCACTTCACCCATACCATAAGTGATAGCTCTGTCTGTTTTCTGGATGTAGAAGTATATGTGGCCGAAGGTAGTTTACAAACAAAGTTACATCGTAAACTGACCGCAGGGAACACCATACTTCACTCCACCAGTTTCCACCTGAGACATACAATCTGCAGTATACCTTATGGGGAAATGCTCAGGATACGCAGAATTTGCAGCAGTGAGAAAGATCTGATAGATGCACAGGAAGAATGCAAATTCCACTTCCTGGCCAGAGGCTACTCAGAAAATATCTTTGACAAGGCTATACGACGTACTAGAGCACTATCTAGAAATGACCTGCTGTTTAAACCATCACTCAGCAAGGCCAAACAAACCAACAGTGCAAGGCAAGACAGTAGCAATCCTAGGCTAATCTTGACATTTAATAAGCAGAAAGATAGCCTGAGTAGAATAATCAAGAACAATTGGCACCTAGTACTAAGTGATCCGGTGTTGGGGGATAAACTCCCACAAACACCTACAATAACATTCAGGAAGGCCCCAAGTACCAGCGACTTCTTGGTCAGCAGTAGCCCAGAGATTAAAACTGGCTCTAGTTGGCTGTCAGGTCGCAAAGGATTTGTGAGGTGTACCTCATGGAGGGCATGCAAATTTGGTGTCAGTAAGACCACCTGCTGTATGCCATTTAGGAACAAGCCCGTCATAATCAACAAGTTACTAACCTGCAAAACCGAATTTGCCATTTACGTGCTAGAGTGCTCTTGTGGACTGCGGTACGTGGGTAGCACAAAACTGCAAGTCCACAAGAGAATTCTCCAGCACCTAAGGGCCATATCTAACTCGGATGTAACCTATCCGGTGGCCCGCCACTTCAAGGAGGTCCACAGTAATGATTTGGACCACTTAAAATTCTATGCTGTGGACGCAGTCCCGCAATTAAGACGAGGTGGCAACAGGGAGGCAACTCTAAGGAGGTTAGAAACCAGGTACATCTTGGAGCTAGATAGTAAAAGCACACAGGGGCTCAACACCACAGAAGACTGGTACACTTGGCTGTAGTTCTGCCTTGACCAATATAGCCATTGCACAATCTAAGAAACATATCCGCAATGACAGATACACTATTAAGGTATATATATAATCCTAATATGCTGCACTCATTTATCCCTGAAGAAAACCTTTCTCTTTTTGTAAAAATGTGTTTACATTGAACTGTTTTTACAATTAGTATTTTATCACACTTAGTCACTTTATTTGCGTTTATTCCTTCGTAGGAACATAATTTAACGCAGATTAGCACTTTAACAACACTTGCACTTTGCACAAATTTATGCACTTTACAAGCAGCAGGACATATGCCCAAAGGGGCAGTACTCTCTTTTGCACATGGATTAAAGAATGGTCCTTGGAATTGATTTTAACATTCTTTTAACATTATATTACATAATCTAAATATCTAATGAACCAAGTACATGTTGGTATTTAACAGCAATGTTGAAGCATTGGGGTGTTTTAACTGGTTTTATATACTTGCATTATGCTTTTAGAATGTTATTAACTATGTGTGTAAATATTTAGTGTATTTATACTGAAAACATTGCGTATTTTGCACATGGTTCTTAAAGTCAGGATCATATCTTTCAAATATGAAAGTGTGCTGCATATTTGTATTGTGAACTCGGAATTCAGACTGGTAGTCTTTTTTCCATAGTTATCTTGCACTTGGCACTTTAAATGTGGGGAGGAAAAGACAGCACATCATGTGATCAAGGCCTTCAGAGGTCGAAACGCGTCATGGCGGCACAGCGCACAAATTAAATAAAACAACTTGCACAAAGAAAGTGGAGTCCATTCCGTTTCTGGTTCCAGGTTGCAGGGAATCGGTGGAGAAAAGGACTGTTTGTAATATATATATATATATATATATATATATATATATATATATATTCATCGAAAAAAACACAGGTTTCAGGGACATTATAATTAGAAACTAGGAGTTAAAAAACCTTAGATATTCACTGAAAAAACCACAGGCTACAGGAATGTTATAGTTAGGCTAATATTTCACAAAACCAGAGAAATGCAGCCGTTATAGTTAGCTGAGTTAACTATAACTTGCGCCCCCGCAATGCACTGCTGATGACGTCAAATATTACATCACTCATGACATGGTCAGTGACATCACTGATGACATCACTGATGACATCTCAAATGACATCACTGATGATGTCGCTGATGACATCCTCGACATAATCTCTGATGCACCAACTCACACCCCTATATAACCTTTCATACACCCACTCCAAATTTCAGACTACCATTCTTGAAACCATTGATACACCAATACAGTACGTACATACCCACTTACTGATTCATAGGTCTACATACACATCCACTCACTCACCCATAAAGGCACTCATGCAGCCAGTCACTCACCAATACAGCTGCTGATATATCCACTCATTGACCCATACAGCCACTCATACACTGTCAGTCACCCATAAAGCTACTCACACACCTATTCACTCACCCAAACACTCAATCACATAGCCACTTACTCACCCATACAGAAACACACACACACTAATCATATAGATACTAACAAATACTTACTCTCCTATACAATCGTTGACACAAGCAGACACTCACCCATACAGCCACTCTCACAATCACTCAGTCACAAATACAGTCACTTATATATTGCAACACTCACATATACTGCCTTTCACATATGCAGTTACTCACCTATATACCACTGAGACATCCATTCACTCACCGACACAGCCGTACACAAAATCACTCAACCATACAGTCCCTCATGAACCCATACACCTATGGATTCACCCACTCATGCATCTATGCAGGGAGTCACACACACCCTCATGCACCCACACAGATACTCAGGCACTCATACAGTACTCAAACAACTATTCAATAACCCATATAGACACTCATGTACCTACTCAACAACCCATGCAGCCACTTTGACACAACTGATGAACTGATACACACAATCACAAAGATTAGTCACTCACCCATACATTCACTATGACTAGTTTAATCACTCATTTATACAGTCAATCACGCACCCACTAAATCATCAATACAGATACTCATACACCCACTCATTCTTCAATACACCTTAGCGTATATATATATATATTCACTGAAAAAACCATAGGTTTCAGGCACGTTATAGTGAGAAATTAGCATTTAAAAAACCATAGAAATTAACTGAAAAAACCATAGGTTTCAGGAACGTTATAGTTAGTTGGACATTTCACTTGTACAAAACCATAGAAATTCCGGTGTTATAGTTAGTTCAGCTAACTATAACTCGCGCCCCCACAATGCACTGCTGATGATGTCACATATTACATCATTCATGACATGGTCAGTGACATCACTGATGACATCTCAAATGACATCACTGATGACATCATCCACATGAAAATCTGATGCACCTCCTCACACCTGAATATAACCTTTGATACACCCACTCTAAAATACAGACTACCATACAGAAGTCGCGCACCCTTTGCGCACCCTACACGATGGCTGCGTGCATTCCGGTAGCCATTTTGAAAAGTCGCGCTGGGGTCGCGACTTCGGCGTAATTTGTAAAGTATGAAATATCTTTAAATGAATTATAAATAAAAGTTTTCCTTTAAGTGTTTGTCTAAATTTATTAATAAAAGTATTTTTAAAGTATTATTTTCAATATAATTTCGACTAAAAATTATTCGATTATTATTGGATTCGGAGGTTAGGAGGAATGGCCATATTGCTCGATCTGTTTTGCAAGATTTTTTTGTCTAGTCAGGTGGACTCCCTCCTCCGGGTGAGGTACGGCTTCAGGATTCTATTCAAAAAGTGAGGAATCAACAGGCAGAAGTATCCATCAGAAGAGCAAGTCACTTACCTTCGGTAACGCTTTTTCTGGTGGATACAGTATCTGCCTGTTGGTTCCTCACTGTCACACCCGCCTCCCCGTTGTCCACATGTTTCTACCAAAAAGATGCTTTTACTGTTTGGCATGAATGTTTTTAATATGTCTTAATCATGCTTATGTTTTAATAGTGAGAAATGCTTGATCTGTTGCTATTTCTGTTTGCCTTTATTGGTTATGCATTTGTATATATATATATATATATATATTTAGTATACTATGTATACATGTGAAAATGTGTCGGTCCACCTGTTTACCTCGGTGGCACGGAAAAAATGGGTGGAACTGACGTCAGCACGCCGACGAGCTCCTCTTATGGCTCCTATGACATCATATGGTGTCGCAAGCGGAGCCGTGCTATTATGACATCGTCGTCGACGTGGGAGAGCTAGGAAAGAATTTCCGCGGAATGCTGGCGCAGGGGATATTCACCTAAGTGTTCAGGCTAGTCCTTTGGGAGCAACTGTTAATGTTGCCACTCCAGAAACCGAAACCAGTGATCCGAGGGCAGAGGCCCTGCAGATGGCACATGAGGTGGGGAGCCCAGTCGTGTGCACCGGCGGGGCAGCGAAGTGACAAGCACCACTACTCACAGAAAAGGTAACAAGGGCACTGAATAACACAGGATCTTCTCTTTGTATCTGGCAGGAACAACAAGGTTAAAATGCCCTAGTTCCAAAATGTAGAATTAGTGATACAACGGTCTTCAAGAGGACCTGCGATGGATGCCGCTTCTGCCTTCCGTACACTGGAGGCGGCACATGGGTCACGCGGTACGGTCATACTGCCGTGGGACGCACACTCGTTGACCTCTCATGGCACTGCTCCACACTTCGGGGACAACGCTTTCCATTAGCTGTGTTTTCTGATGACGTGTCGCACCGGCCCCGTCCAACAGCAGAACCCCTTTAGATCCAAACAGACTCTTCCACTCTCTCACCGGAAGTGAAACCAGGCCACGCCGACACTTTCACAATACAACAGCAGGGAATGCACTTTTCGGTAAAAAAAACACATTCCTTCCTCCTAATTTATCAAATAAACGACTCACTGAAGAACAGGGGCCAGCTTCGATCGGTAAACAGCCGTTACAACGACTTTTTTACTTCACGATACCATTACAACGCATGCATTACCACGCATGCGTTGTACATCAGCGAAGTCATTACTACGCATTTTTAGAACGCATGGTCATTTACCACGCATGCCTTTACAACAAATTTTGTTGTAAAGGTATGTTTGGTAAATGACCATGAGTTCTAAAAAAATGTAGATGATCGACGTCGTTGTAAGGAAACAGGGGCTGTTCCGTTTACTCACAACGACGTGCACCATCCCTCAGAGACAACATGAAGCAGGAACCACGAGGAGAGAGGAACCATGAGGAGTGAGAGGTAAGGGGGATTGGGCATGGGCATGGGGTGGTGGTTACTTTTCTAGGGTTTAGGGTAGTGCAGTGGTGTTTGGGTAGTGTAGGGGGTCGTGCTGAGGGTAGTGTTTTAGGGTAGTGCAGTGGTGTTTGTGTAGTGTAGGGGGTCATGCTGGGGGTAGTGTTTTAGGGTTTAGGGTAGTGCAGTGGTGTTTGTGTAGTGTAGGGGGTCGTGCTGGTGGTAGTGTTTTAGGGTTTAGGGTAGTGCAGTGATGTTTGTGTAGTGTAGGGGGTCATGCTTGGGGTAGATTTAGGGTTTAGGGTAGTGCAGTGGTGTTTGGGTAGTGTAGGGGGTCGTGCTGGGGGTAGTGTTTTAGGGTTTAGGGTAGTGCAGTGGTGTTTGGGTAGTGTAGGGGATCGTGCTGGGGTAGTGTTTTAGGGTTTAGGGTAGTGCAGTGGTGTTAGTGTAGTGTAGGGGGTCGTGCTGGGGGAAGTGTTTTAGGGTTTAGGGTAGTGCAGTGGTGTTTGGGTAGTGTAGGGGTTGTGCCGAGGGTAGATTGAGGGTTTAGGGTAGTGCAGTGGTGTTTGGGTAGTGTAGGGGGTCGTGCTGGGGGAAGATTTAGTGTTTAGGGTAGTGCAGTGGTGTTTGGGTAGTGTAGGGGGTCATGCTGGGGGTAGATTTAGGGTTTAGGGTAGTGCAGTGGTGTTTGGGTAATGAAGGGAGTCATGCTGGGGGTAGTATTTTAGGGTTTAGGGTAGTGCAGTGGTGTTTGGGTAGTGTAGGGGGTCGTGCTGGGGTAGTGTTTTAGGGTTTAGGGTAGTGCAGTGGTGTTTGGGTAGTGTAGGGGGTCGTGCTAGGGGTTAGTGTTTAGGGTTAAAGGTAGTGCAGTGGTGTTTGGGTAGTGTAGGGGGTACTGCTGGGGGTAGTGTTTTAGGGTTTAGGGTAGTGCAGTGGTGTTTGTGTAGTGTAGGGGGTCGTGCTGGTGGTAGTGTTTTAGGGTTTAGGGTAGTGCAGTGATGTTTGTGTAGTGTAGGGGTCATGCTTGGGGTAGATTTAGGGTTTAGGGTAGTGCAGTGGTGTTTGGGTAGTGTAGGGGGTCGTGTTTTAGGGTTTAGGGTAGTGCAGTGGTCTTTGGGTAGTGTAGGGGGTCGTGCAGGGGGTAGTGTTTAGGGTTTAGGGTAGTGCAGTGTTGTTTGGCAGTGTAGGGGGTCGTGCTGGGGCTGGTGTTTCAGGGTTTAGGGCAGTGCAGTGGTGTTCAGGAAGTTTAGGGGGTCATGCTGGGGCTGGTGTTTCAGGGTTTAGGGCAGTGCAGTGGTGTTCGGGCAGTGTAGGGGGTCATGCTGCGGCTGGTGTTTCAGGGTTTAGGGCAGTGCAGTGGTGTTCGGGCAGTGTAGGGGGTCGTGCTGGGGGGGGTGTTTCAGGGTTTAGGGCAGTGCAGTGGTGTTCGGGCAGTGTAGGGGGTCGTGCAGGGGTGGTGTTTCAGGGTTTAGTGCAGTGCAGTGGTGTTCCAGCAGTGTAGGGGGTCGTGCAGGGGCTGGTGTTTCAGGGTTTAGTGCAGTGAAGTGGTGTTCGGGCAGTGTAGGGGGTTGTGCTGGGGCTAGTGTTTCAGGGTTTAGGGCAGTGCAGTGGTGTTCGGGCAGTGTAGGGGGTCATGCTGGGGCTGTATTTTAGGGTTTTGGGCAGAGCAGTGGTGTTCAGGCAGTGTAGGGGGTCGTGCTGGGGCTGGTGTTTCAGAGTTTAGGGCAGTGCAGTGTTGTTTGGCAGTACAGGGGGTCGTGCTGGGGCTGGTGTTTCAGGGTTTTGGGCAGAGCAGTGGTGTTCGGGCAGTGTAGGGGGACGTGCTGGGGTGGTGTTTCAGGTTTTAGGGCAGTGCAGTGGTGTTCGGGCAGTGTAGGGGGTCTTGCTGGGTGTGGTGTTTCAGGGTTTAGGGCAGTGGTGTTCAGGCAGTGTAGGGGGTCTTGCTGGGGGTGGTGTTTCAGGGTTTAGGGCAGTGCAGTGGTGTTCGGGCAGTGTAGAGGGTCGTGCTGGGGCTGGTGTTTCAGGGTTTAGGGCAGTGCAGTGGTGTTCAGGAAGTGTAGGGGGTTGTGCTGGTCTGGTGTTTCAGGGTTTAGGGCAGTGCAGTGGTGTTCGGGCAGTGTAGGGGGTCGTGCTGGGGCTGGTGTTTCAGGGTTTAGGGCAGTGCAGTGGTGTTCGGGAAGTGTAGGGGGTCGTGCTGGGGCTGGTGTTTCAGGGTTTAGGGCAGTGCAGTGGTGTTCGGGCAGTGTAGGGGGTCGTGCTGGGGCTGGTGTTTCAGGGTTTAGGGCAGTGCAGTGGTGTTCGGGCAGTGTAGGGGGTCGTGCTGGGGCTGGTGTTTCAGGGTTTAGGGCAGTGCAGTGGTGTTCGGGCAGTGTAGGTGGTCATGCTGGGGCTGGTGTTTCAGGGTTTAGGGCAGTGCAGTGGTGTTTGGGCTGTGTAGGGGGTCGTGCTGGGGCTGGTGTTTCAGGGTTTAGTGCAGTGCAGTGGTGTTCGGCAGTGTAGGGGGTCGTGCTGGGGCTAGTGTTTCAGGGTTTAGGGCAGTGCAGTGATGTTCGGGCAGTGTAGGGGGTCATGCTGGGGCTAGTATTTTAGGGTTTTGGGCAGAGCAGTGGTGTTCAGGCAGTGTAGGGGGTCGTGCTGGGGATGGTGTTTCAGGGTTTAGGGCAGTGCAGTAGTGTTCAGGCAGTGTAGGGGGTCTTGCTGGGGATGGTGTTTCAGGGTTTAGGGCAGTGCAGTGGTGTTCGGGCAGTGTAGGGGGTCTTGCTGGGGGTGGTGTTTCAGGGTTTAGGGCATTGCAGTGGTGTTCGGGCAGTGTAGGGGGTCATGCTGGGGGTGGTGTTTCAATGTTTAGGGCAGTAGTGGTGTTCGGGCAGTGTAGGGGGTCTTGCTGGGGGTGATGTTTCAGTGTTGAGGGCAGTGCAGTGGTGTTCGGGCAGTATAGGGGGTCTTGCTGGGGGTAGTGTTTCAGGGTATAGGGCAGTGCAGTGGTGTTCGGGCAGTGTATGGGGTCGTGCTGGGGGGGGTGTTTCAGGGTTTAGGGCAGGGCAGTGGTGTTCGAGCAGTGTAGGGGGTCGTGCAAGGGTGGTGTTTCAGGGTTTAGGGCAGTGCAGTGGTGTTCGGGCAGTGTAGGGGGTCGTGCTGGGGCTGGTGTTTCAGGGTTTTGGGCAGAGCAGTGGTGTTCGGGTAGTGTAGGGGGTCGTGCTGGGGGTGGCGTTTCAGAGTTTAGGGCAGTGCAGTGGTGTTCGGGCAGTGTAGGGGGTGTTGCTGGGGCTGGTGTTTCAGGGTTTAGGGCAGTGCAGTGGTGTTCGGGCAGTGTAGGGGGTCTTGCTGGTGCTGGTGTTTCAGGGTTTAGGGCAGTGCAGTGGTGTTTGGGCAGTGTTGGGGGTCGTGCTGGGGGTGGTGTTTCAGGGTTTAGGGCAGTGCAGTGGTGTTCGGGCAGTGTAGGGGGTCATGCTGGGGGTGGTGTTTCAATGTTTAGGGCAGTGGTGTTCGGGCAGTGTAGGGGGTCTTGCTGGGGGTGATGTTTCAGTGTTGAGGGCAGTGCAGTGGTGTTCGGGCAGTGTAGGGGGTCTTGCTGGGGGTAGTGTTTCAGGGTTTAGGGCAGTGCAGTGGTGTTCGGGCAGTGTAAGGGGTCGTGCTGGGGGTGGTGTTTCAGGGTTTAGGGCAGCGCAGTGGTGTTCGGGCAGTGTAGGGGGTCGTGCAGGGGTGGTGTTTCAGGGTTTAGGGCAGTGCAGTGGTGTTCGGGCAGTGTAGGGGGTCGTGCTGGGGCTGGTGTTTCAGGGTTTTGGGCAGAGCAGTGGTGTTCGGGTAGTGTAGGGGGTCGTGCTGGGGGTGGTGTTTCAGGGTTTTGGGCAGAGCAGTGGTGTTCGGGTAGTGTAGGGGGTCGTGCTGGGGGTGGTGTTTCAGAGTTTAGGGCAGTGCAGTGGTGTTCATGCAGTGTAGGGGGTCATGCTGGGGCTGTATTTATTGGAGATAGGTTAAAGACAACCTTATTGAAAGCTATCCTAGTGGTAGCTATGGAGAGCAGCCTTCAGGCTAAGTCTTGAAGGAATGTAAAGCAGCTTGTTTTACCAGTCTATAATCTCTTGAGTGACCAAATGAAAGAGCACCACACCAGGTATATATTCAAAATATATGTATTTATTGCTAAACACACCCCTCTAGTCTCTTTATGAGGCTAGAGTTCGAAGTACATAAGTTAGAAGTTATTAAATCACAGTAATAGCACAAATACACGTTTGGGCCCTAGGGGCGTACCAAACCATATACCAATAAAGTGGTATGCGAACCACGACTGAACTAGACACTAGGCCTAGAGCCTCTAGAAGTGCTTGGACCACAAGGAACCATCCAAGGTAGTGACACAGGGGACCTACGGGAGACGTGTGCAGTGTAAATACACAACCGCGATACGCCGTTGACTTCTATGGAGAAAGTCGGGATCGGGAAATTAGAGAAAAGGGACACTTAAAAGAGGACTAGGACAAAACCCTTTGAGATCTAGGACTTTGAAGAGTCTCTACCCACGGGAGCACCGGAGTACTCGTGTTACCTCACCCAGGGAAGCCGGGTGCATAGGTGCCTTTCGGGGTCGGGTTTCGACGTCGATTCGAATGGCGATCTGCTGCAAAGTGCTGCTGGCGGCCAAGAGAAAAGTGTCCGTGTGGATCCAAGAGTGGATCGGAGTTCTGAAGAACCTGAAAGCAGAGGGGACAGAGTCTGGGTCACTAGCCAGTGACCAGGAAGGCGATGGACAGATGCCCACCGATGTCGAGTGCTTCAGGTGCGTTGACGGTCATCTTGACTCTTCAGCCACGAGGTCCAGGAGGCGTCGTCGGTGACCAGGAGCAGGATTCAGGCTGGTACACGATGTCTGTCGAGTGCTGAGGTGTCGGCGACCGGATTGGACCCAACAAGCCTTGGCAACGGCAAGTCTCGGTGAAGATGTAGATTGTCGATGCTGCAGACCAGCAAGGTCTGTGGAACTCACCCAGCGAAGGTAAGTGAGGGCAGGCCTGGAGCAACCAGGATGCCAAGTAAGAAAAGGATTGGCCTTCGTTAAGGACTACTAGCCAACGGGCTAGCGACCGCGAAGGAGCCTCGTGACGCCACACGTGGATCTGGCTTACAGGAAACTCGTGGAGTGGGGGCCAGTGATCTTCGGTGCAGGTGGTGCTGGAGGCTAGGGCTACTCGGAGCTCAAAGCACGACTTCTTGAGAGACCCAGAAGAGGATGCACTTGCAAATGTGCTCAGTGTCCAGGGGTCATGGTCTCAAGTCACCCACGATAGCCACGGGCCTCAGCTTTGCTGGGGACTCAGGGTAGCCTCGGGGAAGTCTGAGAATCCACCTCTGGTGATGCGATGACTTCGGCGTCCGACGGGAGCTTCAGAAATGCGAACCGGATAGATGCTTCTTTGGTGCCTGCCAAGCAGGGAGTCACTCCTTGACCCCAAGGGAGATTCTTCTGTCCTCTAATCATGAGTAGAGCGTCGAAGGTCCAGGATTCAGTTTCAGAGTTTCGTCCAGGGATAATCTAAAGTCCTAAGGACTGGGTTCCTATCTTTATACTAAAGATAGGGGTTGGACTACTCTGTGGCCCCACCTATGGGTGGGTCAGGGCAGAGGGGTGGCTACACCCTTTCCCTTTGTCCAGTTCACGCCAAAGCAGGGGCTGCAAGCCCCTGATCTGGTTTGAACTGGGGTATGCACTAGGGACACCAAATGTGCCCCCAGTGCAGGACTTCAAAGCACCCGAAAGTGCTCCCGCCCAGCCCCAATACACATTATCCTGTCTGGGGAGGTGGTCACACCTCCCTGGGACAGGAAACCTATTGTCCAGGCCGCCCCTGCCGGAGTTTCGTCCAGCAGCTGTGTAGGAGAGTAGGATCTGCTTCACATGGGTACCCCCACTTTTTGCTGATGCTTCACTGTTTTTCGACATTAGTCTGGCTGGGGCCCTGCTAATCAGAACCCCAGCCTAGCTGCTTCCTCTCTAAATGGTTTCCATGTGCCTTAGGCACATCACTGATTGGGATCTGGAGTGCCCTTATAAGTCCCTAGTATATGGTATACTATGTACCAAGGGCATAGGTACCTCAGAGGCCTGCCAGGGGCTGCAGCATGTATTATGCCACCCCTGGAAGGCCATCCAAACTGACACCACAGGTCTGCTACTGCAGCCTGGGTAAGGTGGTCCATGCACCCCTTACTGTGGTATAGGTTACCTATATCACTAAATGCATACACACATATAAACCTATAAGTCACTCCTAAGGCAGGCCTTATCAATCCTAAAGGCAGAGTGCATGGTTCCTATGTGAGAGGGTGCCCCTGCATGAGCAGGGCCCCTCTGCAACGTTCGGAGACCATCTCTGATGCTGTTTGTAGTGCAGCCTGACCATATACTCTTAAACGCATTATATCCTCGCGGTAAAATGCTAACTATGGAATGGCTGCACCTAAACATGTCGTGTTTGGTGTCAAACATCTTGGAATACTACCCCCCCGCCAATCCTGGCGGCGGGGGGTAGCATTCCACCCTTCTAGAGGGAAAGACATGTTAACTCTGACTAGTCCGGTAACTTCTTTCCAGAGCCCTGGCATCACAAAATGGATGCTGCTGCCACAGACACGAGTCTGGCCTCCTGCTGCTGGGCCGAAACTCCAGCAGGGAGGCCTGGACAATAGATTTCCTGTCCCAGGGAGGTGTGACCACCTCCCCAGACAGGATAATGTGTATTGGGGCTGGGCGGGAGCACTTTCTGGTGCTTTGAAGTCCTGCACTGGGGGCACACTTGGTGTCCCTGTGCATACCCCAGTTCAAACCGGATCAGGGGCTTGCAGCCCCTGCTTTGGCGCGAACTGGACAAAGGGAAAGGGTGTAGCCACCCCTCTGCCCTGACCCACCCATAGGTGGGGCCACAGACTAGTCCAACCCTATCTTTAGTATAAAGGTAGGAACCCAGTCCTTAGGACTTTAGATTATACCTGGACGAAACTCTGAAACTGAATCCTGGACCTTCGACGCTCTACGACAAGATTAGAGGACTGAAGAATCTCCCTTGGGGTCAAGGAGTGACTCCCCTGCTTGGCAGGCACCAAAGAAGCATCTGTCCGGTTCGCATTTCTGAAGCTCCCGTCGGACGCCGAAGTCATCGCATCACCAGAGGTGGATTCTCAGACTTCCCGAGGCTACCCTGAGTCCCCAGCAAAGCTGAGGCCCGTGGCTATCGTGGGTGACTTATGACCGTGACCCCTGGACACCGAGCACATTTGCAAGTGCATCCTCTTCTGGGTCTCCCAAGAAGTCGTGCTTTGGGCTCCGAGTAGCCCTAGCCTCCAGCTCCATCTGCACCGAAGATCACTGGCCCCCACTCCATGAGTGTCCTGTAAGCCAGCTCCACGTGCGGCGTCACGAGGCTCCTTCGTGGTTGCTAGCCCGTTGGCTAGTAGCCCTTAACGAAAGCCAATCCTTTTCTTACTTGGCATCCTGGTTGCGCCAGGCCTGCCCTCACTTACCCTCGCTGGGTGAGTTCCCCAGACCTTGCTGGTCTGCACCATCGACGATCTTCCTCTGCATCAAGACTTGCCGTTGCCAAGGCTTGTTGGGTCCAATCCGGTCGCCGACACCTTAGCACTCGAAATACATCGTGTACCAGCCCGAATCCTGCTCCTGATCGCCGACAACGCCTCCTGGACCTTGTGGCTGAAGAGTCAAGACGACCGTCAATGCACCTGAAGCACTCGACATCGGTGGGCATCTGTC